>OZ021690.1:16149280-16646414 GCA_963978525.1 Ornithomya fringillina | reverse complement strand
AGCAGATTGTCGAGCATCTGGACTAATTATTATTGGACTAGGTACAATGCTGAAGGTTTCCTAGTATATGGTATATCCCCAATTTTTTTTGGATCAGAGTTATTAGCCCTTGTCTATGACGATAAATGTGAAATTGCATGTGAAAATATAATATGTGAAAATTGTCCAATAATAATTAGTCCAGATGCTCGACAATCTGCTCGTTAAAAAAAAAGTTAGTGATTCATATAAATTTATTTATATTGTAATGCAATTACTTTATTTTAATTTTATGGTGATTTTTCAATTTAAGATAATTGTCATGTATCGCGCAACGCGCAACTTCTCGTATCCCGCATACGCAGGTATAGTGACAAATTATTCTTAGAGACAAGAACTCTTTTTGATTTTGAATTAATGTCTGTTTTTATTTTGGAAAATACAAATCTTATATACAAAATTTCTTACAACTAAACTAGGTTACTATGATATATGATACACTATTACAAATATTATTAGAGTTAAGGTTATTGAAATAGGAGTATTAATGACTTTGATTATTTGAGTGTGTTTATGTTACAATTTTTATTTAAGTTAAGGTCGGTAATGAATGAAGAATAATGTGTGATATAATATATGTGAAATTGAACTCTATTAAATTTGTGTCAAGTTTGTATAGTAAAGTATGTTACTGTTTATGTTTAAGTTAAGGTCAATACTAAAGAATGTGCACTTTTTGTATGCACACTACACCCTTATCCTATAGAGAAAAAAAAATTTTTTGTATGAAGAAAAAAAATTTTTTTTGTAAAATAAGTATAATAGGTAAAATTTGTTTACAAAATAAATTAAAAGTAATGTTTATACTATAATAATCAACATAATATTTAGTATTAATTTAATTAAAGTATTTAATTAGTTATTCTAAGAAATTTTATTTCTTGAACTTATATATATATTTCATGTCTTATAAGGTTTGAGGATGTTATTGTGAAATGTTTTTAAAGTGTTGTTTATTTTGATGGTGGAATTCACACCATTTCTAGCAATTATTTTGTATGGACCGACATAGGGTTTTTCATTTTTTCGTCTAGTCATGTTTCTTAATAATACATAGTCTCCTACTTTCAAGTTTAAAGGTTTGCTTTCTTTAGCGTTATTTTTTAATGTTCTTTTACTTTTTTCATTTTCTAAGAATTCTTTTGCTTTCTGTGTAGAAAATTTTATTCTGGCTTTCAATTCATTGTAATAATTTCCTAAATCTTTATATGTGTCATTCATATCAATATTATTATTTGGCAGATAGGCTATTCTTCCAAATACCAGTTCATAAGGTGTGTATCCCGTTATTATATGTGGGGTGGTGTTATATGCAAAACAATAATAAGGTATCCATTTATCCCAATTGTCATTTTCTGCGAATGACAACATGTATTCATTCATAACGCTTGTAGTGGGTGTGTTTGTTATAATTTGTGGTTTTTTGACATGTCTTATATGTTTATTTAATTTACAGTCTTTGCAATTATTCACGAAATTCTTAATCATTTTATTCATATTTTTCCATAGATACCTTTGTTTGAGTTTTAAGAGAGCTTTTCTAACTCCTAAATGTTCGCCGTGTGGACTATTGTGGTATTCTTGTATTAGTTTAAATTGTATCAATTTATCAATAATCTTTTGAGGGTCTTTGTACAATATAATAATCAATTTTTGGGCATCATTATTTATCTTGTGTAATTTTTTATTTACTTTTTCTTTAAAATCTTTTTCATCTATAATTTTAAATATATCATCTCCTTTAGCAAATATTTCCTCTTTAATCAGTCTTGATGTCAGTTTATCCATAATGGAATCGAAATTCGGTAGATTTTCACTGCATCGTAATAGTATATCTTTTTCATTTATATCGATATTAATTTTCTTCATTGTTTTGTTTTTGCCCTTGATAAATTCAATTTTTAATTTCTTTAATTTATTTAGATCAGACATTGAAGTACATTCCCATATATGAAGTTGGCCAGACTTCGGTTGGTTAGTACAGTATGTATTGTTAATATCATTATTTTTGTTATTATTCTTACTTTTAGCGTTATCTGCTATCTTTTCATTATTCATCATTTTTAACTTTTGCCCTCTTGTTATTACATTTATCTTCTTAGGTATCATGTCATATCAGTATCTATATTAATCCGTGATAAAGCGTCAGCATTTGTATTATTACTTTTTTTTTGTATATTACTGTAAAATCATAATCGCATAATTCCATTCTAATGCCATTTTGGATGATGGGCTATTGTGAGTGAATAGTGACACTAGTGGTCTATGGTCTGTAATAACCACGAATTTACGACCGTACAGATATGGTCTGAAAAATTTAATACCCCAATGAATAGCGAGTAATTCTTTTTCTATTATGGGTTTGTTTATGACATGCTTTGAAAGGGTAGTGCTTGCATATGAAATTGGTAAATCGTGTCCAATTTCTCCCTGTGATAATATGGCTCCTAATGCGTAATCTGAGGCATCTGTTGTCAATATAAATGGTTTGCCAAAGTCAGAGTATTGTAGTATAGCGGGATTCATTAATTTTTGTTTTAAAGTTTCGAATGCTTTTTGGCATTCGTTTGACCATATAAATGGTTGATGCTTTTTTAATAAGGAGTGTAGACATTTTGCAATTTGTGCGTAATATTTTATAAATCTTCTGCAGTAATTACAAAATGCGACGAATCGTCTTACTTCGTCTGCGTTTTTGTGTGTGGGATAGTTTTTTATAACATTAAATTTTGAAAGGTCGTTATGGACGCCATTCTTAGTTATGAGATGTCGAAGATATATGACTTCGGTTACCAAAAAGTTACATTTACTAGCATTGAGTTTCAAGTTATATTTCTGTAGTCTAGTAAATACTTTTATGAGATTGTCGTTGCGGTGTTTGAGCGTGCAGCCAAATACAATGATATCGTCCACATAGAGGAAGGCGTTGGAGTCCAGTCCACTTAAAGCTATTGTGAGCATTCTCTGAAAACTGTTTAATGAAATTTTGAGTCCAAATGGTAGTCGTTTAAATTGGAAATGTCCTTTATTTGTTGAGAAAGCTGTTAGGGGTCTGGAATTTTTGTGTAGGTTTATTTGGTGAAAAGAACTAGTCATATCTAACGTAGAAAAATATTTAGCTCTTCCCAGTTTGTCAAGGACGTCTTCAAGTCTGGTTAGTGGAAATTTATCGTTTACTAATTTGTCGTTCAATTTTCTAAAGTCTACTACAAGTCGTCATTTTTGTGTGTCGTTAGTTGTCTTTTTAGGTACAATCAGTAAGGGTGAATTATAAGGGCTTACCGAAGGTTCTACTATGTCTTCGTCTATTAGCTTCTGTACTTGATTATTAATTTCCCCAGTTTGGGTTTGTGGAAGACGATAATTTTTGATGTAATCTGGTGTGTTATCGTTTGTCTGAAGTTTCTGTATATAGAAGTTATTCGTCGTGAGTTTTTATCCGTCTAAATGAAATATGGCTTGGAAATCTTTGAATATTTCTATTAGTGAGTCCTTAGCAGTTTTGTCCTTTTGATTTATATTTAAGGTGCTCAGTAGTCTATTTAGTTGTTCTTTACTGGCCTCGTTTTGTGTTTTTGCATACAGTATATGGTAATTTCGAAGGGGTTCAGTTTGTACATTAATGTTTTTAAGGTTTATGGTTTGTGCTGTTGTATTTAAAATTCTAACGTGTTTTATCCCATTACGTGGAATTATACAAATTGCTAAAAACACTCCTTTTTGAAATTCGTTATTTAAGATAAGTGACTCCTCTTTTAATTTTATTTTTATTGGGTGTATTATCTCTGATCTGGGTGGTATTGAGATAATTTTGAGTTTGTTAGTTTCCATTGGTAGTACGATGTCTTTATTGTTTCGAAGTCCAGTTTGCACAGGTAATCTCTTAAGAAATCAATTCCTAATATTCCATCTGTGGATATTGGGAAATTGTCCTCCACTACATAGAATTCATGTGTTAGTTCTGTTTGTCCTATTTGTAGTTGTATAGATGTTGTTCCAATAGTATGTATAGTTTCTGTAGTTATTCCACTTAGATTGTATATATTGTTTATTAGGTTAGCTTTTGTGATATGTAATATGTAATATTTTATTATTGAAATATCTGCTCCTGTATCAACTAGTAATGTTATAGTTTTATTTTGCTTAGTCTGAAGTATAACATAGAAAGTGTTTTTATTAGATATATTGAGAATTTTATGTGTGTTTATACGCCAGTGATGGTGTCGTCCACCACCAGCGGTATTCCGTTTCCCTGTTTCTGTACAACGTTTAAGTGTCTTCTTCTATTATTTTCATTGGTGTTAGGTATTTGGGGGTATGTGGGATTGTTTTGCATGTTCGCATTCTGCCGAAAATTATTACTGTTTTGCATATTTCTAAAATTATTGTGTTGCATGTTAGAATTCTGTCTGAAATTGTTGTATTGGTGGCGTTCTGTTATTGAATGTGGAGTTTCGGTTTCTTTGTGTAAAATGTCTTTGAGTGTTGAAATTTCTTTGGTTATTGGTCCAGTATGAATTTTGGGGGGTGTATTGGAATTTGTTTCGTGTTTTGTTTGTTGTATTGTTCTGATTGTTTATTCTAAGTATTTGAGAGTTATTTTGAAAGCTATGGTCTTTTTCCAATTCTAGAGCTAAGTTGACTGCTTGGGTTAACGATTGAAGTTGAGCAGCGAATAGGGTCTGTTTGTATCTTTCGTCGATGCCCTTTTTGAATACTGTGAGAGCATAATTGTCATTGATTTTTGTTATGACCTCACGTTGTAAAGAATCTGAAGGGTGCTGGGGTAGACCCAGCGCCAGCCAGAGTTCAATGCAAAGAAAATTTGTTCCTTTTTCTAAAATGGTATAAAAAAGAAGATAATTTTTTTTTCTATGTAAGTTTTCTTTCACAATGATTTATTGATAATGATTAATTATAATGTACTGTACATAACAAAAGAAGGTTTAGTACTTTGCTTTCCGACTATGTGTGATTAAATGTGTTAACTATGTTTATCTTAATTTATTTTAGTTTGCCTATTGAAATGTTCCTAGTTATTTTCGAGAGGAATTTCACTTCCGTACCTTTGCCTGATTTAGTATACCTATCTGTGTAAAAGAGGACTTTTTATTTTCGTACCTATTCTTTGCTTGATTTAGTATTCTTAGCTATGTTAGAGAGGAATTTCACTCTCGTGCCTATGCTTTGCCTGTTGAAATATACCTAGCTGTGCTTGAGAAGAATTTTACTCTCGTGCCTATGCTTTGCCTATTGAAATATACCTAGCTGTGCTTTGCCTATGCTTTGCCTAACGAAATATACCTAACTGTGTTTGAGAGGAATTTCACTCTCGTACCTATGCTTTGCCTAAAGAAATATTCCTAGCTTTGTTTAAGAGGAATTTTCAATCTAGTGCCTATTTTCCCTACGCTTGAACTGACTACCTACCTGTCAGCCCTAAGACTAGCTACTTTCCTACGCGGTGATGGGCTTTTTATAGGCCAGCGGCTGAGCTTTTGCTTGTTATTTACCAGAGCTTTGTTGCAAGTTTTCACTAGTTACAGCTGATCTTAACTATTGGTGTGTAGAGTTGCCTATGACAGAGTTACTTAATGAAAAGGTAAACAATCATCAAGCAATCGTATATGTATGCGATAACAAAACTATGCATATGTGTAACAATGATTATAAAGAAAACAATAGTATCAATTCAAATGATGTAAAAAAAAAACTAAATATAATAATTCAGTGCGCGCTTGACTTCTGAACTCGACGGACCTATGACTGGGGACTGCGCGCACTCATTTTATATAAAATAACGGGACTCTCTTTTGCACGATTTTGTGCTTGTGTTTTATCTAAATCTGATGTGATCCTGGCAGTGAAGGCTGTTGGCGTCTTCTTCAGTGCGACTTACTCTGGCTATATGAGTCTTAGTCACTCGGCCATATCAACTTAATACGTTAAAAAAAAAAAAAATATAATAATTCAAAAATTCAAAAACTAGGCATAATAATTCAATCTAATAATTCAAAATAAAGTATAATAATTCGAAATTAAGTATAATAATTCAAGGAGTTCAAAACTGAGTACAATAATTCATGGAAAATGTTAATAAAAGAAAAAGAAAAAGAGAAAATATACTAGCGATGAGACGTGTGATGGAAATTTTATTTTTGTGAAAAATTTCCTCATCACAACGTTTAGCTGTAGTTGCCGTAGTGCCTAAGTCTTGAATTTGTAAGTCATTTAATTGGTTATTAGACTAACTATTTTATCTCTATAATTCTCAGTGCTACCTCGTTGTTGTAAATTGTTTAGTGTATTATGTATTGTTGGTATTGTGTGTGGGTTTTTGAATGTATTTTTAATGGAATTGTATAGTTCCTCTAACGTGTTAGGGGTTTGTTAGGTTTAAACCTCTTGCCGTTTTTACTTTCTGAGTGAGCTTTATGTGGTATACGAATTCAAGCAAATCTGTTTTACCAGCTTCTGAAAGATTTTTGGACAATATCTCAAAGAATTTGCAGAAGTTTTCAACTTCTTCAAATTTGCCAGAAAAGATAGGCAATGTTTCCATTGCCAATTCCATATTGAAAGCCATTTTAAAATTTCTTAATTGTTCTTCAAAGTTTTCTTTTAGATTTGTATATGTATTCTTGAAGTGGAGTTTTAACTCTAAAGGTATTTTATTTTGATCAAGGTTTCTAAATTGGTCTTTTAGTGTTTCTAATTCTACCAATTTGTTTTCTATAGTTTCTTTTTTGTACGGACGACTGGGCGTTTTCCTTAAATTTGTTTCAATTTTTATAAGGGTTTGCAACAGTGATGTAGCTTGGTCCATACGAGACTATGTAATATATATATATTTTTGAAGAGAAAAAAGAAAAGAATTTTTGTTTATTTATTGTGTATTCATTTCAATAATTTTGTATGTCTAGACATTAGAGAGTGTGATACTCCTACTTAATTTTTTATTTACATATATAATGTTTATAATATTTGTTTACTCTGTATAAACTATATCCTAATATTATTATTATTACTTATACCACCAATGTCTCCGACGTTACTTTTATTGTAGTCACTTGTCCATTATTGTCGCCACTGTTGTTATTATTGTTGACCACGTTCACTTGTTATTGTTGTTTACTCTTCGAAGAGCCCATTCCTGTCTTTCCTTTTTAATGAGATTAATTATTTTTTCTTTTGTCTCGCCTGTTGCAATGTTCTTTATTCGGTGTAGTTCCCGAATTTCATTGGCGTGCTTGATGCGTTTGCCACCACGTTTTCTTTGTGGTCTAGGCGGCACAGATTGCTTGACCTGTTTGGCGTAATTCTGTTTTTGCCTATATTCCTCAATGGTTAGGCGTTTGGAACCGGGTATGTACGGTGGTATCTGGTGGTTGGATGATTGGGAGGTACTAGTTGGTATATACGGTGGTATTCGCGAGTGGGTTGACCGGGAGGCAGTAGTGGTGTTAGCCTGCATATGGTATATGTTTTGTCAGGATCAAAAGATCAAAAAGAGTTAAAGAGTTTAGGAATTTGGCAGGATCGAAAATTTAGCAGGATCAAAAAAATTTGGCAGGATCAAAAATTTGGCAGGATCGCCATGTTATAGAAAAAGGAGGATATGTAGACTTTATAGCACTGTTTATCGCGCAACGCGCAATGTGAGGATCCAGCAGAAGCGCTAGGTATCTAGTGCTATAAAGTAATGGAAAGTGTATATGAGACTCGCTCGATAGGAGTTTTAGTCTGTTTTATTGAATGAAAAATTATTTCTTATGTACTAAAATTAACATGATAAATTACAAATACAAATTACAATATTTAATAGTAACTTAAACTAGGTTATTCTTATTGCTTACTTGACTTAAATCCTATTTTTGCATGTACATGCAAAAATCTAAAATTAACTAAAAATAAAAATAATAATAATGTGACTTATATTTACGTTTTACTACAGTAAGCAGTATTGAATTAATACAATAAGTGAGTGAATGTGTTCACTTAACTGTGAACACACTACAATACACTAAAAACTTATTAATATACCACGCATGACCAGGCGAACATATTGTAGGGAAAAATTAACATCAATATAATAGGTTGACAGTATTCAACACAAGCTATGGCTATTGTGTTTACAAACCATGTAAGTTTGTCAGGTAGTTGGATTTGATACGGTCACTTATATAAAGTGTAAAACAATGGTGTAGGGTTGTAATGTTGAAATGTGAATTATTGATATAAACCATTTGAGCATGAAAATACAAAAGTGGATTTGGCTCAACTGGTGAAGATCTGCTGATGAGAACTCGATGAGGACGAGTTCGAAACCGGTCCAGATTCAACCCCTCCAGTCGCCAAGTATAATTTTTTATAATTTTTAACATTTCATTACAGCTTTCAAATATAATCAGATGAAAAAAAACTAAAAACTTATTGTTTTAAAATAATTTCCATATTTATAAAAGAAATAAGCGTAATAACATAAAATATCAAAGTTGTAATCATATCAGTGTAAACGTACGTAGTTAGGTAACGTGTTAACTCTAACAATCTCGTACAATGTACAATGTAAAAGTATTGTACTGAATTTACAAACGAACTCCTAAGAAATGTTTACGAATTATTAAGTATTAAATAAATCTTTTCTACCCCATATCACCACCAAAATCTAGGAACTGTAGAAAGAAATAATAGAGTGCTAAATGAATTTATGTTAGCTTTCATTGGGATGATTGGGATAAATGGGTACCATACTACTGTTTTGCTTAGTCACGTCACCACAAACTATACACCACATGAATTAATTTTTGGAAAATTACCCTATTTGCCAAGTGATTCTGTTGAAACAAACGCTAAGATATATAACTTAGACAACTATGTAAACGAATTAAAAGCCAGATTAAGATACTCTACACAACAAGCTAAAATGTTAATTAATAAAGAAAAAAGTAAAAGAACTTCAGCAATAAACACTGAACGCAAAAGTCCTTTAGAATTACGAGTAGGAAATTTAGTATTACTTAAAAATGAAACTAGAAAGAAAAACCAAAAGCCTTAAAGTCCATTAAAAATAATAGCAAAAAAGCGGAGAAAATTCAATTATGGAAATAAATAATAATTATAAAGAATTCCATTATAATCAATTAAAACCATATAATACTAAGTTAATGTAACAATAAGAAACATAAAAACCATTAGCTTAAGAACACTAATAAATGAATGTAAACACCTAAGCAAGATATACGCAACATATGCTACTTATACAATTTTATACTTTAATACAAAAGAAATTTTTTTTTCTTTAGAGAGTAAGGGTGTAGTGTATTTATTTTATAATAATAAACAAAATTGCATTATAGACAAAAATGATTGTCATGACAATATCATGATTTTGTGATACACTAAGTGAGACACTCTATAACAATGTCATTATTAGGCTAGGTTAAGTTTGATATAAATAGTACTAGTTGAAAATAATAAAAGCAGAATAAGATTTAATTAATTTAATTTATTTTAAAGGACTTCTTAATCTTGTTCACAAACTTATTTTATCCTCCCCATACACTGAAGGTTCAGGCATTCGCCGAGAGGAAGATGCTCTTTCAGCATCTGGAGGTAAATAAGTACATTGTTTTTTTTTTTTTTTAACGTATTAAGTTGATATGGCCGAGTGACTAAGACTCATATAGCCAGAGTAAGTCGCACTGACAAAAACGTCAACACCCTTCACTGCCAGGATCACATCAGACTTAGATGAAGTAGATTGTAAATAAAACACAAGCACAAAATCGTGCAAAAAAGAGACAATTAATAAGCAAGGTTATCAACAAAACAACGAAACGAAAGAATTGAAAAATGCTGACACAAACTCAATGAGATAGGTTGTGCTTTTATAAGGGAGTTATAACAATTATAATTTATCAAATAACTTCGCGTTACGGATAAAAGCGATTAAGTCGGAGTATATGTTATAGTTATTAAAAGCTAAAATGCTTTGTAAAGTTAGAAAAGAAGGAAAACAAACTGCGGACATTAGCATATTTGTTACAGACAAGAATCATATGTTCAGCATCGTTCACCGAATTACACATTTCACACAAATTAACTGCACCTATAAGATTTAAATATCGTGCATCAAACGTGTGATCACTAATAAGTCTGTTCAAAATTTTAATTTCATGAGGTTCCAGCAAAAGACCGTGATACCATGGGTGGGGTGGTATCTCAGGAACAAGAGCATAAAAAAATCTGCCCTTGTTCTGCGAGGCAGATCTAAAAGAATCATTCCACAAGCTTCTCAGGGCCGACCTCATAGCGCTGAGAGCGTCGCAAAACGTAAAACCGACATGAGAAACTTGGCCAAGCGAAACAGCTTGCCTTGCCATGTAATCAACTTTTTCATTAAAACTTACACCAGAGTGATTCGGAACCCATAGGATATGAATATCAGTAAGACAGGAAGAATTGATCAGATTGATAATATCAGCATAAAACAGTACAAGCATTTAGACTGTCTGTAAAAATAGAAAGTTTTTTAAAATTGTTCTGGACAGACATTTCAATAGCTTTATAGATAGTTAAAGAGGACACTTTACGCATAATCCTGAACAAATGGAATCTTTTCGACACAACATTGAATATTGCACAGCCTGTGGTGTCATTCATGATAGATGCATCAGTGGCCATAACTGAAAAGGACTTATCTAGGTATTCATTTAATAAAGAATAATAATGTTGTTTATACATACAAGAAGGAGTATTTGCTTTCTTAGAGAAAGGGGCATTCGAAATATTCGTCAATTTCGTACAAGCCGCATAGGTGGTAGGACATTGTATATTATCAAAAATTTCTTGAAATTATGCAAAAGAATAGCTGTTATTAAGCTGCGAATTGTTTTTGACAAGTAAAAAAAGGTCCTTGTTATTAAAAGCAACTTTAAGAAGTTCTTTGGCTGCTAAGAAAATAGCTCTGAGATCAGGCGGGAGTTCGTTAGCTAGCACATATAGAATATGTGTAGGAGTCGAAGGAGAAAGACCCAAACAGCGTCTTAAGCTCGAATTTTGCAGTACATACAGCTTTTTATCAATATACTTAGGAGAATGCGATGTTACGGATCTAGCATATTCAACCTTGCCCCGGACAAAGCTTCGATAAAAATTTAAAGCTACATTGGGATTTAAACCTCCTTTTACAGTAGTAAGCTTCTTAATTAGGTTAATAGAAGGATGGCAGCCCCTACTGACAGAGTCGTAATGTTCTTTAAGGGTTAGACTGCTAGTAATGGTCAGACCAAGAAACTTGAAACTGTGTACCTGAGACAGTCTATGACCATTGACGGACAGATTGACTGAGTTTCTAGAACCCTTGCCAAAATATAAGACCTTTGATTTATTGATGTTGACGGATAAGTTAAGATTGGAGCAAACACGGGCAAACGACGAAAACAACAAACAAACGATAGACAAGTAACAGCAGTGTGAAAAGAACTGTTAGACGACATTAAAATAAAATCATCAGCATATTGAAAGAGTTGAATGTTCTCACTTTAAACTTGATGAAGGGAGGCAGTGTATAGGTTAAAAAGAATGGGACTCAGACAGCTCTCTTGTGGAAGGCCATTGAAAATCTTGACATTCGCATTACCTAAAAATAATGTTCTCTCAGGAATAAACGAAATAATCCAGTTAGAAAGTTCAGGAGGGATCCTGAACTGAATCAAAATATTTTTTAAAACTGAGATTCTGACACAATCATAAGCACTGCTGATATCAATCGTAGCTACCTACCTAACACCTACGCGTTTTCATTAAACTGACTTTAAAAACAAGATAAAGAAGTTCGGTTAAGACCGAAGCTTAAATACCCTCCACCTTTTATAATCCTCTAAAAAACAAGTTCCTATTATGTATATGACTATTTCATGTACTTATGCAAATAGTGTTTTTTTTAATTATAGGCGTTTGCGTTATTCAATCACGCCCATTTTTGGCACAGTGTTGGATAACGGTACCAATTATGTATATACCAAATTTCAACTTGATAGACATAGTATTGTGCGATATATAATTTTTTAAAGATACAATCTTTTCGAGGTATGTTGAGATTTTCGTTTATTGTGGGCGTGTCTCATAACCGATTTTGCCCAATTTCAATACGGAACAGCGAAATTGAACTAAGAATAAGTGTGCCAAGTTGCAATTTGAGATCTCAAAAATTACGATCGTGAGAGTGCCAACAACAGACGGACATACGGACGGACATGTCTCAAACGATTTCTTTTTTCATGCTGATTCAGAATATATATGGTTTGTGGGGTCTCCGACGCTTCCTTCGATGTGTTGTAAACGGATGATCAAAATGAATATACCCTCTTCCCCAAGGTGTAGGGTATAATACATTCGTTTAAACACCTAGTGGTAGACATGCCTTTCCTATATGCAAAAGATCTCACAGGGAGCAGGTTATCACGATTTAAGACAGAGACTAATCGATTCTTAACCATCAGATTTATTGATTTAATCAAAACAGACAATAAAGAAATAGGTCGAAAATTGGTATAAACATTAAGATCATACTCCTTTTTTGGAATAGGGACTACCCGGACAATTCTCCAAGAGGGTGGTATACTACAATTAGTAAACAAGTTGTTAAAAACATCTAGTAAGGACGACTTAAGATGAGGATTAAGAGCTTTGATCACACTATAGGTCACACCATCATGACCACCTGCAGAGTGAGAAACTTTTTTGGTTAATACTTCATTGAATTCAGAGACCGAAAAAGGGACAATGGAAACCGGCTTGTCAAAAGTAAAATTTTCCTTGTTGTTGTTAGGAACCTTGTCACATAGAAAACTTAGAAAATCAGCATTATTATTAATGGACCAGGAACTTCTATCACGACTCTTACATCCGTTAATAGCATTAACAAACCTCCAAGCCTCTTTAGAGTTTGGACAATCATTTAAATTAGAAATTTTTTGTATATAGCTAGTTTTCTTAGCTCTTTTGACACTTTTCCAAATTTTCTTGGATGATGAAGCCTCCATTAAATTTTGAAAAGAAGGATATTTAAGAGCTCTTTTATGAGCAGCCTTTTGTTTGCGAAACAGAACGGACAACTCATCGTTCCACCATGCTTTAGGAATGAAATTAGATGAAGTACTCTGGAAAGTGGCTTCACTAATTTGGAAGCGAAAGAAATTCTCGAACGATTGGACATTATCAAGATGGCCATTAAAATTAGAAAGATTCTGATGAAGCTTATTTTTAGAAAGAAAAGTGCGATTAAATTGTAATGAAGCATGTACTTCGATAATAATGGGAAAATGATGAGACCCACCCAGAAAAGAGGCATCTGCCTTCCATGTCATATGACAATTAGAATTAGTAAATGATAAATCAAGAACGGTGCCAACAGGGTTCCCCAGGCTTCTAATGAAAGTGGGTGAACCATCATTTAAACACGAAAGACAAGAACTTTCAATAAGACGTTTGAGAATGTTTCCCCGGGGTGAATTAAAATAATCACCCCAGGCCGAGTGACGACAGTTAAAGTCACCACAGACCAAAACATTCTCAAAAGGCTCAATAAAATTTAAAAGACGGGTTAGTTCCGTTTCAAGAACTCTCAAGGGTAAATTGGGAGGAAAGTATACTGAGACCAGAAGAAAAGACGGGTTAACATTAATCGTTTTGATTACGACAATATCAAGATCAGAAACATAATTAATACGTGAAACCTTAATGGATTTTTTAACTGCAATAGCAGCTCCCCCATAATTATCTGGTCTGGTTTTGAAAAAGATATTGTAATTTAAGATTTTAAAGATAGAATCAGAATCATGCATCGCAAAGATTTCTGATAAAAAACAAATATCAAAATTGTAGTGGTTGAGATAATATTCTAAAGTATTCTTATTGCATGTGAAAATATAATATGTGAAAATTGTCCAATAATAATTAGTCCAGATGCTCGACAATCTGCTCGTTAAAAAAAAAAGTTAGTTATTTACCTGATAAAAATGCAATTTTCACATATATCGTCATAGACAAGTGCCAATAACTCTGATCCAAAAAAAATTGGGGATATACCTTATACTAGGAATCCTTCAGCATTGTACCTAGTCCAATAATAATTAGTCCAGATGCTCGACAATCTGCTCGTTAAAAAAAAAACGTTAGTGATTCATATAAATTTATTTATATTATTAGTAAAAATAAGGGTACAAGCCATCCTCTATTTAGTTATGTTAATATATCCTAATTTTTAATTACTTTAAAAAAAAAGGTTCTACATGAGTCATACTTTAAATTAAAAAAGGTTTTTTTCACAACATTATTATTTAATATGTAAAATTTTAAAGCAAAAATGGTCAAAAATTTTCAGTTCTTTGTTTATGTGATTTTTGGTTTGTTTACTTTTCTCTGGAGAGAGTAATTCTAACTTTATAAAGGTAGTAAATACGTAAAGCGTGAAGTTAAAAAGTTAGAAGCGTGGCCTGGTTGCACCATCTATAGTATAGAGGGAGGCTCGGATTTTCTTTTTTTTCTCTCTCCTTCTTTTCTCTCTCAGAGAATAACTTTTTAAAACTTTTTAAAACTTTTTAACTTCACATACGTGAAATTATCGTGGTTGAGAGGGTTATCTGCTTAACCTTAATTGACTTTTGGATGGTTACCCATATAAAATTTAACAATCTTATTAAAGTGGTTAGCAGATAACCAAGTGGTTAACAACTTTAAATTTCAATGTAACTCTGAAAAAGTACCTAAAAATACAACTCTACGATAAAACTTCTCTGATACGTCAAATAATTACTGTTGTCATAAATAGAATAAATGTTTTCGTTTAAAATTGAAGAAAATGAAGAAAATGGTCATATATGAAATAAATTAAAAATGCTGTTTTTTTTTTTTTATGTAAAGTCAAATATTTTTCGTACAACTTTATTATTATTTTTTTTTTGCTTCCTAATATTGCTAAAAGCAACATTTTTGTTAGCAATTTTATACAAAATTGTATTAAAATATTATGAAATTTTTCATCTGACTATATATGAAAGCTGTAATGAAATGTTAGAAATTGTGAAAAATTAATACTTGGCGACTGAAGGGGTTGAACCTGGACCGGTTTCGTACTCGCCCTCATCGAGATGATGAAAAAATCATAACATATATATATACTATTATAGAAAAAGGAGGATATGGAGACTTTATAGCACTGTTTATCGCGCAACGCGCAATGTGAGGATCCAGCAGAAGCGCTAGGTATCTAGTGCTATAAAGTAATGGAAAGTGTATATGAGACTCGCTCGATAGGAGTTTTAGTCTGTTTTATTGAATGAAAAATCATTTCTTATGTACTAAAATTAACATGATAAATTACAAATACAAATTACAATATTTAATAGTAAGAATAAACTTAAACTAGGTTATTCTTATTGCTTACTTGACTTAAATTCTATTTTTGCATGTACATTCAAAAATCTAAAATTAACTAAAAACAAGATAGAAAAGTTCGATTAAGACCGAAGCTTAAATACCCTCCACCTTTTGTAATTCTCTAAAAAATAAGCTCCTATTTCCATATTTATGTATTTCATGTACTTACGCAAATAGTGTTTTTTTTAAATTATAGGCGTTTGCGTTATTCAATCACGCCCATTTTTGGCACAGTGTTGGATAATGATACCCTTTATATATATACCAAATTTCAACTTGATAGACATAGTATTGTGCGATATATAATTTTTTAAAGATACAATTTTTTCGAGGTATGATGAGATTTTCGTTTATTGTGGGCGTGTCTCTTTACCGATTTCGTCCAATTTCAATACGGAACAGCGAAATTGAACTAAGAATACGTATGCAAAGTTTCAATTTGATATCTCAAAAATTACGACCGTGAGAGTGCCAACAACAGACGGACACACAGACACACGGACACACGGACGGACATGTCTCAAACGATTTCTCTTTTCATGCTGATTAAGAATATATATGGTTTGTGGGGTCTCCGAGGCTTCCTTCGATGTGTTGTAAACGGATGATCAAAATGAATATACCCTCTTCCCTAAGGTGGAGGGTATAATAAAAATAATAATAATGTGACTTATATTTACGTTGTACTACAGTAAGCAGTATTGAATTAATACAATAATTGAGTGAATGTGTTCACTTAACTGTGAACACACTACACCGCTATCCCATAGGGGAAAAAAAATTTTTTTTTTTTGAATTTTTTTTGTGTTATTATATGTGGGGTGGTGTTATATGCAAAACAATAATAAGGTATCCATTTATCCCAATTGTCATTTTCTGCGAATGACAACATGTATTCATTCATAACGCTTGTAGTGGGTGTGTTTGTTATAATTTGTGGTTTTTTGACATGTCTTATATGTTTATTTAATTTACAGTCTTTGCAATTATTCACGAAATTCTTAATCATTTTATTCATATTTTTCCATAGATACCTTTGTTTGAGTTTTAAGAGAGCTTTTCTAACTCCTAAATGTTCGCCGTGTGGACTATTGTGGTATTCTTGTATTAGTTTAAATTGTATCAATTTATCAATAATCTTTTGAGGGTCTTTGTACAATATAATAATCAATTTTTGGGCATCATTATTTATCTTGTGTAATTTTTTATTTACTTTTTCTTTAAAATCTTTTTCATCTATAATTTTAAATATATCATCTCCTTTAGCAAATATTTCCTCTTTAATCAGTCTTGATGTCAGTTTATCCATAATGGAATCGAAATTCGGTAGATTTTCACTGCATCGTAATAGTATATCTTTTTCATTTATATCGATATTAATTTTCTTCATTGTTTTGTTTTTGCCCTTGATAAATTCAATTTTTAATTTCTTTAATTTATTTAGATCAGACATTGATTTACATTCCCATATATGAAGTTGGCCAGACTTCGGTTGGTTAGTACAGTATGTATTGTTAATATCATTATTTTTGTTATTATTCTTACTTTTAGCGTTATCTGCTATCTTTTCATTATTCATCATTTTTAACTTTTGCCCTCTTGTTATTACATTTATCTTCTTAGGTATCATGTCATATCAGTATCTATATTAATCCGTGATAAAGCGTCAGCATTTGTATTATTACTTTTTTTTTGTATATTACTGTAAAATCATAATCGCATAATTCCATTCTAATGCCATTTTGGATGATGGGCTATTGTGAGTGAATAGTGACACTAGTGGTCTATGGTCTGTAATAACCACGAATTTACGACCGTACAGATATGGTCTGAAAAATTTAATACCCCAATGAATAGCGAGTAATTCTTTTTCTATTATGGGTTTGTTTATGACATGCTTTGAAAGGGTAGTGCTTGCATATGAAATTGGTAAATCGTGTCCAATTTCTCCCTGTGATAATATGGCTCCTAATGCGTAATCTGAGGCATCTGTTGTCAATATAAATGGTTTGCCAAAGTCAGAGTATTGTAGTATAGCGGGATTCATTAATTTTTGTTTTAAAGTTTCGAATGCTTTTTGGCATTCGTTTGAACATATAAATGGTTGATGCTTTTTTAATAAGGAGTGTAGACATTTTGCAATTTGTGCGTAATATTTTATAAATCTTCTGCAGTAATTACAAAATGCGACGAATCGTCTTACTTCGTCTGCGTTTTTGTGTGTGGGATAGTTTTTTATAACATTAAATTTTGAAAGGTCGTTATGGACGCCATTCTTAGTTATCAGATGTCGAAGATATATGACTTCGGTTACCAAAAAGTTACATTTACTAGCATTGAGTTTCAAGTTATATTTCTGTAGTCTAGTAAATACTTTTATGAGATTGTCGTTGCGGTGTTTGAGCGTGCAGCCAAATACAATGATATCGTCCACATAGAGGAAGGCGTTGGAGTCCAGTCCACTTAAAGCTATTGTGAGCATTCTCTGAAAACTGTTTAATGAAATTTTGAGTCCAAATGGTAGTCGTTTAAATTGGAAATGTCCTTTATTTGTTGAGAAAGCTGTTAGGGGTCTGGAATCTTTGTGTAGGTTTATTTGGTGAAAAGAACTAGTCATATCTAACGTAGAAAAATATTTAGCTCTTCCCAGTTTGTCAAGAACGTCTTCAAGTCTGGTTAGTGGAAATTTATCGTTTACTAATTTGTCGTTCAATTTTCTAAAGTCTACTACAAGTCGTCATTTTTGTGTGTCGTTAGTTGTCTTTTTAGGTACAATCAGTAAGGGTGAATTATAAGGGCTTACCGAAGGTTCTACTATGTCTTCGTCTATTAGCTTCTGTACTTGATTATTAATTTCCCCAGTTTGGGTTTGTGGAAGACGATAATTTTTGATGTAATCTGGTGTGTTATCGTTTGTCTGTATATAGAAGTTATTCGTCGTGAGTTTTTATCCGTCTAAATGAAATATGGCTTGGAAATCTTTGAATATTTCTATTAGTGAGTCCTTAGCAGTTTTGTCCTTTTGATTTATATTTAAGGTGCTCAGTAGTCTATTTAGTTGTTCTTTACTGGCCTCGTTTTGTGTTTTTGCATACAGTATATGGTAATTTCGAAGGGGTTCAGTTTGTACATTAATGTTTTTAAGGTTTATGGTTTGTGCTGTTGTATTTAAAATTCTAACGTGTTTTATCCCATTACGTGGAATTATACAAATTGCTAAAAACACTCCTTTTTGAAATTCGTTATTTAAGATAAGTGACTCCTCTTTTAATTTTATTTTTATTGGGTGTATTATCTCTGATCTGGGTGGTATTGAGATAATTTTGAGTTTGTTAGTTTCCATTGGTAGTACGATGTCTTTATTGTTTCGAAGTCCAGTTTGCACAGGTAATCTCTTAAGAAATCAATTCCTAATATTCCATCTGTGGATATTGGGAAATTGTCCTCCACTACATAGAATTCATGTGTTAGTTCTGTTTGTCCTATTTGTAGTTGTATAGATGTTGTTCCAATAGTATGTATAGTTTCTGTAGTTATTCCACTTAGATTGTATATATTGTTTATTAGGTTAGCTTTTGTGATATGTAATATGTAATATTTTATTATTGAAATATCTGCTCCTGTATCAACTAGTAATGTTATAGTTTTATTTTGCTTAGTCTGAAGTATAACATAGAAAGTGTTTTTATTAGATATATTGAGAATTTTATGTGTGTTTATACGCCAGTGATGGTGTCGTCCACCACCAGCGGTATTCCGTTTCCCTGTTTCTGTACAACGTTTAAGTGTCTTCTTCTATTATTTTCATTGGTGTTAGGTATTTGGGGGTATGTGGGATTGTTTTGCATGTTCGCATTCTGCCGAAAATTATTACTGTTTTGCATATTTCTAAAATTATTGTGTTGCATGTTAGAATTCTGTCTGAAATTGTTGTATTGGTGGCGTTCTGTTATTGAATGTGGAGTTTCGGTTTCTTTGTGTAAAATGTCTTTGAGTGTTGAAATTTCTTTGGTTATTGGTCCAGTATGAATTTTGGGGGGAGTATTGGAATTTGTTTCGTGTTTTGTTTGTTGTATTGTTCTGATTGTTTATTCTAAGTATTTGAGAGTTATTTTGAAAGCTATGGTCTTTTTCCAATTCTAGAGCTAAGTTGACTGCTTGGGTTAACGATTGAAGTTGAGCAGCGAATAGGGTCTGTTTGTATCTTTCGTCGATGCCCTTTTTGAATACTGTGAGAGCATAATTGTCATTGATTTTTGTTATGACCTCACGTTGTAAAGAATCTGAAGGGTGCTGGGGTAGACCCAGCGCCAGCCAGAGTTCAATGCAAAGAAAATTTGTTCCTTTTTCTAAAATGGTATAAAATAGAAGATAATTTTTTTTTCTATGTAAGTTTTCTTTCACAATGATTTATTGATAATGATTAATTATAATGTACTGTACATAACAAAAGAAGGTTTAGTACTTTGCTTTCCGACTATGTGTGATTAAATGTGTTAACTATGTTTATCTTAATTTATTTTAGTTTGCCTATTGAAATGTTCCTAGTTATTTTCGAGAGGAATTTCACTCCCGTACCTTTGCCTGATTTAGTATACCTATCTGTGTAAAAGAGGACTTTTTATTTTCGTACCTATTCTTTGCTTGATTTAGTATTCTTAGCTATGTTAGAGAGGAATTTCACTCTCGTGCCTATGCTTTGCCTGTTGAAATATACCTAGCTGTGCTTGAGAAGAATTTTACTCTCGTGCCTATGCTTTGCCTATTGAAATATACCTAGCTGTGCTTTGCCTATGCTTTGCCTAACGAAATATACCTAACTGTGTTTGAGAGGAATTTCACTCTCGTACCTATGCTTTGCCTAAAGAAATATTCCTAGCTTTGTTTAAGAGGAATTTTCAATCTAGTGCCTATTTTCCCTACGCTTGAACTGACTACCTACCTGTCAGCCCTAAGACTAGCTACTTTCCTACGCGGTGATGGGCTTTTTATAGGCCAGCGGCTGAGCTTTTGCTTGTTATTTACCAGAGCTTTGTTGCAAGTTTTCACTAGTTACAGCTGATCTTAACTATTGGTGTGTAGAGTTGCCTATGACAGAGTTACTTAATGAAAAGGTAAACAATCATCAAGCAATCGTATATGTATGCGATAACAAAACTATGCATATGTGTAACAATGATTATAAAGAAAACAATAGTATCAATTCAAATGATGTAAAAAAAAAACTAAATATAATAATTCAGTGCGCGCTTGACTTCTGAACTCGACGGACCTATGACTGGGGACTGCGCGCACTCATTTTATATAAAATAACGGGACTCTCTTTTGCACGATTTTGTGCTTGTGTTTTATCTAAATCTGATGTGATCCTGGCAGTGAAGGCTGTTGGCGTCTTCTTCAGTGCGACTTACTCTGGCTATATGAGTCTTAGTCACTCGGCCATATCAACTTAATACGTTAAAAAAAAAAAAAAATATAATAATTCAAAAATTCAAAAACTAGGCATAATAATTCAATCTAATAATTCAAAATAAAGTATAATAATTCGAAATTAAGTATAATAATTCAAGGAGTTCAAAACTGAGTACAATAATTCATGGAAAATGTTAATAAAAGAAAAAGAAAAAGAGAAAATATACTAGCGATGAGACGTGTGATGGAAATTTTATTTTTGTGAAAAATTTCCTCATCACAACGTTTAGCTGTAGTTGCCGTAGTGCCTAAGTCTTGAATTTGTAAGTCATTTAATTGGTTATTAGACTAACTATTTTATCTCTATAATTCTCAGTGCTACCTCGTTGTTGTAAATTGTTTAGTGTATTATGTATTGTTGGTATTGTGTGTGGGTTTTTGAATGTATTTTTAATGGAATTGTATAGTTCCTCTAACGTGTTAGGGGTTTGTTAGGTTTAAACCTCTTGCCGTTTTTACTTTCTGAGTGAGCTTTATGTGGTATACGAATTCAAGCAAATCTGTTTTACCAGCTTCTGAAAGATTTTTGGACAATATCTCAAAGAATTTGCAGAAGTTTTCAACTTCTTCAAATTTGCCAGAAAAGATAGGCAATGTTTCCATTGCCAATTCCATATTGAAAGCCATTTTAAAATTTCTTAATTGTTCTTCAAAGTTTTCTTTTAGATTTGTATATGTATTCTTGAAGTGGAGTTTTAACTCTAAAGGTATTTTATTTTGATCAAGGTTTCTAAATTGGTCTTTTAGTGTTTCTAATTCTACCAATTTGTTTTCTATAGTTTCTTTTTTGTACGGACGACTGGGCGTTTTCCTTAAATTTGTTTCAATTTTTATAAGGGTTTGCAACAGTGATGTAGCTTGGTCCATACGAGACTATGTAATATATATATATTTTTGAAGAGAAAAAAGAAAAGAATTTTTGTTTATTTATTGTGTATTCATTTCAATAATTTTGTATGTCTAGACATTAGAGAGTGTGATACTCCTACTTAATTTTTTATTTACATATATAATGTTTATAATATTTGTTTACTCTGTATAAACTATATCCTAATATTATTATTATTACTTATACCACCAATGTCTCCGACGTTACTTTTATTGTAGTCACTTGTCCATTATTGTCGCCACTGTTGTTATTATTGTTGACCACGTTCACTTGTTATTGTTGTTTACTCTTCGAAGAGCCCATTCCTGTCTTTCCTTTTTAATGAGATTAATTATTTTTTCTTTTGTCTCGCCTGTTGCAATGTTCTTTATTCGGTGTAGTTCCCGAATTTCATTGGCGTGCTTGATGCGTTTGCCACCACGTTTTCTTTGTGGTCTAGGCGGCACAGATTGCTTGACCTGTTTGGCGTAATTCTGTTTTTGCCTATATTCCTCAATGGTTAGGCGTTTGGAACCGGGTATGTACGGTGGTATCTGGTGGTTGGATGATTGGGAGGTACTAGTTGGTATATACGGTGGTATTCGCGAGTGGGTTGACTGGGAGGCAGTAGTGGTGTTAGCCTGCATATGGTTTATGTTTTGTCAGGATCAAAAGATCAAAAAGAGTTAAAGAGTTTAGGAATTTGGCAGGATCGAAAATTTAGCAGGATCAAAAAAATTTGGCAGGATCAAAAATTTGGCAGGATCGCCATGTTAAAAAAAAAGGAGGATATGTAGACTTTATAGCACTGTTTATCGCGCAACGCGCAATGTGAGGATCCAGCAGAAGCGCTAGGTATCTAGTACTATAAAGTAATGGAAAGTGTATATGAGACTCGCTCGATAGGAGTTTTAGTCTGTTTTATTGAATGAAAAATTATTTCTTATGTACTAAAATTAACATGATAAATTACAAATACAAATTACAATATTTAATAGTAACTTAAACTAGGTTATTCTTATTGCTTACTTGACTTAAATCCTATTTTTGCATGTACATGCAAAAATCTAAAATTAACTAAAAATAAAAATAATAATAATGTGACTTATATTTACGTTTTACTACAGTAAGCAGTATTGAATTAATACAATAATTGAGTGAATGTGTTCACTTAACTGTGAACACACTACAATATACTAAAAACTTATTAATATACCACGCATGACCAGGCGAACATATTGTAGGGAAAAATTAACATCAATATAATAGGTTGACAGTATTCAACACAAGCTATGGCTATTGTGTTTACAAACCATGTAAGTTTGTCAGGTAGTTGGATTTGATACGGTCACTTATATAAAGTGTAAAACAATGGTGTAGGGTTGTAATGTTGAAATGTGAATTATTGATATAAACCATTTGTGCATGAAAATACAAAGGTGGATTTGGCTCAACTGGTGAAGATCTGCTGATGAGAACTCGATGAGGGCGAGTTCGAAACCGGTCCAGATTCAACCCCTCCAGTCGCCAAGTATAATTTTTTATAATTTTTAACATTTCATTACAGCTTTCAAATATAATCAGATGAAAAAAAACTAAAAACTTATTGTTTTAAAATAATTTCCATATTTATAAAAGAAATAAGCGTAATAACATAAAATATCAAAGTTGTAATCATATCAGTGTAAACGTACGTAGTTAGGTAACGTGTTAACTCTAACAATCTCGTACAATGTACAATGTAAAAGTATTGTACTGAATTTACAAACGAACTCCTAAGAAATGTTTACGAATTATTAAGTATTAAATAAATCTTTTCTACCCCATATCACCACCAAAATCTAGGAACTGTAGAAAGAAATAATAGAGTGCTAAATGAATTTATGTTAGCTTTCATTGGGATGATTGGGATAAATGGGTACCATACTACTGTTTTGCTTAGTCACGTCACCACAAACTATACACCACATGAATTAATTTTTGGAAAATTACCCTATTTGCCAAGTGATTCTGTTGAAACAAACGCTAAGATATATAACTTAGACAACTATGTAAACGAATTAAAAGCCAGATTAAGATACTCTACACAACAAGCTAAAATGTTAATTAATAAAGAAAAAAGTAAAAGAACTTCAGCAATAAACACTGAACGCAAAAGTCCTTTAGAATTACGAGTAGGAAATTTAGTATTACTTAAAAATGAAACTAGAAAGAAAAACCAAAAGCCTTAAAGTCCATTAAAAATAATAGCAAAAAAGCGGAGAAAATTCAATTATGGAAATAAATAATAATTATAAAGAATTCCATTATAATCAATTAAAACCATATAATACTAAGTTAATGTAACAATAAGAAACATAAAAACCATTAGCTTAAGAACACTAATAAATGAATGTAAACACCTAAGCAAGATATACGCAACATATGCTACTTATACAATTTTATACTTTAATACAAAAGAAATTTTTTTTTCTTTAGAGAGTAAGGGTGTAGTGTATTTATTTTATAATAATAAACAAAATTGCATTATAGACAAAAATGATTGTCATGACAATATCATGATTTTGTGATACACTAAGTGAGACACTCTATAACAATGTCATTATTAGGCTAGGTTAAGTTTGATATAAATAGTACTAGTTGAAAATAATAAAAGCAGAATAAGATTTAATTAATTTAATTTATTTTAAAGGACTTCTTAATCTTGTTCACAAACTTATTTTATCCTCCCCATACACTGAAGGTTCAGGCATTCGCCGAGAGGAAGTTGCTCTTTCAGCATCTGGAGGTAAATAAGTACATTGTTTTTTTTTTTTTTTAACGTATTAAGTTGATATGGCCGAGTGACTAAGACTCATATAGCCAGAGTAAGTCGCATTGACAAAGACGCCAACACCCTTCACTGCCAGGATCACATCAGACTTAGATGAAGTAGATTGTAAATAAAACACAAGCACAAAATCGTGCAAAAAAGAGACAATTAATAAGCAAGGTTATCAACAAAACAACGAAACGAAAGAATTGAAAAATGCTGACACAAACTCAATGAGATAGGTTGTGCTTTTATAAGGGAGTTATAACAATTATAATTTATCAAATAACTTCGCGTTACGGATAAAAGCGATTAAGTCGGAGTATATGTTATAGTTATTAAAAGCTAAAATGCTTTGTAAAGTTAGAAAAGAAGGAAAACAAACTGCGGACATTAGCATATTTGTTACAGACAAGAATCATATGTTCAGCATCGTTCACCGAATTACACATTTCACACAAATTAACTGCACCTATAAGATTTAAATATCGTGCATCAAACGTGTGATCACTAATAAGTCTGTTCAAAATTTTAATTTCATGAGGTTCCAGCAAAAGACCGTGATACCATGGGTGGGGTGGTATCTCAGGAACAAGAGCATAAAAAAATCTGCCCTTGTTCTGCGAGGCAGATCTAAAAGAATCATTCCACAAGCTTCTCAGGGCCGACCTCATAGCGCTGAGAGCGTCGCAAAACGTAAAACCGACATGAGAAACTTGGCCAAGCGAAACAGCTTGCCTTGCCATGTAATCAACTTTTTCATTAAAACTTACACCAGAGTGATTCGGAACCCATAGGATATGAATATCAGTAAGACAGGAAGAATTGATCAGATTGATAATATCAGCATAAAACAGTACAAGCATTTAGACTGTCTGTAAAAATAGAAAGTTTTTTAAAATTGTTCTGGACAGACATTTCAATAGCTTTATAGATAGTTAAAGAGGACACTTTACGCATAATCCTGAACAAATGGAATCTTTTCGACACAACATTGAATATTGCACAGCCTTCATGATAGATGCATCAGTGGCCATAACTGAAAAGGACTTATCTAGGTATTCATTTAATAAAGAATAATAATGTTGTTTATACATACAAGAAGGAGTATTTGCTTTCTTAGAGAAAGGGGCATTCGAAATATTCGTCAATTTCGTACAAGCCGCATAGGTGGTAGGACATTGTATATTATCAAAAATTTCTTGAAATTATGCAAAAGAATAGCTGTTATTAAGCTGCGAATTGTTTTTGACAAGTAAAAAAAGGTCCTTGTTATTAAAAGCAACTTTAAGAAGTTCTTTGGCTGCTAAGAAAATAGCTCTGAGATCAGGCGGGAGTTCGTTAGCTAGCACATATAGAATATGTGTAGGAGTCGAAGGAGAAAGACCCAAACAGCGTCTTAAGCTCGAATTTTGCAGTACATACAGCTTTTTATCAATATACTTAGGAGAATGCGATGTTACGGATCTAGCATATTCAACCTTGCCCCGGACAAAGCTTCGATAAAAATTTAAAGCTACATTGGGATTTAAACCTCCTTTTACAGTAGTAAGCTTCTTAATTAGGTTAATAGAAGGATGGCAGCCCCTACTGACAGAGTCGTAATGTTCTTTAAGGGTTAGACTGCTAGTAATGGTCAGACCAAGAAACTTGAAACTGTGTACCTGAGACAGTCTATGACCATTGACGGACAGATTGACTGAGTTTCTAGAACCCTTGCCAAAATATAAGACCTTTGATTTATTGATGTTGACGGATAAGTTAAGATTGGAGCAAACACGGGCAAACGACGAAAACAACAAACAAACGATAGACAAGTAACAGCAGTGTGAAAAGAACTGTTAGACGACATTAAAATAAAATCATCAGCATATTGAAAGAGTTGAATGTTCTCACTTTAAACTTGATGAAGGGAGGCAGTGTATAGGTTAAAAAGAATGGGACTCAGACAGCTCTCTTGTGGAAGGCCATTGAAAATCTTGACATTCGCATTACCTAAAAATAATGTTCTCTCAGGAATAAACGAAATAATCCAGTTAGAAAGTTCAGGAGGGATCCTGAACTGAATCAAAATATTTTTTAAAACTGAGATTCTGACACAATCATAAGCACTGCTGATATCAATCGTAGCTACCTACCTAACACCTACGCGTTTTCATTAAACTGACTTTAAAAACAAGATAAAGAAGTTCGGTTAAGACCGAAGCTTAAATACCCTCCACCTTTTATAATCCTCTAAAAAACAAGTTCCTATTATGTATATGACTATTTCATGTACTTATGCAAATAGTGTTTTTTTTAATTATAGGCGTTTGCGTTATTCAATCACGCCCATTTTTGGCACAGTGTTGGATAACGGTACCAATTATGTATATACCAAATTTCAACTTGAAAGGTATAGTATTGTGCGATATATAATTTTTTAAAGATACAATCTTTTCGTTTATTGTGGGCGTGTCTCATAACCGATTTTGCCCAATTTCAATACGGAACAGCGAAATTGAACTAAGAATAAGTGTGCCAAGTTGCAATTTGAGATCTCAAAAATTACGATCGTGAGAGTGCCAACAACAGACGGACACACGGACGGACATGTCTCAAACGATTTCTTTTTTCATGCTGATTCAGAATATATATGGTTTGTGGGGTCTCCGAGGCTTCCTTCGAAGTGTTGTAAACGGATGATCAAAATGAATATACCCTCTTCCCCAAGGTGGAGGGTATAATACATTCGTTTAAACACCTAGTGGTAGACATGCCTTTCCTATATGCAAAAGATCCCACAGGGAGCAGGTTATCACGATTTAAGACAGAGACTAATCGATTCTTAACCATCAGATTTATTGATTTAATCAAAACAGACAATAAAGAAATAGGTCGAAAATTGGTATAAACATTAAGATCACACTCCTTTTTTGGAATAGGGACTACCCGGACAATTCTCCAAGAGGGTGGTATACTACAATTAGTAAACAAGTTGTTAAAAACATCTAGTAAGGACGACTTAAGATGAGGATTAAGAGCTTTGATCATACTATAGGTCACACCATCATGACCACCTGCAGAGTGAGAAACTTTTTTGGTTAATACTTCATTGAATTCAGAGACCGAAAAAGGGACAATGGAAACCGGCTTGTCAAAAGTAAAACTTTCCTTGTTGTTGTTAGGAACCTTGTCACATAGAAAACTTAGAAAATCAGCATTATTATTAATGGACCAGGAACTTCTATCACGACTCTTACATCCGTTAATAGCATTAACAAACCTCCAAGCCTCTTTAGAGTTTGGACAATCATTTAAATTAGAAATTTTTTGTATATAGCTAGTTTTCTTAGCTCTTTTGACACTTTTCCAAATTTTCTTGGATGATGAAGCCTCCATTAAATTTTGAAAAGAAGGATATTTAAGAGCTCTTTTATGAGCAGCCTTTTGTTTGCGAAACAGAACGGACAACTCATCGTTCCACCATGCTTTAGGAATGAAATTAGATGAAGTACTCTGGAAAGTGGCTTCACTAATTTGGAAGCGAAAGAAATTCTCGAACGATTGGACATTATCAAGATGGCCATTAAAATTAGAAAGATTCTGATGAAGCTTATTTTTAGAAAGAAAAGTGCGATTAAATTGTAATGAAGCATGTACTTCGATAATAATGGGAAAATGATGAGACCCACCCAGAAAAGAGGCATCTGCCTTCCATGTCATATGACAATTAGAATTAGTAAATGATAAATCAAGAACGGTGCCAACAGGGTTCCCCAGGCTTCTAATGAAAGTGGGTGAACCATCATTTAAACACGAAAGACAAGAACTTTCAATAAGACGTTTGAGAATGTTTCCCCGGGGTGAATTAAAATAATCACCCCAGGCCGAGTGACGACAGTTAAAGTCACCACAGACCAAAACATTCTCAAAAGGCTCAATAAAATTTAAAAGACGGGTTAGTTCCGTTTCAAGAACTCTCAAGGGTAAATTGGGAGGAAAGTATACTGAGACCAGAAGAAAAGACGGGTTAATATTAATCGTTTTGATTACGACAATATCAAGATCAGAAACATAATTAATACGTGAAACCTTAATGGATTTTTTAACTGCAACAGCAGCTCCCCCATAATTATCTGGTCTGGTTTTGAAAAAGATATTGTAATTTAAGATTTTAAAGATAGAATCAGAATCATGCATCGCAAAGATTTCTGATAAAAAACAAATATCAAAATTGTAGTGGTTGAGATAATATTCTAAAGTATTCTTATTAGGTAAGAAACTTTGAATATTATATTGAAGGATTTTCATCGTTATAACCATAAGAGGGTCTTGAAAGAGTAATAGACCTATTATTTAAATCAGAAACAACATTGCTTATTTTGCAGGAGAAATCGTCAAAGACACGAGTGCAAGAAGGGTTAACTTTCGCAAAATTACTATAGAAAAACGATTTGAAATCGTTGAGGATTTTTTCAAATTCGGACACATTAAAAGGATTTGAATACAAGCAAGGTCCTGGTGGAGCGGACCTCCTTTGTGGGAGACTAGATTGACTCGGTCTTAGTTTCTGAGGCCTTTGTTTTACAACTTTGTTGTATTTCTGGCCAGAAAGAATTTTATTGATAACTTTGTCACTGTTTACCAAATTATCTCCATCTTGTAATGGTAACGATGGAATGTTTTCCTCATAATCATTAAAAATGTTAAATCTATTAGAAACCGGGTATGAGGCACGAACTTCGCGCCTTGATAAACGTTTCAAAGTCATAGCTTTGAGAATATTGGATTCCTCAATCCATTTAGGACATTTATTTTTGTCCTTAACGGTATGAGAGGAATCACCACAAATTATGCATTTCAAAATCGTACAAAGACCGTTGCAATCACTATTCGACCCACATTTAAGGCACCTCTGAGCTTTACTACGGCACCCTTTTACCGAGTGCCCCAATCTTCCACATTTGGAACATTGCCTCACAGAGGGATAAAAAAAGTTCACAGTTATTGATGCATGATCAAGGAAAACTTTGGAAGGCAGATTGGATGATTTAAAAGCCAATTTTACAGAGAGAGTAGGTGAGGCTTGGCCATTCTCTTTATCAAATCTTGTGAATCTTTTGACAAAAGCAATAGGAACACTAGAAATTATATTTTCCATAATATACTCATCAGAATAGATAACAGGGACAATGTGAATGACACCAAAAGTGTAAACAAAAGTATCAGGAATAAAAGATTTAAGGCACAGATGACTTAGATCTTGCTTAACAAAGTTGTTAGCATTTAAAGCC
Source organism: Ornithomya fringillina (assembly GCA_963978525.1). Lineage (NCBI taxonomy): Eukaryota > Metazoa > Arthropoda > Insecta > Diptera > Hippoboscidae > Ornithomya > Ornithomya fringillina. The sequence continues at coordinate 16,616,503 of OZ021690.1, read as the reverse complement.
GAATTGAATATAATACGGAACAGAGACTTACCAATCTGTTCAATATGGCTGATTCCGGTATTGTAACAATCTTTAATCTTTTGTGCAAAAAATAGAGGGCCACGAAGACCATCAATATTGTTCTTGTCCCCATTAGTGAGAGTAACAAGCACAATAAAATCACCATCATGAGCTTCCGGGTACAAAACAATAGGTTTGGAATGCATTGAGTTTGACTCACTCTCAGCAATTAGAGGGCAGCCCTGAGTAGAAGCATTATTAATATTCACAGTGGAAACATCTTCAGCACCAGCCAAAACCGGAGCCTTTCTCTTAAGTGACCCCTCATGAAAGACATCTATCATAGTCGGGCTAGAGGACGCCATGAGAGAGTCCCCAAGCCTCATGGACTTGATAGACGACACTTTTAATGATCGCACTTGCCTTTACTGAAAGAAGATAATAAAGTAAAAAAAAAAAGAAATAAATTAAAGTCAACAAGAAAGATAGCAACACCAAAAGCTAAATAAAAAATCAAATAGTGGACACCACAAAAATAAAATTACACGTGAATAATGGTTTTTAACCTGAAAATGATTTTTTTTTTTATATTTAAAAACAACGAAACGCTTAAAGAGAAAGGCACAACCACACTCTGAGAGCAGAACTGTAAGGTAAGTACATTGACGTATGTGAAGTTAAAAAGTTTTAAAAAGTTTTAAAAAGATATTATTCTCTGAGAGAGAAAAGAAGGAGAGAGAGAAAAAAAAGAGAATCCGAGCCTCCCTCTATACTATAGATGGTGCAACCAGGCCACGCTTCTAACTTTTTAACTTCACGCTTTACGTATTTACTACCTTTATAAAGTTATAATTACTCTCTCCAGAGAAAAGTAAACAAACCAAAAATCACATAAACAAAGAACTGAAAATTTTTGACCATTTTTGTTTTAAAATTTTACATATTAAATAATAATGTTGTGAAAAAAAAACCTTTTTTAATTTAAAGTATGACACATGTAGAACCTTTTTTTTAAAGTAATTAAAAATTAGGATATATTAACATAACTAAATAGAGGATGGCTTGTATAAATAAATTTATATGAATTACTAACTTTTTTTTTTTAACGAGCAGCTTGTCGAGCATCTGGACTAATTATTATTGGACTAGGTACAATGCTGAAGGATTCCTAGTAAAAGATATATCCCCAATTTTTTTTGGATCAGAGTTATTGGCACTTGTTTATGACGATATATGTGAAAATTGCATGTGAAAATATAATATGTGAAAATTGTCCAATCATAATTAGTCCAGATGCTCGACAATCTGCTCGTTAAAAAAAAGTTAGTTATTTACCTGATGAAAACAATTTTCACATATATCGTCATAGACAAGTGCCAATAACTCTGATCCAAAAAAAATTGGGGATATACCTTATACTAGGAAACCTTCAGCATTGTACCTAGTCCAATAATAATTAGTCCAGATGCTCGACAATCTGCTCGTTAAAAAAAAAAGTTAGTGATTCATATAAATTTATTTATATTATTAGTAAAAATAAGGGTACAAACCATCCTCTATTTGGTTATGTTAATATATCCTAATTTTTAATTACTTTATAAAAAAAGGTTCTACATGTGTCATACTTTAAATTAAAAAAAGTTTTTTTTCACAACATTATTATTTAATATGTAAAATTTTAAAATAAAAATGGTCAAAAATTTTCAGTTCTTTGTTTATGTGATTTTTGGTTTGTTTACTTTTCTATGGAGAGAGTAATTCTAACTTTATAAAGGTAGTAAATACGTAAAGCGTGAAGTTAAAAAGTTAGAAGCGTGGCCTGGTTGCACCATCTATAGTATAGAAGGAGGCTCGGATTCTCTTTTTTTTTCTCTCTCTCCTTCTTTTCTCTCTCAGAGAATAAAAACTTTTTAAAACTTTTTAACTTCACGCATCTAGTACATTGTTAGAAACTAACGTACACTTACAATAGTACCAAGTTTTACTACATTACATATGACTTATAATTAGTACAGGGTAGCTTAATGTTCCTATTTGCTTGAGATATGTTTTAGGGTAATAATTCAATATTTGAACAAAATATACATAACTTCATTGTTAGGTTTTCCTTAATATATATATGTATATATCTTCAATGCGAAAAAGAGACAAGTAAGAGGTAAAATTCAAATTCATTGTGTGTATTGTGTAGAAAATAGAGATCATAAAATATTAATGGGACGTATAGTGGGACGTGTGATGGCAATTTTTTCCCATTAAATTTTTTTTTTTGTGATGACAAAGTATATAAATATATTGATATATTCCATAATATAATACAAGTAGAATTTGTGTGGGAGGAAAATAAGGGTAGCGATTTTCCTCCGTCACAAGACTTTTGCCCAAACACTGAAGGTTTAGGCATTTGCCAATAAACTAGGCGGACAGACATTTGCCAATACACTGAGCGTAAGGACATTTTTCCATACACTGAACGTACAGACATTTGCCCATGCATTGGACGTACAGACATTATCGCAGGATATACAGACATTTGGACGTACAGACATTTTCACATACACTAAGAGTACAGGTTTTTGCCCAAACACTTAAGGTTTTAGGCATTTGCCACTACTCTAGGCGTACAGACATTTCCCCATACACTGGGCGTAAAGACATTTTCACAGGATGTACAGACATATATTGGACGTACAGGCATTTGCCCATATACTAAAAGTTCAGGCATTTGCCAATACACTGAGCGTACAGACATTCGCCTATATCCTGGACGTACAGACATTTGCCCATACATTGGACGTACATACATTTCCCCATAAACTGGGCGTAAAGACATTTTCACAGGATGTACAGACATTGGACGTACAGGCTTTTGCCAATACACTAAAAGTTCAGGCATTTGCCAATACACTGGGCGTAAAGACATTTTCACAGGTTGTACAGACGTTTGGACGTACAGACATTTGCCCATGCACTGGGCGTAAGAACATTTTTCCATACATTGAACGTACAGACATTTGCACATATATTGGACGTACAGGCACTTGCTCATACACCGGATGTACAGACATTTGCCCATATATTGGACGTACAGGCATTTGCTCATACACCCAACGCGGAGAAGAAGAAGAATCTTCAGCGGAGAAAAAGCAAAATTTTGTAAGATTTGCAAAAATACCATAAATTAAATATTGAGTGAAATTGTGAAAAGTCGAAGTTTTTCCTGAATAAATTGCTGATCCCTGGACCTTGTTTTTTGGCAAAAAAGGGGGTTGCTCACGGTGAGTTCGTTCCTTTTTATTTTTAAATTTTTTTCTCGAGTGCGACGCTAGAGTGAACGAAATCTAATTGTTCATTAATAATAGTCGCCTCCCCTGCAGCGGGATCACTGGTTTTATCTGTTATCAGCGTGATCCTTGATGGCCGGGCATAGTTTTTGGTGTAAAAATAAATTCAATTATAATATATTTCACATCACATTCATATGCATATTTATATTGGTTTCTTTGTTAAGTATAACACTTATTTTCATCAGTGCCTTTCCTTATTTTTCACCTATACATATTGTGCTTTTTCTTTTCTTCTAATTGTTTTCTCATTTTCTTATCTCACCCGCTTACACTACCATCTGTTCCTTTATTCGTTCGCTCTGTTTGCAGAACAGAGAGTCGGCGTTACACTATCGAGAGACCTGACTCCCAGTTAATGTAAATAGAGATCGCACACGTTGTAACGAGATTTTCAACCGGCACGGGGTTAGCCGTCGGACCAGGGTATCCCGCCCATTTATTTATAATAAAAAAAAGGACGCTCTTACTTCAATTTCCAAAATATTATATTTAAATCTGCACTTAAGTGCTAGTGTGTACGTATGTATTGTATAGGTATAATATGTGAACGTATTATGGGTTTTCTTATGTGCCCCTCACTCACTCAGTTCATGTGATTTTCGCCACAAATTACATCCTTGTCAATGACCAAGCTTACTGTTGTGAATATCCGCCAGGATTACTCCCTGCGAACAGGTTTACACCCTGCATGATGAGATTTTGCTAAGGATGCTTTGGATATTCTAAGATGCAGTTGACCAGGGTTACACCCTGCAGGTGACAACCAGGCTTACACCATGTATAAACATCCGGTACAAGGAAAACGTTGTTGTATATTCTACAAGGCTTACACCATGTAGCATAAATACCAAGATCTTTGTTGAATATATGTTGTATAAAACCTTTATATAAAATCTTTGTTGTATAAAATCTTCGTTGTATAAAATCTTTGAAGTTGACAAAAACGATTGATGATAACCAAAGAAGATCGATGTTGACTCGTTGACAGCTAGTAGCAAAAAGAGGACGATAGCTCGTCGATTTCACATAGCAAAGCTTGGTTTTCACATTACGATTGGAATATCGTAAATATTCCAATAAGATTTGCTGACGTGGCAGTGAGTGAGGTTGCCAGATATACCTAACTATTACACTGGGTGTTTAACAAATATTAATAACAAATTCAATGTAATACTTTTCTTTTATATACAAGTGTAAAGCTATGTGTATGGTGTATTGTATAAGTGATCTATATATGTAAATAAATTAAGTATTAATATATATATACTTATATCTATGATATATCACAATGGTTATACAATGGTTTTACAATGTTATGCTATAAGAGGAGCAAGTGTGAGAGAAAAACGAGTGGAACGACTTTTCTCGTCACACGGCCCCCCCTCCTTGAAAATCCTAAGTATCTAAGTATTCTAAGTATATTTTCATTTTTATCACAAACGTTTATTCAATTTAAAATTCAGGTATGTATTAGAAAACTAATTATTTCTTAACAAACTTAAATAATCATTCGATTTCAAATTCATTGTTTCCACATAGTAGTAATATATAATGTATAAGTATATATAATGTTGTATAAAGTAAAAATGGAAGTTCAAAGTTCATTTTAAAAATTCATTGCTTGTATGAAGTGTGAAGTGTTACATACAGTAGGATAATAGTATATCTTATATTTATAGTTAAAGGGATGTAACAAGTTTATATAATATAAAGATATAACCAGTTTATATAAAATAAATGTTTAAATTCAATTCATAGTAATTTTTTTTTCCTATATATATATATATATATATATATATATACGAATTAAATTTGTACTTCTGTGAGCGTGACATTGCTGGTAGATACTGACATGATATATGGCTAAGGAACTTTGTTTACGTTGAGTGAAAATTTGTATCATCTTGGAAATCGTCTTGATTGATATCGATGGCTTACACTTTATAAATGGTTACTTTCCCATTCCGGGCAAAAGCAACCCTATAAACGCCATCCTCTAACTCAAATCGGTGCTTGCTAGTTGACGTAATACTGGCTGGGGAATACAGGACGCGTCGGTTGTCTATTGTTGTGACCTTCTGATGAAAACTGTTGCGAGTTTCCCTGCATTTGTTGGTATTGTCGGCTTTGTCTAGACGTACACGGGCGTTCTGATGACATTGGTGGTGCATGGCCACGGCGACCATAATCATAAACCAGATAACCAAGTTGAGCGTCATGCTTGTTACTATTTCGACCAGTGTGGTTATGATTACCACGTTGTGGTGTTCGACGTTGAAACAAATTGTTTGATGACATGGGTGGGCTACCATTGTTTCTTTGGCGTTTGCCCGCACCTTGACGCCCACGTCCGCGAAGTGGCGACGTGGCAGCCAACATAGCGGTTGCACATTGAGATGATGGTTGCATGGTCTTCACCCGAGGCTTTCCTACTGGTAGCTCATTTAATTCATGTTGACGCGTTTCTTCTGAGCTCTCCGTATCCGTTGACAACAACTCTTCTAGTATTTGGTTAATTTCGTGATAGCGTTTATGCCATGGAGAAATATTACCTTCTCGGTGTACAGTTGTGTCCCGACGTCGTTCAAATAGGGGAGAAGCGTCACATACCAATACAGGTGATCCTGGTTCTGATAAATCACGTAATGCTGCGGAATTACGTGCTTCCCGCGGTTGTACATTAAATTGTGGTAAAATTCGTTGTAAAACTTTTGTAGGGCAATTATCGTCATCTGTAGATGGCATAGCTGCGTGGATGTGATGAGAGGATTCTACGTCCCTCGTACCAAGTGTTTTGGAATCGTTCAAATTGAATTTAGGAGACAGAACGTCCTCCTTTACCTCAGATGCTGTGATGCCCTGTTGGCGCCTCAAAGGACGTGCATGGCTTTCAGGTGGAAGTATCAAAGTAACTTTCATTGTGCGTTCTAGCTTTAGATGATTACCGAAGACTATCTCTTCGCAGTTTTCTGTTTGATAAGAAACATAACCCAAACGTCTGGGTGGAGACGATTCAGTAAAAGTTTCGCTGCCGCGAGGGCTCTAGTTAGGTGGTGGAGGTGCTTCACTATCAGCATCCCCATATTCTTCTTGTTCGTTGACATCATGTGAATAAAATGGTGAATTATTTTGTAAATCGTGAAAATCGTTGTTGCAAGCTTCATCATATTCTTCTGCGTTTTCTAGATCGCTAGGAGAATATACCCAACGTGGCGAGTTAAGGGTTGGTAAGGTTTCATATGTGGTAGCTGATGAAGGATTTTCGTGAATATTATTAACATCCGAGTCTGTTGCTAGTAGATCGTTGTGCTGTGGGATACTAACTTCGTCTAGGCAAGGCATTTCTTGTTCTTGATGAGGTAGACTGTCGTTCATGGTTTCGATTGAAGCTATTTCTTCAGAGAGGGTAGCATCACTTTCCCAGCGTGGCAAACGTGCGTGCTCCCAAGACCCTTCTGATGATATAGAAATTGGTGAACCACACGTAAGAGGTTCCTGAGGAAAAACATGGTTATCTTGTTGTTGATGTTGGTTCAAATTTTGTGGCTGAGCTCGTTGTTGTTCGTCTTCTTGCAGTTTATGTTGTTGATTCAATTCTGATTGTGATTGCTGTTCATTGTGACTAACTGAGGCTGGCGGAACGCCCAACGTAGAGACATCGTTGGCAAGCTGGTTAGGTGGGTGTTGTGTGCCATTATTTTGAACCCCCATAACTCGAAAGCTTTGTTCCACATCATTAATAGATTCAGACATATTGTGATTATCTAGGAGTATACAAAAGAGTTTTTAGTTTTAGTTTAATTATCGGTTTCGTCTAATGATGATATTTCATTGTCTACGGGTATATTAGTGTATTGTTTTAAGTCTTGTACATGGCAAGTTCGTCTGTGTCCTAGTCTTTCGACTTCGGCAATGACCTTAGATGGTAAACCAATGACTGTGTATGGCCCGTCAAACTTCGGTGCCAATTTTGCTGCATGTTTGTCAATGGCCTTAGATAAGGGGTGTTGGCGAACCAAGACACTGTCCCCAACCTTAGGACACCAAGGGCGACGACGTAAATTATAGTGTCTACCCTGGTCGGCTGTTGCTTTGCTTAGATTCATTCGTACCAGTTTCCATGTATCTTGTAGGCTTTGCGCCCTACGCGTTTCATTACTACCTTGAATACCTGTACCTATCGTAACCTTGTCATATAGAGAATTTGAAAGGCGTGGTTCGCGAGCCTGAGTGAGGTAAGCTGGAGTGAAACCTGTGGCCTCCGCATCACTAGTGTTGATCGCAAGCATAATTTCAGGTATATAATCGTCCCAGCATTTATGATCATTGTTCGTGAGTTGGGCAATTATAGTTTTGACTGTTCGATTAGTCCGCTCAGTGGGATTCTCTTGAGGTGTGTAATTGTTGCTTGACACCAATTGAATCTAGATAATTCTTTAGGATTTTACTCGTGAACTGCGTACCATTATCAGTAATAAGTAACTTAGGAACACCATATCTGGCTAATATCTTCTCGCGAAATGCTGTTAGGACGCCTTCTGCAGTGGCTTTGCGCATAGGGGTTAGTTCTACCCACTTTGAAAATTTATCTACCATCACCAGGAGTACTGTATGCCCATTTTTAGATCGAGGTAATGGTCCAACGAAATCAGCACATACCGTGGCCCAAGGCTCTTCCGGTATGTGGGTTAACATTTCTCCGGCTGGTCTTCTTTGAGAGGTTTTGTAACGTTGACAAGACTCGCATGATTTTACATAGCTTTTAACATCCCTAGTCAAACCCGGCCAGTAATAACGATTCGCTATCCGTGCAATGGTTTTACGAACGCCAAGGTGACCGGCTGCAGGATGGTCGTGATTTTCACTGATTACTTGACGTCTCAAGAGCTTAGGTACACATAACTTCCACGCTACCTCATCGTCTTCATGTGACTGGGGCGTGAAGTGTCGATAAAGTTGACCCTCTATCCATGCATAATCAGGATACTTTTCTGGTTTACGTTGCATCTCCTCGATGCGCTTACGTATCCATGAACATGATATTTTGTCATTCGATGTGTTGCCGAGGTTATCTTGCATCGTCGCAGCTAGTTGGCATTCTTCTACGGGCTGGCGTGAAAGAGCATCTGCGACTACATTTTGATTTCCTTTGCGATATTCAATGATGAAGTTATACGGTTGGAGCTCTAACGCCCACCTTGCAAGGCGGCCTGAAGGGTTGTCCAGTGAGTTCAACCACTTCAACGAAAGGTGATCTGTAACTACTATAAATTTGTAGCCTTCTAAGTATTGACGCATTTTTCTAATGCCCCACACTATAGCCAAACATTCTTTCTCCGTAGTGCTATAATTCTTTTCGGCCTGGTTTAAGTGGCGGCTTGCGTATGCTATAACTCGTTCATTGCCATCCACTTCCTGTGTGAGTACCGCACCAAGACCTACTTCACTAGCATCTGTCTGCAATACAAACGTGCGACTAAAATCCGGGCAGGTTAGAACCGGAGCTTCCGTGAGTTTCCCTTTCAAAGCATCAAAGGCATTCTGCTGGGCATCGGACCATTTCCAATGCTTGCCCTTTTTCAGTAGAGATGTCAAAGGCTGAGAAATTTGGGCGAAATCAGGAACGAAACGGCGGTACCACGATGTGGTGCCTAGGAATCTTCGCAATTCTTTGAGATTTTGCGGCGGCTTCATGTTCATAATTGCACTAAATTTTCCTGGATCGGTTTTGATACCATCTTGCGTAACGAGGTGGCCTAAGTACCGTACTTCCTTCTTAAAGAATTCGCATTTGGCCGCATTTACCTTCAAATTGGCCACTCGTAGACGTCTAAAAACTTCGCTAAGGTTCTTCATGTGTTCTTGTAGTGTTCTTCCGATAACAATTATATCGTCTAAGTATGCGAACGCGAAAGGTTCAAGTTCGGGGCCAATCACCGTATCTAACACCCGTTGAAAAGTAGCTGGTGCAGAGTGGAGGCAAATGGCATTACTCTCCACTGAAATAGGCCACGCCCAGCCACAGTAAACGCTGTGTATTTGCGGCTGGCTTCTGCTACTGGAACTTGCCGATACCCGCTCTCAAGATCAATGCTGCTAATGAACTTGGCTTCTTTTAATCGATCCAGGATGTATGCTATGCGCGGTAGTGGGTACGCATCAGGTTCAGAACGTTTGTTGAGCTGACGATAGTCGATACATAGCCTCCATGTTCCATTTTTCTTCCGTACCAACGTTATAGGGAAGCTATAGGGGCTGTTGGAGGGCTCTATGCAACCTTTCTGAAGTAATTTATCTACTTCTTCATCTATGATCTTCTGCATCGCTGGATTTCGAGAATGATACCGAATCTTAACTGGACGATCATCAATCATTTTGATACGGTGTTCGTCTATTTGAGTAAGAAATTTTGCCAGCTCTACTGCTAGGAATCCGCTGATTATAAGTTGTTCATCTGAGGGGACTTCGTTCGGTGGATCTACTGTACTTGAAATTCTTGCTTTGTGTTCCACGTTCTTTGCATAAGTCTTTGGTTCTTCGTAGGCGTTATCAGTTATTACTTTTGCCGTGCTTTGGTTCTTCTTAGGTTTCTTCGTTATATTATTCATCTTAGGACTCGTGATTGCTCTGTTTACAATTTTAAGAGGATTTTCTGGTTTCGTTGTGGTATTTGTGTTTGTACTATGTGCGGTTGTATTTTCTAAGATTTTACTTTTGTTTTCGTTTGCTTTATAATCATGGCTGTGGATTAATTTAATAGGCTGGATACTCGACTTAGACATCCGAGCATTTCGGTTAGAATTTATTTCGAATGTCTGCTTAGCGTTAATGTTACTTGTCTGTCGTCTTAGTGTATATTTCTGAGTTCCTGGTTTCATATTTGATGTAAGGTTCGCTTTAGATGTTAACGTTTGAGCTGGGCTTTTGGTCACAGTCGGATTGTTTTCACTCTCGCTCGCGCTAAACGTCCGAGCACAATTACTTTATCTAATATTTTTGGTTACTGTCGCGTAAGTTGGATTTTCGTTCGGATCATAGATTCGAACAGAATTAATAGGTACATAGCTTGTCATTCTGGGTTTTGTCAATGTTAGAATGGATTCTCGGGCGATAAATAGGCGTTCTCCAACCGCGTTGGATGGATGAAATTGAACCGAAGCGCCGGCACAGGAAAGTGTAGCTTGAAAGGCTACCAAAAATCCAAAACCTAGTATAACATTTTCACCGGCACCAGGCATAATACGAAATTCGATGATACGAATCATCTCGCCAAGTTGTACTTTGCATGACAGGGCTTGAGTTATCCGTCGGCGTGAGCCATCTGCTAATGTTATATGTATGGTGGTACAATTTCGTATATCGTTCGGCCCTAGTTGATTCGCGTAAGCTTGACTAAGGAAGCAGCATGTGGCGCCTGTGTCTATTAAGCCAGTTATTTCAACTTCATTTATTAATACTGTGGCAGTTAATCGATCGCCCGTGCAATTGAAAATCGGCTGTATTGGAGAGGGATTTACTGATGGTGGCGGGACTCGAACGCCCCTCACAGCGTTCGGGCCCCTCTGGCGTTTCCCTGCGGCTGCTGACGGCGACAACAATCATAAGTCCGGACACCTATGGTACCACAGTCCCAACAAAATAGCTTTTGTGGGTTTCTGCAGCTGCGGGCGGTGTGTCCGGCACCTCCACATCGATAGCACGCCATTCGAACATTTTCTATCTCAGCATCTTGTTGGTTCTGGTGACTTGTTTCATTATTTCTGGTTTGTAAAGTATTTCCTGTTTGACGGTTATTACGTACAAAATTTTTTGTATCACGTCTTGGAGACCGTTGAATATTTGATTGGTTATTATACTGGTTACTCGTTTGGTTTCTCGTCTGGTTTCTACGCAAGTTTGTGGGTGAATTATTTTCTGGTTCCTCGTTCGCCAACCTGTGGGCTTCACGGGCCGGTGGCATTCTTTGATGGGCATTCGGGATACATTCATAATCCCCTGCGAGTTCTAAAAGTTCGTTCAAATCCTTGAAATCGTTGCGGCGAATGTACCGAAGATAATCCGGCAAGGCGTTGCGAAATATTCGATTTAATTTTTCTTCTTCTGTCATCATCGTATGCCTCATTTTTGTTTGCAGATCCAGTACATACGTTTTAAAAAGTTCATTCGGGCGCTGCTTACGAGCGCGTACTTCATCTTCCACCCTCTCTAAATACCTTGGTGGCAAGAAAAATTTTAATAAATCTCCTTTGAAAGCACGCCATGACTCCCAGTGGGCGTTGTTATTACGGAACCACGTTAATGCTTTGTCCCGTAGGAATTGAGGCATAGCCGCTGGTAATACACGTAATTCAATGCCGTACGTTTCGGCCATCTCTTCTAGCCGTTCAATAAAAGTGAAGGGGTCTGGCCCGCCTGTATACGAGATGCCCCATTTCCGCACCGTATCCATGACGGTTCTTTTATCCATTTCTGTATATTTTGTACTAGCTGATGGTGTCTCGATTTGAACTCGTTTCTGTGGTTTTACTGGTGGTACGACTGTTTTAATAGTGTTGGCATCTTCGTCGTCATCATCGTCTACATCTTCATCATCGCTTTCTTTATTTGCTTTATCAGATGCACCCCTTGGTCCTTCGTGATGCGCTTGTATAGTAAGTAGTCGTTTCATCTCTTCAGCTGTGTGGTCCTTTGCTAAAAATTTCTTAAATCGGCTACGAAGTTCTTCAACCGTGCCGCTAGAGTCTATACCAAATTCCTTTAAGTAGGCAGCGAGATCTTCTTTGCGGAGTGGATACAACCAGGTGGTACGAAATTCTACATTCGCCATGTCAGTATTAATTTTCAATGGTAAGAGATATAAAGTATTTTCCGTTTTCTTTTTTTTTTTATTCAATTTATTTATTCATTCATTCGTATATAACCATGTGCATAAGATATATTATCTCGTTGTGTATTTATAAATAAAAATATATGTATCAATTATTATTTTCTTTTATATTTCTAAGTAAAAGTTTATTTCATTTTTAAGTATTAAATTTGTTTGTTGTACCTACTATACTATCTGATAAATGTCTGTACTTGTCTGAGGATAAACTCCCTCCACTGGAACCTACCTACTGTATATGTCAACAGCCAAGGTTATACCTCGCATTGTAATGTAACCCGTAATATTATTAAATTAATACGAGGAGGTTACTCCCTCGTGGTATGTCCGCTGTCGTATAATATTTTGTTGTTTAGATCGCAAGTAATTATTAATTGTGCTAAGTTATGCGTGCGTTGGTAGTTATTGTCACGTAAGTTAGGACTTATTTGTTTCTAAAATCTTTGAAAACTTCCAGTTGTAAATAAAAAAAAAATTTTTTTTTTTTAGCTCACCTGAGTACCGATGTAGCTTACTGTGATTTAAATTGTGTTTTTTTTTTCAGAAATCGCTGAGTACTTCACAATTCGTTGTTGTTAATTCGTTGGATGTAATTCTAGTATAATTTCACGTTTTTTTGCATTTTGTATTTATTTCACTTAATTTATTTAAATGTACATGCTATCGGTCAAGATACACCTTACAAGCCATTCTGTTTTTATTTAATGTACTTTCTTAAAACTCGGCAGCTCGCAGCTTTTTTTTTTTTTTTTTTTATATACATCGAGATATATACTCGTCCATTTTTACTAATATATTAAATTGTCACTGTTATTAATTTTTTTTTGTTTGTCTGCATAATGGTTATATAGAATCATTAAATTCATCTATAAAATCGTTGTGAATATATATACACTGTAATTCATTGTCGGCGTTACTCGTTAAGTTTTATCATTAATTATGTCACTTGAATAGTTTTATATAATACGCGCATTCACGCATTCGCACATGCCTAACTAATAAAACACTTGTACTTTGTTATGTTAACAACAAGTCAGATGAAGTTTCACGTATATTTATTCGTTCATTTACTTAATACATTTAGTACATTTATTTATTCGTTCAAACGCATTACTTTACCATTTTATTTCGACGAGTGTAACGACCTGATTAACAAAGAATTGTTGTTTTTTTTTTTTTGTTTGTTTTATTTTTAGTAATTCACCTCCAATTACTTCAGTTCATGAATATATTTTTTTGTTAGCCAGAAATAGACGAATATTATATTTTATGTTTCTAGGACACTTATTTATTTATTATTCTATTATATTATATAAGGTCAATTATTATTATTCACTGCACATATGTCTTTCACAAAGTATTCCATAAATAATTTTATTTTATTATTTCTTTTTTAAATTATTGACAATTAATATATTTACACATATGATAGCGTTATTAACTTTTCTCCACGACAAAATTTCTTTATGTCAAAATACATATATGAAATTATTAATCTTTTATTTAATTCTCTAATATAACCACGCATGTTTTATTTGTTAAATTGCTAACGCACTCTTTAATTGTTCTTTAATAACTGCCCTTCACAATTTATTTTCTCTCAATTTTTTCCTACATAATTCTATTCTATTGTTATTAATAGCTGAATTAAAACTTAGTGTTTTGTTGTAATTTTAATTTTGTCGACATATCAATGCAATAATATATGAGAGGATTCAGCTAACAACTAACCGCTATGTTTTTGCTCTTTAAATCATAACACTTTGTTTTTTTTTTTTTTTTTTTAAAATCTTTGCACAATAGCTTACGGTTCTTTAGCCGTTATATATTTACGTAAGTTATATTGAGTTTAACTAAGAATTAGGTACAGTCACGTACTTTTAGCATAGTCCAAGGTCATAATCACTGTATTATTTATTAGTATGCTCAGTTCATAATTACATTACATATAATAATATGTATATCATATTATATGTATATTATATTACAATATAATATAGTAGATACTATATTGTATTATACCATTGGCTTAGTAGGACGAGCGTCCCTGCTCGGGCACCAATGTAACGAGATTTTCAACCGGCACGGGGTTAGCCGTCGGACCAGGGTATCCCGCCCATTTATTTATAATAAAAAAAAGGACGCTCTTACTTCAATTTCCAAAATATTATATTTAAATCTGCACTTAAGTGCTAGTGTGTACGTATGTATTGTATAGGTATAATATGTGAACGTATTATGGGTTTTCTTATTTGCCCCTCACTCACTCAGTTCATGTGATTTTCGCCACAAATTACATCCTTGTCAATGACCAAGCTTACTGTTGTGAATATCCGCCAGGATTACTCCCTGCGAACAGGTTTACACCCTGCATGATGAGATTTTGCTAAGGATGCTTTGGTTATTCTAAGATGCAGTTGACCAGGCTTACACCCTGCAGGTGACAACCAGGCTTACACCCTGCAGGTGACAACCAGGCTTACACCATGTATAAACATCCGGTACAAGGAAAACGTTGTTGTATATTCTACAAGGCTTACACCATGTAGCATAAATACCAAGATCTTTGTTGAATATATGTTGTACAAAACCTTTATATAAAATCTTTGTTGTATAAAATCTTCGTTGTATAAAATCTTTGAAGTTGACAAAAACGATTGATGATAACCAAAGAAGATCGATGTTGACTCGTTGACAGCTAGTAGCAAAAAGAGGACGATAGCTCGTCGATTTCACATAGCAAAGCTTGGTTTTCACATTACGATTGGAATATCGTAAATATTCCAATAAGATTTGCTGACGTGGCAGTGAGTGAGGTTGCCAGATATACCTAACTATTACACTGGGTGTTTAACAAATATTAATAACAAATTCAATGTAATACTTTTCTTTTATATACAAGTGTAAAGCTATGTGTATGGTGTATTGTATAAGTGATCTATATATGTAAATAAATTAAGTATTAATATATATATACTTATATCTATGATATATCACAATGGTTATACAATGGTTTTACAATGTTATGCTATAAGAGGAGCAAGTGTGAGAGAAAAACGAGTGGAACGACTTTTCTCGTCACAACGTACTGCTAATTATAACATACCACTACTATTAACATCTGATTATTACTAAATTATTATTATTATTCTTATTATTACTATTAACACTATTACTAATATTTTACTATTATTATTATTTATTATTATTATTATTATTTTCATGATCTCCCTGTTGGTCTTCAGGGGTCTTTTTTTTAATTGACGGCAGCTAGCTGCAAGTCAAGAACGCTGTTTAATTAATCTAGTATTGCACTTATTCAGGTACTTTGCTATTGATTTATAAATCGTCGGACTATGTTGCAGGTTTTTAATATGACAGCTTTCTGCATGGGATGGTATAATTTTTCTTCTATGTTAATCATTTTGAGACCTGCTGCGAAGTCCTTATGGACAATGCCTGTAGCAGATATTATTAATGGTATAATTACGACTCTTTCTTGTTTCCATATTCGTTTTATTTCTGTTGCCAGTTCTTCATATTTTGTTAGTTTTTCAATATGTTTCTTGTGTACGTTGTTGTCGCAGAGTACACTGAAGTCTACGATGTATGTTGTTTTGTTTATTTTGTTGATTATTGTTACATCTGGTCTGTTGTATGGAATTGTTGAGTCGGTTAATATAGATCTGTCCCAGTATATTTTGTATGTATCGTTTTCAACCACTGGTTCTGGGACATACTTATAGTACGGCACATTATATTGTTTTATGTTGTATGTGTTTATTATTGCTAGGTGTAGTATTTTTGCAGCTTGATCATGTCTTTCGGTATAATGGGTTCCTGCAAGTAGTGGACATCCGGATCCCTCTGTATTATTATTATTAACCCCGGCGAAAAAAAGCAAAAAGGAGGCACCCAAAAAAGAAAAGGAGACCCAAATCGTAGCGGAAAAAACCAAAAGGGAGATAAAGAACCTAGGTTGAAAGTCTCATCCAAAGAGAGGAAGAAACAGCAAAAACCTGCCAAACCTAGGCCAGACGCAATTATAATCGAATCTAAAGGCCATTTATCATATGCCGAGATCTTGCGAAAAATAAAAATGGATCTGAAGCTCACAGAACTAGGTCAAAAAGAAGACCTTCTGCTCCAGCTAAACAACTCGGGAGACGGATATAATCAGCAACTCGCTTGGAGAGCAAGAGGCCGTTAAAAAACTCACGGAAAAACTGACTATGGAAATGAAAGACATTGATGAAATTACTACGGTTGAAGACGTACGCGAATCACTAATGTCGCATTTCGGTGAGGATTTGAAGAATACATACTCCGCAAAGCATACGGCAACACACAAACCGCCACCGTCAGAGTACCAGCAGATAGGGCTAAAATACTGCTGGACTTGGGCAAAGTAAGGATTGGGTGGGTAATATGCCGTATTAGGGAAAAGTAAACACTAAAAAAGTGTTTCAAATGCTTGCACAGCACGATATTGCAAAAGCAATATCGACCGCTCTAAGCTATGCCGCAGATGCAGTAAGGAAGGCCACATCGCAAAACAATGCGATAAGGACCCCCTATGTATGTTCTGTATAAACCAACCAAACGTGGATGCAAAACATATAGCGGGTAGCGGACGCTGTCCCGTCTTTAAGAAAGCAATAGCAACCAGGAAATGAAAATCGTACAGATCAACCTAAACCACTGTGAAGCAGCACAAAGCTTGCTGGAACAAACAGTGAGGGACGAAAATAAAAACATCACTATAATAAGTGAACCCTACAAACACCTAGATCATAGTACATGGGCTCAAGACATAACCGGGAGCACTGTAATATGGTCATGTTGCCTTCACGCCTTTGAAGATATGGTGTACTCCTCGCGCGGTTTTGTTAGAACAAAAATGAAGGGTATATATTACTAAAGCTGCTACGCTCAACCATGATGGACTCACACTGAATACCAGGACATGCTGGATACTCTGGCGGTCGATGCCAGAAGCAGACGCCCCATTATCATCGGTGAAAATTTCAATGCGGGGAAGCAAATCCACAAATGCAGTCTACTCGAAACTTCGCTTCTTTGGATTTGCTATAGCAAACATGGGCAATAAGGACACTATAGATGGTAGTTGTTTCAAATTATAATAATAATCAATTTTTACATTTTTAATAATTTTTATTAAAATTTTATTTTCAATAATAATAGAGAAATTATAAATTGTTATATTTTTAATTGTTGATATAAAACTCTAATCTTTCTTTTTATATTTTTTAAATATTAAATATATGTAGATACCCTACACAACTCCCCCTCCGAGAGATTTTAAGCTTAACAAATTAAATGTTACACGTTTCTTGTTAGTTTTAGTGGTGGTGTTTGTGTTGATGATAGGTGTTTCAATAATGGCTGGTTTAAGTCTATCAATAGAAATTGTTTTAATTATGCCATCAATTAGGACTTTGAAAAATTTGGGCTCTTTTTCGACGACTTGAAATGGACCGTCGAAAGGTTGTTGAAAAATCCTTTTATTTATGCAACGGACAAAGACGAACTTGCAATCTCACAATTGCTTCGGAATAAAGTATTAGGATTATTATGATGACTGATGGACGATCGGACATTTTTAAAATGTTCTTTGAGATTATCCAAAACCTCTGAGCAACTGGCACTAGATCCTTGAGTTAAGAGCTCAGCAGGTAGACGTAAATTCTGTTCGTAAACTATTTCAGCGGGAGTGGCCGAAATATCTTGTTTATGAGTTGATCTTAAACCAAGGAGCACAATCGGTAACTCATCAAACCATTTGTTTGGATCATTTTTAGCCGTGAGAGAGACCTTAAGTTGTCTATGGAAACGCTTAATCTTTCCGTTTGATTGTGGATGATATGGGGAAGTGACAATTCTATGACAACCAAGAAATTTGGGCAACTCAGAAAATAATTCTGACGTAAACTGTGTACCCTGATCGCTAGTTACCTCTAATGAAACACCGAAGCGAGGGATATAATTATTGAAAAATGTTTGACTTATAGTTTTTAATTAATATCCCTTAATGGATAAACTTCGGGCCATCTAGTAAATCTATCAATGATAGTTAAAAGGTAGCGGTGACCTTTGGAAGGAGGTAAAGGACCTACCAAATATAAATGGATGTGTTCAAACCTGCCCTTGGGTATAGGAATTGGAGAAACAGGTGATTTATTATGACGGTTGATTTTAGATTTTTGGCATTGTAAACTTTGACTGGACCAGGTATTGAGTTCTTTACTCATACCAGGCCAAAAATATCTTGTGCTAATGAGTCTTCTTGTAGCTTTTGTACCAGGGTGTGATATGTTATGTAATTTTTCAAATATAATTTTCCTCAGACTGGGAGGTACATATGGTCTTGGACATGTCCCTGACATTTCGCAGACAATTTCAAAATTAATTCGGGAATTTTGTAAAGTTTTGAATTGCTGTTCGACTTAAGAAGATAATTTTTTAATTCGGCGTCATCTTCTTGTTCCTTATATAAAACTTTCATATTTAAATCAGTACAATGAAGTACGTCAATTTCAAAAGCTCTAGAAAAGGTGTCTGCCACAATGTTTGCATCTCCTCGTATGTACTGTATGTCATTAGTAAATTGAGAGATATATTCTAGATGCCGCGCCTGTCTTGGGCTTCTCTTTGTTTTGGAATTTAATGCCATTGTTAATGGTTTATGATCCCTAAAGACTGTGAACTGTCTTCCTTCAAGTATGTATTTAAAATGTTTGATGCATAAATAATGGCTAAAAGTTCTCGATCAAACGTACTATATTTAATTTCATACGGAGAAAGCTTTTTTGAAAAGAACGCTAATGGTTCCGTTGAACCATTCGAGCATTGTTGGAGAACACCACCAATTGCAATGTTTGAAGCGTCTACGGTTAAAGACAATTTTGATTCACTATTGAAATGATTCAACAGAACCTTTGGGGCAAAATTTTCTTTAACACGCTCAAATGATTTGACGGATTCATCATTCCAAATTAAAGCTTTGTCTTTAGTCTTAAAAGCCTTATTAGCCTTAGCATGAATCGGACATGTCAGCTCTGCCAATTTTGGAATGTATCGATGATAATAATTGATCATTCTAACAAATTTTTGAGCTTGTTTGACGGATTTAGGACGTTCAAAGTCTTCAGAAGGTTTAATGCCGTCTTTTGAAATATTGTGACCTAAAAATGCCGAAAGCACATTTAGATAGTTTAGTATGTAAACCATATTCCTTAAGTCGATCAAAAACTATTTTTAAATGTTTTAAATGACCAGACTCCGATTCACTTGCAATTAAAACATCGTCAATGTATACAAAAGTAAAATTTATCCATTTAATACTTCGTTCACAAACCTTTGAAAGGTTTGTGCCGAATTCCTTAACTCAAATGATATTCTAACAAATTCGAACATGCCAAATGGAGTTGTCGGCTTCAGCCATATGGTGGTAAGGTTTTTCTAAATCTAATATGGAAAATATAGATTTGTTCCGAAGATTTATACTAAAATCATGAATGCGAGGCAACGGATAGCGATCAGGAATAATGACACAATTTAAACGTGTAAAATCACCACAAGGACGCCATTCATTAGGGTCCTTTTTGGCTATTAAATGAAGAGGTGAAGCCATAGTAGAATTGGATGGCCTACAAATACCTGATTTGACTAAAAAATCGAATTCTGTCTTGGCGACTTTATATTTGATAGGATCTAGTCGTCTTGGTTTTGAGAACGGAAGGACTCCTTCAGTTGCTAGTCAGTGTACAGTATTGTGTTTGACCGGTTTGGTTTGGTTCAGAGGTCAAACTTGGATATTTATTTAATAGTTCGAAATATTTATTTTCTATGAGGAATAATTTGGTTACATTTTACAATAAGCCATAATGGCATCAACGGATAAATTGGTTAAAGGATCTAATAATCGCTTACGTTTTACGTCGATTAGTAGTCCATATTTGGTGAAGAAGTCAGCACCAATAATCGGCCTTGAAATGGCGGCAATTAGAAAAATAAAAGGAAATTCACGGCGAAGATTCAAATTAACATTTAATAGTTTCTTGCCGTACGTTTGTATAGATGAGCCGTTAACAGCAGTTATTGTTATGTCAGACGAACGTTATTGGTGCGGAAATTTTAAAGCAGGTAAAACGGATATTTCGGCACCACTATCAATCAAAAATTTTAGACCGTTGTCTTTATCAAATATGAATAGGCGACGTGATAAATATTCAAAACTTCCATTGTTAGTCGCCGCAACAATGGGTTTATTTAGTTTGTTGACGAATTTTTGAAATTACAGGGCTGAATACATTTTTGGGCTTTGTTTTGGTATCAGATACCAACAAAGACCATTATTTCGTGAATTAGATCTGCTACGTGAGCGTGATCTAAATCGAGAGAAAGATCTAGATTTGCGCTGATCTATCTGTGACTTCAGACTCGTTACCTTAAGCGTTAATTTGTTAATATTCTTACAAAGTAACGTTTGAGTCTTAAGTAGTGATTGAATTGTCAAACTATTTGTATCATTGGAGTAAGAACTGATAGCATGCATTTCTGACGGATTACTCACTTCCCAAGTATTATCAGCTAATTTTACTAACTAATTTATATTTGTAATGTTTGAGCCAGTAAGAGCAACGGTTAAACTCTTAGGTAATTTTTTAAGCCATAGACGTTTAAGCACATCAGGACTAAAATTTGATCCAGAAAGGATTAAGAGATGTCGATAAAATTCGGATGGTTTGCGGTCTCCCATATCTGGTTCGGACAAAACTTTATCTAATCGAGAATTCTCACTCAGGGAGTGTCTTTCAAGGGGATTTTTTTTTAAAGAAGAATATTTATCTGTTGCAGGAGTGTCTCGGATAAAATCAAGAACAGTCTTAATTGTTTCTTGCAATAGAGAAGTAATTACAGATTCGTACTTAGTTGTGTCTTATGTAATGGCTTTATAATTAAATTGTCCTTCGGTTTGTATGAATCAAGCGTCAGGAAAATCAGTCCAGAAAGGGGGAAGTTTAACAGATGTAGCACAAATTTCAGTATTAATTGTATTGTTTCCTGTGTTTGTGTGTATATTTGTACGTGGGTGTGTATCAATAATGTTATTATTATTATTATGTTATATATATATGAGTGTTAGGTTGTGTAAGTTATTTATTTATCTGTTAAGGCCCCACGTTGGCCACCAGTTAATTCAATTAATCAATTATTATTTATTGGTTATGCTAGTTGATTACTTATTAGTTATTCCACTTATGATTACTTCTATTTAAATAATTTTTGTCAAGCTGCAGAATGCTTACATTGCAGCTTGACATGAATAATTGGCACACTTATTTTGCAATCGCGGAAGTGCTGATTATGCGTTCCGCGATTACAAGCTTAAATTTGACTATTATAAAAAAAACAATTTGCGACTCTACACAAATTGAATCGGACATTGGCTTTTAACGGACAGTGACTCTTAACTTGTACATTCTTGTGTCATGCTTTCTAACATGAGATCTATCATG
Source organism: Ornithomya fringillina (assembly GCA_963978525.1). Lineage (NCBI taxonomy): Eukaryota > Metazoa > Arthropoda > Insecta > Diptera > Hippoboscidae > Ornithomya > Ornithomya fringillina. The sequence continues at coordinate 16,594,730 of OZ021690.1, read as the reverse complement.
TTGTTATTGATGAATGTCCTATTTGTTGAAATATGTGGAGGTGTATGTTGTAATGCCATTTTTATCTCGGAGAGAGAATTTACAATGATAATTAAATAATTTTGATTAATTTTTTTTTTTGAATAATTTTTAATTTAAATTTAAATTATAATTATAAAGGTTTGGGAAACAATGAAACGTTTCGTTTTGATTATGTATTTTTGGATGAAAAATTTTGAAGTTTCTTTTTTAATGAAAAATTTTGAAATTTGTTTTTTTTTTGTGTTATTTTTTTTTTTTTTTAAGTCTTTGATTTTTCTTATGAAAAATATCCTTATATATATATGACATATATTTTTATGTATGCAAACTTACATATATATATTCCGAATGCATGCACCTATATTCTCCTTATCAATGTAGACATTTCTCCGTTGATTTATCCGTTCTTGATTTATAACTGTTGCTGTTATTATTATTGCTCCAATTGCCGTCGTTATTGCTGTTTTTGTTGTTATAGTTGTTATTATTCTTTCGCTATTATTATTATTGTTACTGCTGATGCGTTGTCGCTGCCGCTAGTTATTGAAACTATAACTTTTTTTTTTGAGTATAAATTTACTGATTGTAGGATCACAAGATCGCAGGATCGCCAATTATAGATGGTGGCTGTTTCAAATTATAATAATAATTAATTTTTATATTTTTAATAACTTTTATTAAAATTTTATTTTCAATAATAATAGAGAAATTATAAATTGTTATATACCTGGAAGGGCTTGAACTTGGCAAAGTGATTGGCACACACAGATTAAATTCCAGCATAGATGAGGAAATGACCTGTGAGCTCTCCTCTCTAGCAAAGGACGCATGCGATGCCTCAATGCCTAGGAGGAAAATTAGCAGACGAAATACCCCGTGCTACTGGTGGAACGAGGAAATTAAACGTTTAAGGGCAGAATGCCTCAAAACTAAAAGGAAGACGCAGAGGTCTAGAAATAGACCAGGCTTTTCTGAGCACCTACATCGCTACAGGGAACTAAGGAATGCCATGTAGCTGGCCATAAAAAACAGTAAAAAGATATGTTTTAAGAATATATATGTGACGAAGCAAATGTGAACCCCTGGGGCACAGCATATGGGGTGGTCACAAAAAAATTAAACAAGAAGAGTAATGCCCAACCAACGGATCCCAAATTTTGAGGGACATCATAAATGCCCTCTCCCCGAGAAGACCGGCCGGCCCAAACATAGAAATAGATCTATACGGAGAAGAAATACCACGTATTACAAACGTCGAATTAATCATAGCCTGCAGCAAAATCGCAGATGGCAAGGCGCCAGGACCGGATGGCATACCCAACAAGGCTTTGAAAGCTATAATAAATTGCAGACCGGACTTATTCGTAGAAACATTCCAAAAATGTTGGAAACGACAGAACTTGGTCTTCATACCCAAAGGCAAGCCTGAACCGGGATATACCCAATCATACCGCCCAATATGTCTTCTGGGCACTACTAGTAAGATACTGGAGAAGGTAATATACAATCGACTCCTTCCCATAGTAGAAAATAACAAGGTCTTATCGGACTTTGGATTTAGAAAAGGCAAATCAACAATAGATGCGGTTGATCAAACGGCAACGAAAGCCATTAAAGGTCAAAGATGGAAAGGGGGCACCAAGGAATACTGTGCAATAGTAACCCTGGATATCAAAAATGCTTTTAATACCGCCAGGTGGCCAGTAATTTTAAACGCCCTCAGGAGTACGGATATACCCAAATATCTTCTGAAGTTAATTTCGAGCTACCTCGAGGATAGGATATTAATATATAACACAGAAGATGGCGTCAAAGCGTATAAGGCCTCCGCAGGGGTACCCCTCCTGTGGAACGTCATGTACGACGACTTATTAAGACTGCCTTTACTGAGGATTTGCGTTGGATTCGCGGATGACATAGCGATAACTACGGTAGCCAAACATATTCACGAAATTGAAATGGCTACAAATAGAGCGATACAATTAATGTACTGAAGCGGTTCTTATCACCAGCCGTAAGATTGCCGAAGTAATACGTATACGTATTGGTAATACTGTCGTAGCATCAAAGCACGCACTAAAATATCTAGGAGTAATGATTGACAATAGGCTGAGCTTTAAAAACCATGTTATGTACGTGATAAAGTGACAAAGCTCCAATCGGCACTGTCTAGGTTGCTCCCCAACGTAGGAGGGCTCAAATCTGCAAAAAGAGTACTGCTGGCAAATGTTGTTACCTCAGGGCTCTTATATGCATGTCCAGTATGGACGCAATGTCTGAAAAACAAACAGACAAGGCATAAAATGAGCTCTATTCAAATAATTAGTGCCCTCCGCACAATCTGCGGATTCAGAACAATATCGGATGACGCTGCGGATGTGGTAGCTGGAACAATACCAGTAGACATCCTAGCGGACGAAATGAGGCGGATTTACCTGAGAAAACCCAGTAATCCCCAAACTAAAAGGCTGATAAGGTAAACTTTTACCTTACCCAATTCCTAACGGGCCACGGAGTATTCAGAAAATACCTACATAAGTTCGGACATGATGACTCCTCACTATGCCCAACTTGTGAAGGAGAGGTGGAAAACGCGGAACATGTTTTCTTCCAATGCCCGTGGTTTAGATCGGAGGTCACAGAAATGAATGAATTCATTATACAAAACGAAGAAAACTGGCAGAGGATAAACACCATGGCAGCATACATCTTAAAAGTGCTAAGGAGACTTGGACATAGAGGAGAATGCATGCTAATGCAGAAGGAAAAAACCATGACAGCACACATCTTAACGGAGTCAAGGAGGTGCGACTTTTAGGAGTGTAGGAGACTAGGACCTTCCTAGCATTCTACACTCTCGAGGAGAATGCATGCTAATGCAAACCATCCCCGCGAAGTAATACCTAACGGCAGTCTCGCGGGGGGATGGTTGACGCTGAAAGGGGTGTGTTTTAGTACGTACATTCATACGAGGGTGAAGCCAGGTCCAGCTTTGTATATAAGTCGTGCATGCCAGCAGTCCGGATGTCTGTTGGTATCCATGAGGATTTCGCATACCAAAAAAAAAATGAAAAATCATATACGAGTACACAACGTACAGACATGTGCCCATACACTGGACGTACAGACATTTTCACATACACTGTACGTACAGGCATTGTCCATACACTAGGCGTACAGACATTTGCTCATACATTGTACGTATACACTGTGAAGGTTTAAGCATGTAAAGAAGAAAAATAGCGCCACATATATTTCTTTTACAACCGCCCGTTTTTCACCACATCAATGTTTTGCCAACCCTGCCGAGTCAGGGCCGTCAACATCAACAAATGGCTGTGTCTGTGGTGAAATGTATGTACGAGAAAAAGAACATTCGAGATGTGCGAGAATCGAACGTTCGAGAGAACGGATGAGCGATTTTCGTGCATAAAAAGGGAGCGCGAGCAGAGTTCTATGTTATTTAGTGTCCAAGAGTTCAAAGAGATAAAATTAAAATAAACGTGAATTATAAAAGTATGTTTAAATTTTGAAATAAAATTAATTTTTCTTTTTTTGTTAAACAAAAAAAACTTTTGTCTTTTTTTTATAAAAATAAAGTTCTCTTAAAAATTAAAAAAAGAATATAAAACTGAAAGTTTTAAAAGAGTGAAAATCTCAGTGAACCCTAGTGCCGACGGTTTACCCCGGCACATTCAAAAATTTATTTCGTCTTAAATTGGCCCCCGGGCAGAGACAATCGTAAAAAAAAAAATTAATTAACAAACTAAAAAAAAAATAAATTAAAAAATTTATCATCAAGAGTGTTCTAATAATCCTGGTAAGTCGATTTCCTTGCAATTGATTTTTTTTTTTCAATATATAATATACAATACATATAAATCCGGTGCGTAGTCAGAGTATCATTTCAAACCGTGACATATAACGAACGAAAGGGGGACCTTGGAAGTTTCGCTTTTCTAGGCGCAATTTAGCAACGGGACGAATAACTGTTCCGTTAGCTAAAAGTGTGTTATAGATATCAGTTAAAATTTTACATAAGAGGTCAAAGCAAAGCATCACGCTATAAGCGTGTGTGCGTGCCTGTAAATAGATTACCGAGGGAAAATATAAGAGCATCGCCACATAAAGTGCGAGCGCGTGCAAGAGAATTAGAATAAAGTATCTCTCTTATTAAAATAAGGGTTGAAAGTGAAGCATCACCACACAAGCGTGTGAGTGTGTGCGCGTGAGGGCACCAATTTATTTTCTCAGAGACAACTGAATAACAAAAACAAGCGTCGCCACATAGGCGTGTGCGTGTGTGTGCAATTAGGCACTAACATTTTTCCCTCTCTCTTACTAACAGAGTAGTGTTTAAAACGGCATCACTGCACAGGCGTGCGGGTGTGTGCGGTTAGGCCTTAACATTTATCTTCCTATTCATTCATTTGTTCTCTTGTACGAACAGCGTTTTTGTCTAAACTACACGGGTGTGTGTGTGTGTGTGTGTGCGTAGACATTAAAATTTTTTTTGTTTCCTCCTTATAGACAACTGATTATACTGAGCAAACATCACCACACAATCGTTGATTCGCGTGTGAGCGTGACCGTATACACTATTTCATATTTCTCTACATCATAAGAAATTGTGGCGGTTGTATTAGTTATCTATATATATAATATTTAATACCGTTTTTGGTCGGGATAATATAAGTAACTTATCGCAGGTTGCATTTCAAGAGACATAACAAAAAAAAAGGGGATAAAAAAAATAATAACAGCTAACTCCAGTCAATAGTTAAATTCAGTTAGGCAATCGAAAGAATATCATGGCCAACACAGATCTATGTACATACTGGGTATGCCTGGTTAACAAGGAAGCACTGGTGGGGTACCTGGACGAGTTCGGATTGGAGTCCAGAGGTGCGGTGGAGGAGCTGCACCAGCGTTTCAGCGTTTATTTTAAATACAGGTGATCGACAGGCTATTACACTTGCAGGGTCAGCTTACGACGGGCCGGTCGGTGCGAGCAGTCTCCAGCCGTGAGTCCTCACCAGGTTATGCAGAAGCCGAAGAGGGTGCGGCGGCCGTCTCGGTCAAAGTACCCGAGCGGCAGGCGACACCACCGTTAAAAAGCAAAATGGGCAAGCGGGCCGTCATGGATGTTATCAGAAAATGAGGTGTCACTTATAATGGCACGGGAGACCCATTTTCGTTCCTGGAACGCCTGGAAGAAATAGCCGAGACATACGATATTGATCTGGATAGCCTGCCGTGTACCATGCCGCAATTTTTGCGTGCATAAGCTCTCATTTGGTTCCGTAATAACAACGCCCACTGGGAAGCGTGGAAATTCTTGAAACGCGATCTTTTGAAATTTTTCCTGCCACCGCGCCATATGGAAAACATTGAGGACGAGATACGTTCTAGGCGGCAGCGACCCAACGAGCGATTCAAGGATTACGCTCTGGAACTGCAAAATAAAATGCGGCACACGGTGATGTCAGAGGATAATAAGCTCTTGCGGATTTTTCGAAATTCCCGTCCAGAATACTTGCTCTATATTAGACGCTCCGATTTTCGCAACCTGAATCAGTTATTGGAATTAGCCGGCGACTTTGAGAGCATACCCAGTGAGACGCCAAGACCACCGCCCCGACGGGAGGCACATCGAACGATGAATCACCCAACGTCAGCCATCATAGATCCTCGGAATGCGTGTCACCGATGCGGCGAATCAGGTCACTTAGCGCGAGGTTGCAAAAACCCGATTAAGCTTTTCTGCTGGGAATGTGGCCGTCCGGACGTACGTACCATAGAGTGTTGTCGAATTAACTCGGCGGGAAACGCGAGAGGGGCCCGTGTCCAACAAGGGGAGACCGGACCTACACAACAAGTCCCGGACAACACTCGCAACCGTTTCAATCAGCATTAACCTCTGAGCGCGACAAGTTAATAGCTGGGCTATCCGTTGGAGGCCGCACCGTTACAGCCATCATAGACACTGGCGCGACGAGCTGTTTTATCAACGAGGCATTCTCATATAGTCTTAATTGCACTACCACATGGGGAAGTGTGTGCTTGGGTGTCACTTTAGCGGACAATTCCACGCGCGCCGTGAGTATTATAGGCGTTCAGCCCGATCCAATTAGGCGACGTAACGCGCACGTTACGATTTCTTGTAATGCCCGGCATGAAGGAGGAAGTCATATTAGGCCTAACATTCCTCCAGGCTTTCAACGCCTCAATTAGCTGCGCAAGATTTACTGCCGCCTGTCAATTGTGTGAACCACTGACCATTCGTTGCCTCGTGGCGCGGAATAACCCAGGAGGTGAGTCACCGGTACAAACATTGACGCTTAGCACATCAGCGCAAACATTGACGCGTAGCATACCGGTTCAAGGATCATTATGTAACCAGCCAGTACAAGTACCGACCCACAGCACCCCAAAACTAACACCGGAATTCAACCAGCCAACGGAATCAACCAAGAACTTAAATCAAGCATTATTTTCGAAGCACAATGAACCAGCACTAGTACCGACGCATCTAGAGTTATCACCACCGCTGCCAAAGCATGTCAAGCCAGCACGAACCGAAACGCCACTTAACAAACGTGTCCGGGGAAAACAGGGACAACCCAAGACTGTTTTACCGAAAGGGGGTCAGACGAGGCCAGTCATTCCCAGGAAGAGTCAAACGCAGCTAATTCAAGTAAAGCAGACTCAAACACGGCCAAATTAAGCGACACAAGATAGTTAAGGACCCGATAGGCGCAACGAGGCAGCGAGTGAACAATCTCAGAAAAATCCAGACAATATTAACAAGATCGACAAAGCTCCACGGGTTTGCAATCCAGCATCACGTCAGATGGCACAACCAGAGGCAAACCGTGGCGAAGCCCAGAATTTTGCTGTCGAATGCCCGCAAGAGTCTACAATGTTATTTAGACGAAAACAGCCCTACCAACTTGTTTCACGTACTAAGACCAAGCCAGAGATCAGTCCGGAATCACGGGTTGAACATACAGCAGCGGCCGCCAACAACTCAGGTTCAACAGGGGCGAAGCCGAAAGCTTCACATGTCGAGGACGAGGAACGGATAATATCGACATTTCTTGACCAAGAATTAACTAAATTCCAGCAGATATCGGGGAAAAACAATCTTGGTGAACACCGCATTCGCATGCTACACGACCGTCCGATAAAAATCCGATACCAGACACGGAACCCCTCCATGCAAGCGATCATCAACGCAGAAGTGGATAAATTACTGGAAAAAGGATGCATTGAGCCCTCGTGCAGTCCCTATAGTTTTCCAGTGACCCTAGTCAAAAAGAAAAATGGGGCATGGCGTGTATGTATGGATTTTCGGCAACTAAACAAACATTTTGAACCGGATGCGTATCCATTACCGCGCATTTCTCACATCCTTGATCGTTTAAGAGAGGCGAGGTATATAAGCAGTCTTGATCTGGAAAATGGCTATTGGCAGGTACCTATGGCGGACGACAGCAAAAAGTACACTGCGTTCACGGTGTCAGGTCGCGGGTTATACCAATGGATGGTGATGCCGTTTGGACTTCATTCCGCTCCTGCCACTTTCCAAAGGATTCTAGATTTAGTGATTGGTCCCGACTTAGAGCCATACGCTTTTGCGTATTTGGAAGATATTATAGTTACAGGAAAAACCCTGCAACAACATATGTCCAATCTTCTTGAAGTCTTCAGACGACTACGCGCGGCGAACTTGAAGCTTAACACTAACAAGTGCGAATTTTTCAGACTAGAGGTGAAATATCTAGGCCATATCGTGACGGATCAGGGTATCAAGACTGATCCGGAAAAGGTTGCGGCAATAACCCAAATGAAACCGCCAGGAAATGTCCAAAAGTTGAGACGCTATTTAGGCACAACGTCGTGGTATCGGAGATTTGTGCCAGACTTTGCCGTAATCTCCCACCCGTTGACATCTCTGCTGAAGAAGGGCAAACGCTGGAAAGGGGCGATGAGCAGCAGGAGGCGTTCGAGACCCTCAAAACAAGGTTAACTGAGGCACCGGTATTAGCATGCCCGGATTTTACTAAAACTTTCACACTGCAAACTGATGCAAGTGATATTGGCCTGGGCGTGGTCTTAACACTATAGATCGATGGATGCGAACACGTGATCGCGTATGCAAGCAGGCATTTGAATAATGCGGAGAAAAACTACAGCACGACCGAGAAAGAGTGCCTTGCAATCATTTGGGGGGTGCATAAGATTCGGCCCTACCTGGAAGGGTATCGCTTCATAGTGGTCACCTCTCATTGAAGTCCAGCGAAAATCCATCAGGGCGTTTAGCTCGATGGGCACTTGAGTTACAGCAATATCAGTTTAGCGTCCAGTATCGACGCGGCAGTCAAAATGTGGTAGCAGATGCTCTGTCGCGACAGCCTGTTGAAACCTGTCATCTTGCCACAATGGAGACCGTACCCAATGTTACCCCCGATATTACTTGCCCATGGATCCGTAAACAAGTGGCGGACATGGAAGCGAATCCACAAAAATTTGCTGATTATAGTTGGGTGAATGGCCAACTCTACCGGCACGTGAACACACATGCACACGACGAAGACGAGGCTTCCTGGAAGTTGTGCGTGCCTATCGATAAACGCAAACAAATCCTACACGAAAACCATGATCAGCCAGCAGCGGGACATCTTGGCTCTAGTAAACAAAAACCGGCAGGGGAAATTTTGTCATATATCCCAGATGAGCCGTGGTCGGTTATCTGTGCGGATTTCGTAGGACCCCTACCGCGTTCACGACACGGTTACACGATGCTTTTAGTGGTAATGGACAAGTTCTCGAAGTGGATCAAACTGACTCCACTTCGGAAAGCTACCTCGGAGGGCTTAATATAAACTTTGCGGGAGAAAATCGTAGCCAGGTATGGTGCACCTAAGGACAACGGTTCACAAGTAAGGTGTTCCGACAGTACTTGGAGGCGATTGACATTAAGCAACGACTCACAGCGCCCTACACCCCGCAAGAAAACCCGACGGAACGTGTCAACCGAACCATCAAGACGATGATTGCACAGCTGGTGAACGAGGATCATCGTAAGTGGGATGAGTATTTCCCGGAAATAATGCTTGCGGTCAATACGAGTGTTGCTGATTCGACGGGATACACCCCAGCTTATATTACTCAAGGACGTGAGCCCAGACTTCCCAATGCCTATTTCAATGGTGTGACGGCAGGAACAGGCACACAAATAAAACCTCCGAAAGCTTTAGGGCAACGTCTTCGCGAAGCTTGGAAATTGGTCCAAGTGAACTTAGGTAGAGCTGTACAAAATCGAAGTAGACACTACAATTTGAGGCGACGTCCCTGGAAGCCTCAGATCGGGGACAAGGTATGGGTTAAACAGCATGTCCTGTCCAAAGCAGTTGACGGTTTTGCAGCCAAGTTAGCTCCACGATACGAAGGGCCTTATGAGGCCACTAGTCACGTCTCCAAACTTCTTGTCTCAGTGCAACGAGCTGGGCAATATCAACCACGTCATGTTCAGGATTTGAAGCCCTATATTATGGCGGCAAGCTCCTAATGATCCCTAATCTTTATTATTTCTTTGTTTACTATCCTTTCAGAAACCCTTTTTGTTTACGCAGTTTTCAGGATGAACAATAACTACAAACGCGCTCGTCAGTGGGGGTCGGAGGTGCGCCGCAACAGTACCGAGAGGGCCACAACGAGAAACGAGGGTCCACAACCAGTTTTCTCCAAAGTGCGTGGGAACGGTCCGAGAGGTCGAAGGTCTGGTGGTCGTGTACCCGTGTCACAGGGTCAGAGGTGTTACCAAGCTAGAACCGCGAGCCAGACATCCGAACCGGTTATAGTTCTGTCTAGCTCGGAGACGGAACGGAGCAGCAACGCCGATGAATCGTTTGTAGCGACGGCTTCCCTGGCACCCTAAATGGAAGTTCTGGCTAGTGAAATGTCTACCATCGAGAGTTCCGACAACAGGTCGATGGAGAGTGCTGACCGTTTCGATGCAGGATACAAGGGTTATAGCCAGCTCCCGCACATGCCCGGTTCCTCAGGCGGATGGTATGAACTGGCCAATTGTAACCAGACATTTATAATAGACGAAGACCCTCAAGTGTCGGAGAAAGAGCTTGAATGCCGCCAAAGGTCCGAACCGACCACCAGCCCCAACAGCACTGACTTTTCTGAGCCTCCGCGACGTTATGGGTTCGGAGAGTTCAAGGTGACTGAAACCAGGGATGTAGTTTTTAACAATCACCAGAAATGGTCCCAGACAGTTCAGATGACTTTGTACTGGCCAAACCCAAAGAAACAAGTACAGGTCTACCCGTTAGCGATCAGGGATGCTTTAGCACCAAGATACCGTCATCCGGGAGACATCCGCCACAAGGAACCTATTATGTTGCTTGATGCCCTGGAGTCTTTCCTCAAGAGCCTAAACATGGATGCACTAGCAATTTCGTCTGCTGAGTCCAGTCCGTCCGTCAGTCAGCCGGCGAGTTCCGAGGCGTTGCGGATGGTTAGCCCGTGTCATCCGCGAAAGGGGCAGTACCTATAGTGCCGAAACAGCCGTGTCTTTGCCTGGAAGTATGTGCGGTTCCGGTTTGCTTCGTTGAATTAGAATCAGACTCCGACCCTGATGAACCAAAGGGCAAACGTACGTGGTATCGGGAGCGGGAGGATAACGCACCGTGGACCAGTTCATCAACGCGTCTCCAGTATGCCGCCAGGCCGGTCAAAGAGATGTCCAAAAACATCACGACTCGATTCCCGCTCAAACGTCAACGTTCCGGTGTCAAGGCATCGTCTAGAAAGGTCGAGTCGCCAAAGCAAGCGAACACCAGGCGGGTTGATAATATTCCAGGGCCCAGTAGAGCAACACGGCTCCAGAAGGCCAGCCGATCAGTAGAAGTGTTGCCCGTCAACAACATGGCCAGTTTCCCTCAAAAGCGCAAACGTTCCTGTGCAACAACATCCTCAAAAACGGTTGTCCCACCGAAACCAATTTACACCAGGCAAAGTGATACAGTAGCACGCCCTGAAGTGGTCTAAAGGCGTGAATCCTCTGTTAAACTGGTGAGTGGCAGCCGCCGTAGTCACGTGAGTAACGATATGGTAACCCTTTTTATACCCTCCACCTTAGGGAAGAGGGTATATTCATTTTGATCATCCGTTTACAACACATCGAAGGAAGCGTCGGAGACCCCACAAACCATATATATTCTTAATCAGCATGAAAAGAGATATCGTTTGCGACATGTCCGTCCGTGTGTCCGTCTGTTTTTGGCACTCTCACGGTCGTAATTTTTGAGATATCAAATTGAAACTTTGCATACGTATTCTTAGTTCAATTTCGCTGTTCTGTATAGAAATTGGGCAAAATCGGTAAAGAGACACGCCCACAAGAAACGAAAATCTCTACATACCTCGAAAAAAATTGTATCTTTAAAAAATTATATATCGCACAATACTATGCCTATCAAGTTGATTTTTATTACGCATATAAGTGGTATCTTTGTCCAATACTGTGCCAAAAATGGGCGTGATTGAATAACGCAAACGCCTATAATTAAAAAAAAACACTATTTGTTGTTTAAAAATGACCTGAATAATAATATATAGGCAACAATTTTATGCGTAAACTTATTTTTTATAAAAGGGTTATAATAGGTGGAGGGTATTTAAGCTTCGATCTTAACCGAACTTTTCTTAATTGTTATTTTCTTTGTTCAATATTGTACGTTATTTTCTTTAGTCTTAAGTACACATTCAATCAGAAAAGTCGATTTGATATATTTAAATAAATAATAAAATAAAATATAACAAAAGTTTTTATTAAAGTTGTTAGGTGGCAACTCCAATTTAAATAGAATGAATTGGGTTTTTCTTTTACTTATATCTATCTGTATTCGCATATACACTTTACCTTTTTGAACTTTTCTTTTACTTACACCTTGAAATTACTTTATTTGTTGAAATAATAAAACTAAATTATAAAACAAGGTAGAAAAGTTCGGTTAAGACCGAAGCTTAAATACCCTCCACCTTTTGTAGTCCTTTAAAAAATAACTACCTATTGCCATATTTATGTATATGACTATTTCATGTACTCACGCAAATAGTGTTTTTTTTTAATTGTAGGCGTTTTCAATCACGCCCATTTTTGGCGTGAACAACGGTACCACTTATATTTATACAAAATTTTAACTTGGTAAACATAGTATTGTGCGATATATAATTTTTTAGAGATACAATTTTTTTCGAGTTATGTTGAGATTTTCGTTTATTGTGGGCGTGTCTCTTAACCGATTTTGCCCAATTTCAATACGGAACAGCGAAATTAAACTAAGAATAAGTGTGCCAAGTTTTAATTTGATATCTCAAAAATTACGACCGTGAGAGTGCCAACAACAGACGGACACACGGACACACGGACGGACATGTCTCAAACGATTTCTCTTTTCATGCTGATTAAGAATATATATGGTTTGTGGGGTCTCCGAGGCTTCCTTCGATGTGTTGTAAACGGATGATCAAAGAGAATATACCCTTTTCCCTAAGGTGGAGGGTATAAAAAAAACAGCTGAGCGCTGAATAAAAAGGCGGCAATGCCGGCGTATGCCACAACTTGGAAAAAGAGAGAAATCTAGAGAGCGAGGGAGTAGTGATGGAAGGGATCGGACAGACAAATATTGTTGCTAGGCAAACATTTAAAGCTAAATATATATGTATATTAACAAATCAGAGAAAAACAAGTCTAAGTCTAGTTGCAACGGTCGCAGTTGTGGAAGGATATCGTTGAAAAAAGAATATGAAGGTAGCTTAGAAGGAAGGGAATTCAGAGTTTTTTCGAGCTCTAGCTCTTTTGTTCAGCTCTAGAAGAGATAAGTTTAGCAGGAGTAATTTATAAAAGTGAAAGTATTTTGTGAAAAAATACCTATGTACGCAAAAAAAGCGCCAATTAAGGAGAAAATTTGTCTTTAACATAATGGGCAAAAAGGATTTTTACCAATGATAATATAATTAGCGTGTATGTGAAATAAATCTGCGTCTCAAACAGCCAACGATTTGAAGTAGAGCCATAAGAACACGAGTTCAGTACTTGCAATTGCCAACAGTAACAAGACGGTGCAAAGTGATCCACTCTCGGACGGTTGCAACTGGACATCAAAAGCCGCAGATAAGTCAATGTTTATTATTAGTATTTTTTTCTTTGTATGTCACTGTGAGCGCTCCGCGCTATCAAATTTGTAATTTTATGTGTATGAAAATTTATTTGGGGGCCCTCTTGAAAACTTAAAACGTAACTTTAAGTTCTTATATACCGTTGTCATTTAAATAGAATAAAAAGTGTAACAATGATCTAATAAAGAGTGTTTGATGGGGAGGGCGGATTATCTCGAGGTTCGCGCAGGTATGTAAAGTGCACTCATGGTTATCGTTTAGGGGGATCAAAAGAACAATATGACATGAAGTGGTCCCGTCGTAGGGAGGGTACAAAGAATCGGTGTAGCCAGACGATATCTTTGGCAGTGGCCATCAATTACACAACTATAACAAATATGGCGCCCAAACAAAAATAAAAATTAATTTCCTTTTTATAATAACACCGATATGAATGAAAATCCGTCCGTGAAAGAAAATATCAGGCAATTGCGACTCATCGATATAAGCTAGGGGATATCGGCTGCCAACAATAGTTGGGTTAAGTCCGTTGTATGTCCTGCTTTATGTAAAAAAAATAAACGCAAATGTCCTCCGTATTTTCAATTTTTGTTAGTTTTGTTTTTATTTTTTTTTTTATTGTAATGTACAAATTGAACAGGCAGCTTAGAGGTTCAATTGAATCAAAGTAGTTGTGTCTGGTTCACCTGGTTTACTACACGCAGCTCATGCCTTATGATAAAGGATCCATGATTGTGCGGATAGTGGTAAACCTACGTCACGGATAGGTTCACAGGAATCGCTCCTGACTAAGTATGAGCAACTAATAACCAATGAGTGGCATCACAATTTTGTATTTGCATGATTTTGATTTACCGACGTTTTAGAATGCGCTTGCATGGATACTCAAGAGAACCCATCCCCCCATTGAAAATTGAATTGAAATTGTTAGTAAAGAAAGCGTACTATTGCTCAATTATAGTTGATTTGTGATTTTAAATTTGATAATGGCATTTGTAAACGTGAAGATTCACAAAGCCATTTTAATTATCGTCATTTAAGACAACAACATCGTTATTTATTGAATATTTCTTTTGGTTACAACGTAAAAAAAAAAAAAAAAACAAGATAAAAAAGTTCGGTTAAGACCGAAGCTTAAATACCCTCCACCTTTTATAATCCCCTAAAAAATAAGCTCCTATTGCCATATTTATGTATTTCATGTACTTACGCAAATAGTGTTTTTTTTTAAATTATAGGCGTTTGCGTTATTCAATCATGCTCATTTTTGGCACAGTGTTGGATAACGGTATCCTTTATATATATACCAAATTTCAACTTGATAGGCATAGTATTGTGCGATATATAATTTTTTTAAGATACAATTTTTTCGAGATATGATGAGATTTTCGTTTATTGTGGGCGTGTCTATTTACCGATTTTGCCCAATTTCAATACAGAACAGCAAAATTGAACTAAGAATACGTATGCAAAGTTTCAATTTGATATCTCAAAAATTACGACCGTGAGAGTGCCAACAACAGACGGACACACGGACGGACATGTCTCAAACGATTTCTCTTTTCATGCTGATTAAGAATATATATGGTTTGTGGGGTTCCCGACGCTTTCTTTATTGTGTTGTAAACGGATGATCAAAATGAATATACCCTCTTCCCTAAGGTGGAGGGTATAAAAAAGGATTAGTCCGGAAATAATAAAAAAAAAAAAAATATACTAAAATAACAATAAATATATAGAAAATTGGAAAATCGGAAATAATAAAAAACAAAATAGAAAAGTTCGGTTAAGACCGAAGCTTAAATATCCTCCACCTTTTGGTTTTCTCTAAAAAATAACTTCCTATTGCCATATTTATATATTTCATGTACTTACGCAAATAGTGTTTTTTTTTAAATTATAGGCGTTTGCGTTATTCAATCACGCCCATTTTTGTCACAGTGTTGAATAACGGTACCACTTATATTTATACCAAATTTCAACTTGATAGGCATAGTATTGTGCGATATATAATTTTTTAAAGATACAATTTTTTCGAGGTATGATGAGATTTTCGTTTATTGTGGGCGTGTCTCTTAACCGATTTTGCCCCATTTCAATACTGAACAGCGAAATTGAACTAAGAATACGTATGCAAAGTTTCAATTTGATATCTCAAAAATTACGACCGTGAGAGTGCCAACAACAGACGGACACACGGAAACACGGACGGACATGTCTCAAACGATTTCTCTTTTCATGCTGATTAAGAATATATATGGTTTGTGGGGTCTCCGAAGCTTCCTTCGATGTGTTGTAAACGGATGATCAAAATGAATATACCCTCTTCCCTAAGGTGGAGGGTATAAAAAAAACAGCTGAGCGCTGAATAAAAAGGCGGCAATGCCGGCGTATGCCACAACTTGGAAAAAGAGAGAAATCTAGAGAGCGAGGGAGTAGTGATGGAAGGGATCGGACAGACAAATATTGTTGCTAGGCAAACATTTAAAGCTAAATATATATGTATATTAACAAATCAGAGAAAAACAAGTCTAAGTCTAGTTGCAACGGTCGCAGTTGTGGAAGGATATCGTTGAAAAAAGAATATGAAGGTAGCTTAGAAGGAAGGGAATTCAGAGTTTTTTCGAGCTCTAGCTCTTTTGTTCAGCTCTAGAAGAGATAAGTTTAGCAGGAGTAATTTATAAAAGTGAAAGTATTTTGTGAAAAAATACCTATGTACGCAAAAAAAGCGCCAATTAAGGAGAAAATTTGTCTTTAACATAATGGGCAAAAAGGATTTTTACCAATGATAATATAATTAGCGTGTATGTGAAATAAATCTGCGTCTCAAACAGCCAACGATTTGAAGTAGAGCCATAAGAACACGAGTTCAGTACTTGCAATTGCCAACAGTAACAAGACGGTGCAAAGTGATCCACTCTCGGACGGTTGCAACTGGACATCAAAAGCCGCAGATAAGTCAATGTTTATTATTAGTATTTTTTTCTTTGTATGTCACTGTGAGCGCTCCGCGCTATCAAATTTGTAATTTTATGTGTATGAAAATTTATTTGGGGGCCCTCTTGAAAACTTAAAACGTAACTTTAAGTTCTTATATACCGTTGTCATTTAAATAGAATAAAAAGTGTAACAATGATCTAATAAAGAGTGTTTGATGGGGAGGGCGGATTATCTCGAGGTTCGCGCAGGTATGTAAAGTGCACTCATGGTTATCGTTTAGGGGGATCAAAAGAACAATATGACATGAAGTGGTCCCGTCGTAGGGAGGGTACAAAGAATCGGTGTAGCCAGACGATATCTTTGGCAGTGGCCATCAATTACACAACTATAACAAATATGGCGCCCAAACAAAAATAAAAATTAATTTCCTTTTTATAATAACACCGATATGAATGAAAATCCGTCCGTGAAAGAAAATATCAGGCAATTGCGACTCATCGATATAAGCTAGGGGATATCGGCTGCCAACAATAGTTGGGTTAAGTCCGTTGTATGTCCTGCTTTATGTAAAAAAAATAAACGCAAATGTCCTCCGTATTTTCAATTTTTGTTAGTTTTGTTTTTATTTTTTTTTTTATTGTAATGTACAAATTGAACAGGCAGCTTAGAGGTTCAATTGAATCAAAGTAGTTGTGTCTGGTTCACCTGGTTTACTACACGCAGCTCATGCCTTATGATAAAGGATCCATGATTGTGCGGATAGTGGTAAACCTACGTCACGGATAGGTTCACAGGAATCGCTCCTGACTAAGTATGAGCAACTAATAACCAATGAGTGGCATCACAATTTTGTATTTGCATGATTTTGATTTACCGACGTTTTAGAATGCGCTTGCATGGATACTCAAGAGAACCCATCCCCCCATTGAAAATTGAATTGAAATTGTTAGTAAAGAAAGCGTACTATTGCTCAATTATAGTTGATTTGTGATTTTAAATTTGATAATGGCATTTGTAAACGTGAAGATTCACAAAGCCATTTTAATTATCGTCATTTAAGACAACAACATCGTTATTTATTGAATATTTCTTTTGGTTACAACGTAAAAAAAAAAAAAAACAAGATAAAAAAGTTCGGTTAAGACCGAAGCTTAAATACCCTCCACCTTTTATAATCCCCTAAAAAATAAGCTCCTATTGCCATATTTATGTATTTCATGTACTTACGCAAATAGTGTTTTTTTTTAAATTATAGGCGTTTGCGTTATTCAATCATGCTCATTTTTGGCACATTGTTGGATAACGGTATCCTTTATATATATACCAAATTTCAACTTGATAGGCATAGTATTGTGCGATATATAATTTTTTTAAGATACAATTTTTTCGAGATATGATGAGATTTTCGTTTATTGTGGGCGTGTCTATTTACCGATTTTGCCCAATTTCAATACAGAACAGCAAAATTGAACTAAGAATACGTATGCAAAGTTTCAATTTGATATCTCAAAAATTACGACCGTGAGAGTGCCAACAACAGACGGACACACGGACGGACATGTCTCAAACGATTTCTCTTTTCATGCTGATTAAGAATATATATGGTTTGTGGGGTTCCCGACGCTTTCTTTATTGTGTTGTAAACGGATGATCAAAATGAATATACCCTCTTCCCTAAGGTGGAGGGTATAAAAAAGGATTAGTCCGGAAATAATAAAAAAAAAAAAAATATACTAAAATAACAATAAATATATAGAAAATTGGAAAATCGGAAATAATAAAAAACAAAATAGAAAAGTTCGGTTAAGACCGAAGCTTAAATATCCTCCACCTTTTGGTTTTCTCTAAAAAATAACTTCCTATTGCCATATTTATATATTTCATGTACTTACGCAAATAGTGTTTTTTTTTAAATTATAGGCGTTTGCGTTATTCAATCACGCCCATTTTTGTCACAGTGTTGAATAACGGTACCACTTATATTTATACCAAATTTCAACTTGATAGGCATAGTATTGTGCGATATATAATTTTTTAAAGATACAATTTTTTCGAGGTATGATGAGATTTTCGTTTATTGTGGGCGTGTCTCTTAACCGATTTTGCCCCATTTCAATACTGAACAGCGAAATTGAACTAAGAATACGTATGCAAAGTTTCAATTTGATATCTCAAAAATTACGACCGTGAGAGTGCCAACAACAGACGGACACACGGACACACGGACGGACATGTCTCAAACGATTTCTCTTTTCATGCTGATTAAGAATATATATGGTTTGTGGGGTCTCCGAGGCTTCCTTCGATGTGTTGTAAACGGATGATCAAAGAGAATATACCCTTTTCCCTAAGGTGGAGGGTATAAAAAAAACAGCTGAGCGCTGAATAAAAAGGCGGCAATGCCGGCGTATGCCACAACTTGGAAAAAGAGAGAAATCTAGAGAGCGAGGGAGTAGTGATGGAAGGGATCGGACAGACAAATATTGTTGCTAGGCAAACATTTAAAGCTAAATATATATGTATATTAACAAATCAGAGAAAAACAAGTCTAAGTCTAGTTGCAACGGTCGCAGTTGTGGAAGGATATCGTTGAAAAAAGAATATGAAGGTAGCTTAGAAGGAAGGGAATTCAGAGTTTTTTCGAGCTCTAGCTCTTTTGTTCAGCTCTAGAAGAGATAAGTTTAGCAGGAGTAATTTATAAAAGTGAAAGTATTTTGTGAAAAAATACCTATGTACGCAAAAAAAGCGCCAATTAAGGAGAAAATTTGTCTTTAACATAATGGGCAAAAAGGATTTTTACCAATGATAATATAATTAGCGTGTATGTGAAATAAATCTGCGTCTCAAACAGCCAACGATTTGAAGTAGAGCCATAAGAACACGAGTTCAGTACTTGCAATTGCCAACAGTAACAAGACGGTGCAAAGTGATCCACTCTCGGACGGTTGCAACTGGACATCAAAAGCCGCAGATAAGTCAATGTTTATTATTAGTATTTTTTTCTTTGTATGTCACTGTGAGCGCTCCGCGCTATCAAATTTGTAATTTTATGTGTATGAAAATTTATTTGGGGGCCCTCTTGAAAACTTAAAACGTAACTTTAAGTTCTTATATACCGTTGTCATTTAAATAGAATAAAAAGTGTAACAATGATCTAATAAAGAGTGTTTGATGGGGAGGGCGGATTATCTCGAGGTTCGCGCAGGTATGTAAAGTGCACTCATGGTTATCGTTTAGGGGGATCAAAAGAACAATATGACATGAAGTGGTCCCGTCGTAGGGAGGGTACAAAGAATCGGTGTAGCCAGACGATATCTTTGGCAGTGGCCATCAATTACACAACTATAACAAATATGGCGCCCAAACAAAAATAAAAATTAATTTCCTTTTTATAATAACACCGATATGAATGAAAATCCGTCCGTGAAAGAAAATATCAGGCAATTGCGACTCATCGATATAAGCTAGGGGATATCGGCTGCCAACAATAGTTGGGTTAAGTCCGTTGTATGTCCTGCTTTATGTAAAAAAAATAAACGCAAATGTCCTCCGTATTTTCAATTTTTGTTAGTTTTGTTTTTATTTTTTTTTTTTATTGTAATGTACAAATTGAACAGGCAGCTTAGAGGTTCAATTGAATCAAAGTAGTTGTGTCTGGTTCACCTGGTTTACTACACGCAGCTCATGCCTTATGATAAAGGATCCATGATTGTGCGGATAGTGGTAAACCTACGTCACGGATAGGTTCACAGGAATCGCTCCTGACTAAGTATGAGCAACTAATAACCAATGAGTGGCATCACAATTTTGTATTTGCATGATTTTGATTTACCGACGTTTTAGAATGCGCTTGCATGGATACTCAAGAGAACCCATCCCCCCATTGAAAATTGAATTGAAATTGTTAGTAAAGAAAGCGTACTATTGCTCAATTATAGTTGATTTGTGATTTTAAATTTGATAATGGCATTTGTAAACGTGAAGATTCACAAAGCCATTTTAATTATCGTCATTTAAGACAACAACATCGTTATTTATTGAATATTTCTTTTGGTTACAACGTAAAAAAAAAAAAAAACAAGATAAAAAAGTTCGGTTAAGACCGAAGCTTAAATACCCTCCACCTTTTATAATCCCCTAAAAAATAAGCTCCTATTGCCATATTTATGTATTTCATGTACTTACGCAAATAGTGTTTTTTTTTAAATTATAGGCGTTTGCGTTATTCAATCATGCTCATTTTTGGCACAGTGTTGGATAACGGTATCCTTTATATATATACCAAATTTCAACTTGATAGGCATAGTATTGTGCGATATATAATTTTTTTAAGATACAATTTTTTCGAGATATGATGAGATTTTCGTTTATTGTGGGCGTGTCTATTTACCGATTTTGCCCAATTTCAATACAGAACAGCAAAATTGAACTAAGAATACGTATGCAAAGTTTCAATTTGATATCTCAAAAATTACGACCGTGAGAGTGCCAACAACAGACGGACACACGGACGGACATGTCTCAAACGATTTCTCTTTTCATGCTGATTAAGAATATATATGGTTTGTGGGGTTCCCGACGCTTTCTTTATTGTGTTGTAAACGGATGATCAAAATGAATATACCCTCTTCCCTAAGGTGGAGGGTATAAAAAAGGATTAGTCCGGAAATAATAAAAAAAAAAAAAATATACTAAAATAACAATAAATATATAGAAAATTGGAAAATCGGAAATAATAAAAAACAAAATAGAAAAGTTCGGTTAAGACCGAAGCTTAAATATCCTCCACCTTTTGGTTTTCTCTAAAAAATAACTTCCTATTGCCATATTTATATATTTCATGTACTTACGCAAATAGTGTTTTTTTTTAAATTATAGGCGTTTGCGTTATTCAATCACGCCCATTTTTGTCACAGTGTTGAATAACGGTACCACTTATATTTATACCAAATTTCAACTTGATAGGCATAGTATTGTGCGATATATAATTTTTTAAAGATACAATTTTTTCGAGGTATGATGAGATTTTCGTTTATTGTGGGCGTGTCTCTTAACCGATTTTTCCCCATTTCAATACTGAACAGCGAAATTGAACTAAGAATACGTATGCAAAGTTTCAATTTGATATCTCAAAAATTACGACCGTGAGAGTGCCAACAACAGACGGACACACGGACGGATATGTCTCAAACGATTTCTCTTTTCATGCTGATTAAGAATATATATGGTTGGTGGGGTCTCCGACGCTTCCTTCGATGTGTTGTAAACGGATGATCAAAATGAATATACCCTCTTCCCTAAGGTGGAGGGTATAAAAAAAAAAGAACACGGTGCGACATCGAAATTGTCGTTAATACGAGGTGGATAAAATATAGAGTGTATTAAAAAAAAAATGTGTTTATCAAACAGTGAGAGAAATATCAAAATAAGTGGAAAGGAAACAGAAGGAAAGAAAAGAAAAAAACTTATCGTACAACAAATACAGAAAACTCGTGATTGGCCTGGCATGTGTATGTGTCTAAACATGTAAAACATTTATGTACTAACACCTTTAGAAGAAAAAAAAATCAGTACCAAAAATAAAATCTGGGTGACTGGAACCGGGTTAAAATTAAAAAAAAATAAATAAAAATAAAAATTTGAGTAACAAACCTTTTCGCACAAAAAAAAAAATAAAAATTAAATAAAAAAAAACTAAACAAGCAATAATCTCAACAACAACATCTTCAACACAATTAAAACGAATTTAAGGTACGTACTTTGACTCTATAAAATTTCTTTAGTATTATTTTCCCTATATAAAATGGCCACGAACCACGTGGATATATCCGCTGCGCAAGGAGGAACTCGCGGAATATCTGGGGGAATTCGGGATCGACTCTTCGGGCACCCTGGAAGAGTTACGTCAACGTTTCAAGAAGTTCCTACTCAGTGCTCATCCTGCCGAGCAGTTAAAGGCACTCCTTACAATACAGGTGCATTACGAGGGAGCTAAACCATCCTCTAATAGGGCACCTTCTAATAAAGTATCCTCCTTCGATTTGGAGGAAGAGGATGCCAATACGATAAAAATTTTAGTACCACCCGCGACCACCTCCAGAAAAGCTCGAGTGGTTGTTACAAAATGCTCGGAGGCAGATAAACGTGAGGTTATGGAAACAGTGAGGAAATGGGGAATCATTTTTGGCGGCGGGCCAAACCCTTTTGAATTTTTAGAGCGAGTGGAAGAAATGGCCGAAACATATGGCCTAGAACTGTCAATGTTACCTGCGGCCATGACCCAATTTTTGCGCGATAAAGCGCTGGTTTGGTTTAGAAACAATAACGAGCACTGGGACAACTGGGACCACTTCAAAGGGGATTTCCTTAAGTTCTTCCTACCTCCGAGGTATTTGGAGAGGGTGGAGGATGAGGTCAGGTCACGGAAACAACGGCCGCGTGAACCATTTAAAGATTTTGTCCTGGATATTCAGGCCAAAATGCGGCATACGTTAATGAACGAGGAGAAGAAATTAAACAGGATATACCGCAACGCTCTACCCAACTACCCGATTCCGCTACATCCGTCGCAAAGATTTTAAAAACTTGGCGAGATTATTAGAGATGGCGGGGGATTACGAGTGCATTTCTGAAGTAACTCAGCGAATGCCACCTCCTCGCGAAATCCATAGGCTGGCGAATGACCGCCCAAAAAATAGGTATAATCCCCAGACAGCATGTCACCAATGTGCGGGAGATGGTCACTTTGCCCGGACTTGTAAGAACCCCCGACAAATGTTCTGTTGGGATTGCGGACGAATGGGAGTCCGCACAAACGATTGTTGTCGACGCCGACAAATACAGGGAAACGCCAATGGGGCCCGAGCTCAATGAGGGGTGGCCGGGTCCCCACAACAAACCCCTACGTCTCAAAAGAGATCTTAAATGCGCAGGAGAACCGATTAACTGCCACCGTTCGTATAAATGGAATCGAAGTTTCGGCTATTGTCGATACTGGGGCATCAAGTTGTTTCCTCAGTGAGGGGTATGCACGACAATGTGGTAATTCGGACATACAATAGAGCGGGGTAATCGAAATAATACTTGCTGATGGCTTCCGCCGCAGATTAACGCAGGAGCTCATGTGCACCGTACAATTTGGCAATGTGAGGCATAACATCAAATTTAGGGTCTTGCGAGGACGTTATCCTAGGTTTTAGCTTTCTGGCAGCTTTCCAAGCCACACTCACCTGTGCAGGCGTATCCATCCCATTTAACCAGCCTGCCACAACCACCGAAAATGGACTTATTGCTTTAGAGCCAAAGCGTGTGCCTGGTTTGGCCAGAAGATTAATTCCGCGCTATTCTGTCTGAACGCAAAGGTCGGACAGCAACGAAGTGAGTATACCTAACACAGGGGCTCGGACGTTAAAGTCGAGCAAAACGCTAACACAATACAATTCGGGCCCACCCAAAGCTAGGGCGGATATGCCGTGCTCGTCAAATTCTAACATAACTCACGATTCCTCATCGGTGAAATCCGACGAGAACCATACTAGTTGTGTAACCCATACCCTAAAAAAGAATTTGAATAATGATTTTTCGCAACAACATACTGTCCGGACGTTTATGTCGGATAGCAGTGTAACGAGTGTACCTAGTACTGATGCTCGGACGTTAAAGTCGAGCAAGTGCCCAATTAAATGTTATTCTCATCAACCACAGGACAATCAGTTTATCGCACAGCGCGAAAGCTCAGCAGTGAAGATCGACAGTGGTGCACGTGTCTCCCAAGTCGGGTCAGAAACGAACGAGGGGAAAGAGCTAATTGCCGAATTTCTTGAAAGGGAACTCGCTAAATTCCAAGATGTGAGGGGCCTCACACACATTGATGAACATCATATTAAGATAACCGATAATCAGCCTGTCAAGATTAGGTATCAGACCCGTAACCCGGCCATGCAAAAAGTGATTGACAATGAGGTCGATAAATTACTCCAGAAAGGTTGCATCGAACCCTCTAATAGCCCATATAGCTTTCCAGTTACTCTGGTTCGAAAGAAAAATGGCACTTGGAGATTCTGTGCAGATTTTCGCCAGTTGAACAAGCGATCAGAACCCGACGCATACCCATTGCCGCGTATAACACATATTTTGGAAAAGCTGATAGAAGCTAAATTTATCAGTACCATCGATCTCGAGAATGGGTACTGGCAAGTACCGGTGGCAGAGGGAAGCAGGAAATATACAGCTTTCACCGTAGCCGGACGCGGTTTGTTCCAATGGAAAGTCATGCCTTTTGGACTCCATTCAGCACCGGCAACTTTCCAGCGGGTCCTGGACACCGTAATTGACCCCGAACTTGAACCTTTTGCCTTCGCATACCTCGATGATATTATTGTCATCGGGAAGACACTGCAGGAACACATGAAGAATCTAAGCGAGGTATTCAGACGGCTCAGAATGGCGGATTTGAAAATAAATGCGGCTAAGTGTGAGTTTTTCAAACAAGAAGTGCGATATCTGGGTCATTTGGTCACGAGAGATGGAATAAAAACGGACCCAGACAAGATTAGCGCAATTTTGGGTATACGACCTCCACAAAACCTCAAACAGCTACGTCAGTTCTTGGGCACCACTTCGTGGTACCGCCGATTTGTACCGGATTTTTGTCAAAAATCTCAGCCATTAACCGCGCTACTGAAAAAGGGTCGTCATTGGAAATGGACGGAGGCCCAACAGATAGCATTTGACACCCTAAAGCGCTAATTAACAGAGGCTCCAGTTCTAACATGCCCGGATTTTACTCACAAATCAAACTCAAACTCCAAACGGATGCGAGCGAAGTTGGCTTGGGTGCGGTGCTCACTCAAGATATAGACGGTAATGAGCGGGTGATTGCTAATGCAAGCCGCCACTTAAATCAAGCTGAAAAGAATTACAGCACTACGGAGAAGGAATGTTTGGCGATAGTGTGGAGTATAAGAAAATGCGCCCTTACTTAGAAGGATACAAGTTTGTGGTCATCACCGACCATCTTGCTCTCAAATGGTTGAATTCTTTGGACAACCCCTCCGGCCGCCTAGCAAGGTGAGCACTGGAGCTCCAACAGTATAATTTCACTATTGAATATCGCAAGGGTAAACAGAATATAGTCGCTGACGCCCTCTCCCGCCAACCGGCTGAGGGATGCCAAATGGCCGCAGTGGGCGAAAATAATAAAGAAAATGGGGAAGGTGTTTGTCCGTGGATTCGCAAGCGCATCACGGAGATACAAAATCAACCGGGAAAATACTACGCCATCATTGAGGGTCAACTTTACCGACATTTTTGTACGTCGTTTCACGAAGACCCTGAAGTCTCGTGGAAATTGTGCATCCCAACGAACATGAGACGTCAAGTAATCAGCGAAAACCATGACCAACCTGCCGCAGGCCATCTGGGGGTCCGCAAAACGATTGTAGTGTACTCACACGTTTAGATTAGTCATAAACATTACCTACACCAACATTTTTAGCAATAAGCTGATTCAATATTACACAACTATAAAAATGCATACTTGCATTTAATAAATTTTACCTTAGCATAGATTTAATAACATTAGGTAAGTTAAGTAAAAACTATGTCACCTAATAACCTACTTAAGTAACACAAGGTTATTAATTGTGCTAAAGTAAGAATTTTTATAAGTATAAATAATGTAAATTTTGGAATAATAAAACAGAAAGACTTTTGTATTCACACAAGGCAAACCAAGTCTTTTTCTTCATTTTACTACATCTCCCCTTACCAGGCATATAGCCGAGAGGACGCTGCTCTCTTAGCAGCTGGAGGTTAGTAAATATTGAAATCTTAAATTACACTATTAAGAAACATAATTACATATAAAATTATTATAACATGGCGATCCTGCAATATTATAACAGATAGTTCGTCTGGCAAACCGTTATTACTGGCCTGGGATGGCGAGGGATGTTAAGAAATACATCCAAAAATGTGAGTCCTGCCAACGCTTTAAAATTGCACAGAGACAATCAGATGGGGAGATGTTAACTCACATACCGGAAGAGCCATGGGCCACGGTATGTGCCGATTTGGTTGGGCCCCTACCTCGTTCACGTCACGGACATACGACACTTCTGGTCATTGTAGACAAATTCTCTAAATGGGTGGAATTGACTCCCATGCGTAAGGCTACTGCTGAAGGAGTGTTAAAAGTTTTCAGGGAAAAAATCGTGGCTAGATATGAAGTTCCCAAAATGTTTATAACCGACAATGGCACACAATTCAAAAGTAAAATCTTAACAAAATATCTGGATGTTATTGGTGTCAAACAACGGTTTACGGCACCGTACACACCACAAGAGAATCCCACCGAGAGGGTAAATAGAACAATTAAAACCATCATCGCGCAGTTAGCCAATAATAGACTCTGGGACGAGTACATCCCAGAAGTAATGCTGGCAATAAATTCGAGTATGGCGGAGTCCACAGGTTTCACTCCGGCTTACTTAACCCAGGCACGCGAACCTCGTCTCCCAAATTCCCTATATGATAAGGTTACTACGGGCACAGGCAATGGAGGAGGTAATATAGCACGCAGGGCGAAAAGCCTGCGGGATGCATGGAAAGTAGCGCATCACAATCTCAGCAAAGCCTCGAAAGAGCAAGGTAGGCATTATAATATATGACGACGCGCTTGGGTACCCAAGGTTGGCGATAGCGTCCTAGTGCGTCAGCATCCACTTTCCAAGGCTATTGACAGTCACGCAGGGAAACTTGCCCCGAAGTTTGATGGTCCATACACTGTTAATAATCTACCGTCAAAGGTCATTACTGAGGTCGACGGCTTGGGCCACCAACGAACGTGTCATGTGCGGGATCTTAAACCTTACTTCACGTCAAGAGGGAGTTCATCCTCTTAAATACATCGGTTATAACACTAATACATAGAAATATTTCCATCTTGTATTTCACAGGTCCCATGTCAAAACAACCAAAGAGCCCAAACGGGGAAACCCAATAGCGGGTGTGAGAGTGGCAACGCTCGGTGTGGGAGGCAATGGCGATGTTCGACTATGGCGAACAGAGCACTTCAAGAGGCGTACGTAATAGGCGCGGAATGTTTCGGGGACAGACGGCTCGGGGACGGTCATATACGGCTCAAGAGAGAGGTGTTCAGCAGAACGGGAATTATCCTCCATCCGTTCTAGAGGACGGGACCTGTTCTCCATTTACGATTTCCTCAGGCATCACCGGGGATCCGGAGGGCGTGAAGGCGATGCCTGATGTTGAGGCACACGACCCTCAACCAAGTGCCGCGACCCCAGTACCCAGTATAGAAACATCGCTTTTGGACGAAAATGCTGCTCCTTCTTCCCATGGGTTACGATCGGTCGAAACTGATGAGGGAGGCAGCGTAATTCCACAGGAACATGGTTCCCTGTATTCTGAACAGATTCCGCCACCCCAAATGTTTATCACCAATGATGAAAGCTGGGATACCTGGGGTGCTTTGGAAACACCGTCGCCCATAAAGACGAACCCAAAGTCGGCTACACCCCAACCTACACCGACTAAGCGGTATGGGTATGTGGCCTATGAGGTGGAGGACTCGGAGGAGATGGTCTTTGGGGACCATATCAAATTGGAGCGCACCATGAGGGTGACACTAATATTTCCGCCTGGAAGCTACTGCCGACCCATGAAACCCCAACACTTTATCAAAGCCGCACGCGAGGGTGTGCAGAAGGACGTAATGTCTCCTGCTACATACGACGACAGCAGCTCTTCAACACGCGGGGTTCCTAGGTCCCAACATATTATCGAGGTTGAGGACGGAGGTGTGCAGGAGGACGTAATGTCTCCTGCTACATTTGAGGAAAACAGTTCCCCCGCATAGTCGTCGCAGGGGTCTCAACACGTCATCGATGCTGGGGATGGAAGGATTCAGGAGAACGTAAAGTCTCCTGTTTCATACGGAGACGACAAGACAGTTTTTAATGAGCGTATGGAGAATATTCCTCCCCAAACCACGTAGCATACGGCATACTTGGTGAGAGAATTTGCCCTCTCGGCCAACAACCACAGTTCACAGGAGTCGTCTCCGGTACTGAAGTGCAATGCGTCTCCGATATCGGATGTTAAACAAACGATCGAAGAGTTGATAGAGGAGCTTTTGGCGGACAAGGAAGATATCGATCGGCGTACCTGCCGGGGAATTCCAACTCAAGACGCCATCTCACCACCAATGCGCACGCCGGAGAAACCGCCTGCTAACAACCGGTTCCGAACTACTCCAGTTGGGTTCACTAGGGAGGACGCAGGAAAGTCATGCTCCCCACACTTACAGTATAGAATGATCCAGCATGTACGACAACCGAGGAAAATGCCGGAAAACAAGAGACAGCCCTCATTTCGTCATCGGTCGCCACACTGGCAACGTCGTGAGCAGGGCCAACAAAACCAGCCCCAACAGGACCCACAGCCGGTATCCACCACCTTCAGCGACCAGCGTCAACGGCCGAAGGAATCGCCGCTAAAAACATCACCCGACCATTACGTTCACCGACATCCGGAACGCCCGGTGACAACACCCCAAGGCTGGCACGTAGCGGGATTACCGCCGGTAGTACTACGGCAGCTAGTGCCGCGCATTGAGGAGCTCATTGAGGAGCTCCTTGAGCAACTGCCAAAGGCGAAAAGGCACAAGCAGCGTTATGACCTCAAAGAGGGCTCATTTAGGGTGGTCGTAACGCGCAACGGCAAGGTTACAATATACCAAATTTAGGGGAACGCCGCTCACCCATTATAATTATTTTTATTTTTCTTTCTGTTAATGTAATATGAATCTGAATTACTGAATACTAATTTTATTTTTATGTTTATGTTTAAAACTGAAGTGTTTAAAAAAAAAAACCCAATGTTTCTTATTTGAAGGGGGAGGACATGTGACGAGGAAAGTCGTCCCCCGTTTTCCCCGTTAACTAATTTCATATTAGAACAAATTGTAGTATATATATTGTGATGAGGAAATTTTTCACAAAAAATAAAATTTCCATCACACGTCTCATCGCTAGTATACTTTCTCTTTTTCTTTTATGAACATTTTCCATGAATTATTGTACTCAGTTTTGAACTCCTTGAATTATTATACTTAATTTCGAATTATTATACTTTATTTTGAATTATTAGATTAAATTGTTATGCCTAGTTTTAATTTTTGTTGAATTATTATATTTAGTTTTTTTTCTTTACATCATTTGAATTAATACTATTATTTTCTCTTTATTGTTACACATATTTTGTTATCGCACACATATACGATTGCTTGATGATTGTTTACCTTTTTATTAAGTAACTCTGTCATAGGCAACTCTACACACCAATAGTTAAGATCAGCTGTAACTAGTGTGAACTTGCAACAAAGCTCTTGTAAATAACAAGCAAAAGCTCAGCCGCTGGCCTATAAAAAGCCGATCACCGCGTAGGAAAGTAGCTAGTCTTAGAGCTGACAGGTAGGTAGTCAGTTCAAGCGTAGGGAAATAGGCACGAGATTGAAAATTCCTCTCAAACAAAGCTAGGAATATTTCTTTAGGCAAAGCATAGGTACGAGAGTGTAAATTCCTCTCAAACACAGTTAGGTATATTTCTTAGACAAAGCATCGGTACAAGAGTGTAAATTCCTTTCGAAAAGAACTAGGAACATCTCATTGGGCAAGCTAGAACAAATTAAGTCCTTAATAAAAAATTTAGGTGACACATAAGTCGACTTAACCCCCTCAAATCTCAAACAAGATTTTAACATAGGCTGAGCTCTTGCTAAACTAACCTTAGCTAACACATAGGCAAGAGAATCGTCTATACTACTTGCATTTGAACTTAACTAAGACACAACTCGCACATCGTTACACTTAGCTAAGACATAAGATAAACATAATTAACTCATTTAAATAAACATAGATAACTCATTTAATCACACACAGTCGGAAAGCGAAATACTAAACCTTCTTTTGTTTATGTACAGTATGTATAATTAATCATTATCAATAAATCATTGTGAAAGAAAACTTACATAGAAAAAAAATCATCTTTTTTTATACAATTTTCGAAAAAGGAACAAATTTTCTTTGCATTGAACTCTGGCTGGCCCTGGGTATACCCCAGCACCCTTCAGATTCTTTACAAAGTGGCGCCCGAGCAGGGACTATTATTATTTAAAAAAAAGAAAACTAGTTCAAAGCGTAAAAGCTCGTACATAACAAAAGAAGGTCGACATTCAGACTAAAACACGTATAGAAAAAAAAAACACACTTTGGAAATAGACATAGCTAAATAAAAATTGACAGGTAGGGTTAAAAAGAAAATTATATACAAAAAAAAAAAATATAATAATAATAAAAACGACAGTACACACAATCTCAAACGGACATAGAACAATAAAATACTGCACAAATCTACTGCTAAACAAAAAAAAAATGCCACAAATTCGCACTAGCTGGATCCGCACTATACGTAAAGAAGAGCTAATAGCCGTCATGGTGGATTTTGGCCTAGACACGAATGGTACTGTTGATGAGCTACGCCGTTGCCTCGCGCAAGCACAAAGACGAAGTAACAAATAGAATCCTTCACTACCAAGAACAATGCGAATCGAAAGCACAAAGTTTACCGTTACCAAGCGAAGTGACAAAAACACACTAATGAGCATCATCCACAAGTGGGATTTTCATTATGACGGGGGAGCAGATACCTTCCAGTTCGTGGAAGATGTTGAAGAAATGGCACTCACATATGATATATCGTTGGACGAATTACCAGCCGCAATGCCCAAACTCTTGAGATGAAAGGCGCTGGTGTGGTACCGGAACAACAATATGCACTGGTTTACATGGAGCTCGTTCAAAAGGGACTTTTTCAAGTTTTTCCTCCCCTCAAGATATTTCGAAAAACTCAACGACGAAATCCGCTCTCGCACCCAACGGCCTAATGAACCCTTCCAAGACTACTCCCTTGCGTTACAAGAGTTGATGCGCCACTCGGAAATGACCAAGGAAGAGAAGCTGTCAAGAATTTACAACAATGCACTGCCGGATTATCGTTGGTATATCCGCATACGCGATTTTGTATCTCTACCCGAGTTACTTGAATTGGCCGACGACATGGGAAGCATTACACAGGGCCCCAGGTCAAGAACATCAGGCAGCCAAGTCAACCGGAATTCTGGCCCACCAGGTAACAAAATTATAAACCCCAATACCGCCTGTCGTAAATGCGGCAACCAAGGGCATCCACATGCATCATGCCAGAACACAAGTCGTTTATTCTGCTGGGTGTGTGATGCAATAGGGGTTAGGACCCGTGACTGCTGTAGACAACAACCAACGTCATCACGGGCTGCTCAACATCAACGCCGACAAATGCCACCGGAACGAGGATGCGGATTACAAACTCAAGAAAACCCACTGCCGTTATCTTTCAATGACAACAAGATCTCAGCCGCAGTCCTGATTGGCAACACGCCTATAGACGCTATGGTTGATACGGGTACAACAAACTGCATCATTAGTCAATCATTTTTAAGCAGAATGGGCATAACCGGTCGGCGTGAAAGCACAAATTTCAATGTATTAATGGCCGACGGTTCATCAAGAAGAATTAGCGAGATCCTCCATTGCAACGTTCATTTCGGAAATCGGCAGAGAGAGCTGCCATTCTTAATAATGCCAAACGCAATTGAAGAGGCCATACTAGGCATGAAATTTTTGAATATGTTTGACACTTTATTGACATGTGCAAGTGTAACATTGCAATGTAAAGAACAGCCGCAGAACACCAGCCGCAGGATCCCAGTCACCCCAATTGAGAATGCCGTCAACATGATCCGTCAGGACGACCACAAGGTAACCAATCCTATTTTACGATATGTCCAACCAACATGCGAACGCACCTTCATAGTTGAAACTGGTCGACCTAACGATAAACATAACCTAAGACAACCACCAATATCTGTACCAGACGTTTTTACAAAACCTGATGTTTCCCACAAACTCTCACCGTATCGTCAATCTATGCTGTGCCGTTCTCTACCACCAGCAGTGTCCACCGACCAGAACAACAAAAATCGCAACGTTATCAAGGTAGTCAAGGTAGAAGATGATATCCCTGTCCTAACGATCAGCAGCGATACAGTGTGTGATGATGGTGTACCACACATACCAAAATCCTTACCACAACCGGCCGAACAAATCTATGAGATTGCTACAAAGCTAACCAAAGAAGAAGCAACGCAAACTACCCAGCAGTCACCCAGTCCGGCAGATTTATCACGCTTGCTCGACCAAATAAACGAAATATTCACTCCGACAAATGAATACCTACCTACAGGCGCCAAAATACAAGATGTGGGAGTCCAAACTCAGCCAAGTGACATCCCCGCAAAGATCAAGCAACCCAGTATTCAGCCAAGCAATAAGACTACTTCTCAGCCACTTCGTAAACATACTTCAACACGAGTTACATTTAGTGCATTCCAGCCGTGCCACATAGCAACAATCAAATCATGGACACCTCCAGGGTGCCCCAGAAGTCGACAACCAAGCCCTCAACCGCCAAGTTCTACAGACACACATCGTAAACGCCGTATACATATACCGGTATGTAATCATCAACAGCCACGACCAATGCTTAGTCCGTTCCGGCCGTATCGAATATCAACAACCAGATCGTGGACGTCTCCGGGTTGTTCCAGACGTCGACGGGACCTCCAACCGCCAAGTCCTACTTCACTTAAATAGTCGCCAGTGATCGATCACCACCAACCATCACCGGTGTCTAACTTTTTCCAGCCGTGCCAAACAACCGCCATTAAACCGTGGACACCGCCAGGATATTCCAGGAGGCAGAAATCTAACCATTTAACGGTAAAAACACATGGTGGAAACGGTAAGCAGTCACCGGTGCTCAGTTACCAACAACTGAAGCGGACGCTTAGCCCAATCCAGGTACACCCAGCAACAGCCACGAAGTCGTGGACGCCTCCTGGGTGCTCAAGAAGACATCAGCCAGGTCCTAATCTGCCAAATGCCAGGTACACACAACAAGGCCAAGGTGAGGTCGCACCAAGCAGCGATCATCGACAACCACCTCCAATGTTCAGCCCATTCCGGCCATGCCGAATTTTCATATCAACACCGAAGACGTCCCCTAATCAGCAACCACAAGACACTAAGATAGGGGCAATATTCGTGTTCGAAACAGTCGTACCCCCTGAAATACGGGTGCAACTCGAAGCATGCCTCCTGAGAGAATATGCGCGCCTGCCAGCCCGTTCACGAGCAAAGAGGTTTTACACCATTCAGGGGCAGAGGTATAAAGCAACTATTAGGAGGAACGGGGAGATCCTGATACGAAGCAAAGACGCCGCCGGAGGAGGGAAGTAGTGTGATGAAGCAATTTCTCAAAGGGAAAAATTGCCATCACACGATCTAAAACATTTGCGTTTTCTCCCCACAAACCTATTCATTCCATTTATTAATATTTTTTTCTTTTCTTATAATAATTATCTACTCTTGAATTACAATGCCGTAGCCTTATGTATAAAACCGACGAAGG
Source organism: Ornithomya fringillina (assembly GCA_963978525.1). Lineage (NCBI taxonomy): Eukaryota > Metazoa > Arthropoda > Insecta > Diptera > Hippoboscidae > Ornithomya > Ornithomya fringillina. The sequence goes on along the minus strand of OZ021690.1, from coordinate 16,560,977 downwards.
GCTCCATATTGGGCCCTCTGCTCTGGAACATTTTGTATGACGAGGTTCTGAGACTCCCAGTGCCTGCAGGTGTTAGCATAATTGGATATGCTGATGGTATTATAGTCACCATTGCTGCCAAAACACTCATAGAGGTACAGGCCACATGCGCCAGCATCGTTACCAAAATCAAAGAATGACTCTTAGAGCATAAGTTACAGCTAGCGCCTTATAAAACTGAAGCTGTGCTAATCACCAGTAGGAAAAAAAGAGAAGTGGTGGAGTTAGACATCGACGGGCATCACGTAACAACAACTGATAAAATCAAATACCTAGGTGTATTAATCGATGCTCGATTGAAGTTCTTACAGCACATAATATTAGTGTGTGACAAAGCTAGCAAAATATATACAGCACTGGCATGCATGATGGAAAATATTGGTGCTCCCAGTCGACGAAGAAGATTACTGCTAGCCAAAGTGATCACCTCTGTCACTATGTATGCTGCACCTGTGATACACTACAGAAATATCCCAGCTATAATAAACACCTGAATAAGCTGTATCGCGGAACTGCACTGAGACTCTGCTGTGGATTCCGTACCGTATCACTGGACGCAGCACTGATCCTGTCGAGCATGCTCCTCCCTGATATCCTAGAAAAAAAACAAACTACAAAAATGTACTGTGCAAAAAAACTTCTTAATAGGAAACTCTCTAATGGAGAAAAACGGGACATAATGCTAGAAAGCTATAGAGAATGGCAAAGGAGATGGGACGAATCCTCTCAAGACGCACAAAGTAATAAAAAATGTTGAATGTTGGTTGAGCAGACAACATGGCTGTATGGACTATTACTTGACGCAAATTTTCAGCGCACACGGTTATTTCCGCAGTTACTTGCACCGTTTTGGTCATGATACTTACTGAACCTTGGTGCCCTGAGTGTCATGAAGACGAGGAAACAGCTGAGCATATACTGTTAAAATGTCCAAGGTTCGATGCAGAACGCTCAAATATTGCAGACTTAATTATGGAACCGAATGGCGATATAATTCTGTACATGATTAACGATGAAAAGGTATGGTCCTGCATCAAAAGCGTCAGTGCCGTTATTATGAAGAAGCTCAGAGTGGCAGAAAGACTACGAGTAAGACAGATGATGACTGAAATCATACGAACGAATTGAGCATAGTCTCAGACGGTTTCTCCTGACGTAATACTTAACGGTAGTCCCAGGGGAATTGCCGTAGGACGTTCGAAGGGGTTTTAGTGGGTGCAAGTCCCACACTGACTGGGTTTTCAAAGCTTTCCCCTTCGTTAAAAAAAAAACAGGTTGACAGACGTTTGGACGTACACACATTTGCTCCTACACTGAAGGTTCATGCATTTGCCAATACACTGAGCGTACAGACATTTGCCCATACATTGGACGTACAGACATTTCCCCATACACTGGGCGTAAAGACATTTTCACAGGATGTACAGACATTTGCACATATATTGGACGAACAGGCATTTGCCCATACACTAAAAGTTTAGGCATTTGCCAATACATTGGGCGTAAAGTTATTTTCACAGGATGTACCGACATTTGGACGTATAAACGTTTGCGCATACACTGGGAGTACAGACTTTTGCCCAAACACTGAAGATTCAGGCATTTGCCAATACACTGGGAGTAAAGACATTTTCACAGGATGTACCGACATTTGGACGTACAGACATTTTCCCATACACTGGGAGTGCAGACTTTTGTCCAAACACTTCAATTAAAAATTCAGGCATTTGCCATACATTGAGCGTACAGATATTTGCCCATACGTTGGACGTAAGGACATTTTCACAGGTTGTACGAGACATTTGCCCAAACACTGAAGATTCAGGAACTGGTCAAAGCAATAGGCGTAGTGATATTTTCCCATACACTAAACGCACAGTTATTTGCCCATACATTGGACGCACAGACATTTGCCCATACATTAGACGTACAGACATTTGCCCATGCACTGGGCGTAAGGACATTTTTCCATACATTGAACGTACAGACATTTGCCCATATATTGAACGTACAGACATTTGCCCATACACTGGACGTACAGACAAAAGCCCATACATTGGACGTACAGACATTTTCATTTGCATTTCGAAATTGTATTGTTGCAACTCTAAAGCCCAGCGGGCTAAACGGCCAGAAGGGTTGTTGATGGAATTTAGCCATTTTAGTTATAAATGATCGGTCAGAATAGTAAAACGATAGCTCTCATTTTCCTGATAGCCCAAATAATTGCCAGAACTTTTCGGTAGTACTGTAATTCTTTTCGGCTTTGTTCAAATGTCGATGTTCCTTGCCGTCAATTTCCTGTGCAAGAACAGCTCCAAGTCCGATGTCACTGGCATCAGTTTGTAAAACGAATGACTTAATAAAATCTGGGCAACATAATACGGGTGCTTCTGTTAATTTTTGCTTGAGTAGATCGCCTTTTGCTGGTCGGGACCCCATTTAAAATGCTTTCCTTTCTTTAACAATATAGTGAGCGGTTGCGAGACTTCTGAAAAATCGGGAACAAATCGTCGATACCAAGAAGTGGTGCCCAAAAAACGGCGTAATTCTCGTACGTTCTGGGGTGGCTGCAAGTTAGTAATAGCAAAGATTTTGTCTGGGTCAGTTTTAATCCCTACATCGGTGACTATGTGTCCTAGATAGCGTACCTCCCTTTTAAAAACCTCACACTTGCTGGTATTAATTTTTAAATTTGCAGCCCGTAGTCTACGGAATACTTCCTTTAAGTTTTCCATGTGTTGTTGTAGGCTTTTACCGATGACAATAATGTCATCTAAATAAGCAAAAGCATATGATTCCATATCCGCACCAATCACAGTGGTGCTCACCTAAGTGTGTTCTACCCGTGGCATTTTCAAATTTGGCCAGCTCGTGTACGTTCAGTGTTTGGCTCCACGTGACTGGATGAAAGTGTAATGGTAGCACCGTCGTCATCGTTCGTTTCTTCTTCTTGTAATTGTTGGTATTCTCTGATTGTGAAATTCCGTTCTGTCGCAAATATTTGTACCTCTTCAAGTGCAATCAGACATCTCGGTTGCGGTGTATTGATTTGTTGGCAGGTCACTGTGGCGTCGGCGCACGAAAATTTGGCATTAAATGCCTTCAAGAAAGCTAGACCAAGCACCACGTGTTCGGCTATATCCGGCATGATGTGAAATTTCATGTCTTGTTGTTCCGAACCAATTGTGCAATATACGGCTTGATCAATTGGTGTGTTGGGATCAATCAGGTTGGTGTTTTCCCACTGGGCTGATAAACTTAATTTATTCGCAAAATGTCTGCTCATAAAATTACTGCAGTTTGAATTGTATCTATAATCACTGTAGCTAATAATTTGTCTTCTGTGTAAATTAAAGCTGGTTTTGGTGTTTGGGGTGTAAGGCGCAAAGTCACTACCTTTCGTTTTGCGCCACACATTCTGTTCCAACATATATGTATCACCAAACACACCAAATATTTCCTCCATTCTTTTGCAATTAAAAGGGAAAAAGACCTATTATCAAATACATACTCTGTGTCATTTACTTAAAATTGAATGCGTAGTTATAATACCGTTGATCATTTAGTAAGCATATACGAACTCTAGCACTGATGTTATTATATATGAACTCTTGCTTTATTATTGTTGATACCTAGTAAGCATATACTTGTATGAATCTTTGCATTGTTGTTATTTCTAAGTACCGTTGATATCCAGTGAGCATATATAAATTCCTGCATTCTCGAAGCATAAGAACCGTTGATACCTAGTAAGCATATACTCGTATTGTTGTTATTTCTAAGTACCGTTGATATCCAGTGAGCATTTGCATTGTTTTCTTGCATTGTTGTTATTTCAAATTCTTGAAGCATAAGCATATATGAATTCTTGCATTGTTGTTATTTCTATTTTTGAAAGCATAATACCGTTGATCTTTGTTATTTAGTAAGCATATATAAATTCCTGTGTTATTGTTGCTAGCTCTGTACCGTTGATCTTAGTTAAATTTACAATAATTGTGAGCCCTGCCACACTATAAAAGGCGAAGTAAATTTCATGAAATGATGCAGTGTGGCTGGAGCCGTCAAGCTAGTAAGGTGAGCACAAGAATTATTATTAATAAAGCAAACATAATGAATTAATCGATTGTTTTCTTGCAAACATAGCGTTGGTCAGGTTCTCGCACCTAGATATCCTGCAATATTTTTATATTGCATGCGCCTAGGTCGCGACATCGTCGCTTAGTTAATCTCTCAGTCCCCGCGCCTAGATATCCTGCAATATTTTTCTATATTGCATGCGCCTAGGCCGCGCCATCGTCGTTACGTCACAGTCTCTCAGTCCTCGCGCCTAGATATCCTGCAATATATTTATATATTGTATGCGCCTAGGCCGCGCCTTCGTTGTTACTACGCAGTTTCTCTGTCGCCGCGCCTAGATATCCTGCAATATTTCTATATTGCATGCGCCTAGGCCGCGCCATCGTCGTTACGTCACAGTCTCTCAGTCCTCGCGCCTAGATATCCTGCAATATATTTTTATATTGCATGCGCCTAGGCCGCGCCATCGTTGTCACTACGTCGCAGTCTCTCGGTCCTCGCGCCTAGATATCCTACAATATTTACATATTGTATGCGCCTAGGCCGCGCCATCGTTGTCACGTCGCAGTTTGGTATCGCGCCTAGATATCCTACAATATTTGTATATTGTATGCGCCTAGGCCGCGCCGTCGTTAATACAACGTCGCAGTTCCTTTGTTCCCCGCGCCTAGATATCCTGCAATATTTATATTGCAAGCGCCTAGGTCGCGCCGCCGTCGTGGTCACAATAACCACTGCCGTATCCTGCAGCGCTCACCGCTCCGCATCTACCGCTTGCTGTTCGAACTCAGCAACACTCTCGTATCCTGCAGCGCTCACCGCTCCGCATCTTGTACCGCTCGTCGATCTGCAACGCTCATCGCTCTGTACCGTATACCGCTTGGCAGCCCCGTCATTTGTATCCTGTAACCGCTTGCCGTTTAAACCCAGAACGCTCTCGTATCCTACAGCGCACACCGCTCCGCATCTTGTACCGCTCGTCGATCTGCAACGCTCATCGCTCTGTATCGTACGCCGCTCTGCAGCTCTCGCCGCTTGTATTCTGTACCGCTTGCCGTTCGAACTCAGTAACGCTCTCGTATCCTGCAGCGCACACCGCTCCGCATCTTGCACCGCTCATCGATCTGCAACGCTCATCGCTCTGTACCGTATACCGCTTTGCAGCCCCGTCATTTGTATCCTGTAACCGCTTGCCGTTTAAACCCAGAACGCTCTCGTATCCTACAGCGCACACCGCTCCGCATTTTGTACCGCTCGTCGATCTGCAACGCTCATCGCTCTGTATCGTACGCCGCTTGTATCCTGTACTGCTTGCCGTTTAAACCCAGTAACGTTCTCGTGTCCTGCAGCGCTCACCGCTCTGTATCCAACCGCTCATCGACCAGTACCGCACGTCGCTTTTTGTACCGCTCACCACTCTGTACCACTCACCACACAAACCCGCTCGCACACCGATTTGCAGTAACGCCGTGCCCCGCACCACAAGCCGTTACCGCGTTAAAAAACGTCGAATAGAGAAGGCGAATCTAAGAATAAGAGACAAGAAACAGCTCGTCATACAAATTTCTTTGTAAAGGAACCTTGGACTCGCTGAGTCATACCCCAGCTACTACAAAACTTCTTTACAGGGGGCTGGACTCCGAGACTCGGCCGCCCCGAGATAAACTCGAGCCTCCTTGGAGTTTTCCTGGTTTCCTGAACGACAACACTCTATGGTACGCACATTAAGTTTACCACATTGCCAACAAAATAGTTGTTGCGAGTTTCGACATCGTCTAGCCATTTGACCATTCTTCCCACATCGCCTACATTTTTATTTAAGAGTCATCATAAGCTAATCTGTGACCCTATCGCTAACGTGGTTGACGTTAGCTAGTACCCGGAATCGCTTCGTAATCGCTCGCAAGATCTAGCAGTTCATTTAGATTTTTAAAATCAGTTCGTCGTATATATTTTAAATATTCTGGTTGGGCGTTGCGAAATATGCGCTGTAGTTTGCCCGCTTCGGACATTACTGTATGTCTCATTTTGTTCTGTAGATCGAAAACATAATTCTTAAATGGCTCATTGGGTCGTTGCTTCCGTGATTTGACTTCGTCTTCAAATGTTTCAAGATATCTCGGTGGTAGGAAAAATTTCAAAATATCATGTTTAAACTCCTTCCAGGTTCCCCAATGTGCGTTGTTGTTGCGGAACCAGATGATCGCTTCGTCGCGAAGAAACTGTGGCATCGCAGCCGGTAAATAATCGACGGGTAGGCCATAAGTTTCGGCCATCTCTTCGGATCTGCACTGCCGTTGTAGGTTAGACCCCACTTGCGGACCGTATCGCTTCGTCATAATGGTTTCTGCCCTAAAACTGACGATTGTTGATGTGGTGGTATTGCGTTGGCTATAAATGCCATCTTGACTCACTGTTGGTTCGTAACTCCGTACCGGAATTTTTATAATGTCTTCAGCTTCTTCTTGATCTGGTAGTGTTGATCGCGGTTCAGGAGTTGGGTTGCGGCTGCCGGTAGCTTTTGCGGCCTCATACATTGTTTGTAATTGAAGTAAACGTTTGTACTCTTCTGGTGGATGTACGCTGAGGAGGAATTGTCGAAAGCGGCGACGTTGTTCATCCACCGTGCCAGTAGCAAGAAGGTAGTTCACTAGCTCTTCCTTATGCAAAAGACATATCCATGAAGTACGAATTTCTTGTTGTTGTGTTGACATTATGAAGCTATCTCTCTTAACTAAGAATACGTGTTAATCGCACACACACATTAAGAATTGTTTTTGTATTTGCAACAAACTTTTGCGTTGTTGCCGAGTTTCAAGTTATTTCAATGTTTTTTGTATTTCTGATGTTCTAGTACATCCTGGGCCAAAGGTCGTATTTTTTCCTTTTTAATAACAAGACATGTATTTTCTTATTTGTCCAACGTTTCGTTTGTTATTACAAACTTCTTCAGGGACTTTTTATTTACTTTTGTTGTGCTGCAATTAATATAAGTTTAATCTATTATATAAATACACAAATTTTATATACTATATTATTATATATTGTTTCCTTACAACTTGATGTTTTTTCTCTTTCCCTATTGTATCATGTTGATGATCATTTCCCTTCTGTGTGGTAACTTGTCATTAAATGGTCATTTTTTTAATTTTTCATTTAACTTTTAATTTAGAATTAAATTGTATGTGAATTTCGTCTTATCTATGTCCTCTTTTTGTGTTGATTGTATGTTGTTGGTTTTTTTTGTATGTACAGGCTTTCTAGTGTAAATCTCGTACTCATTCTTTTTTCCGTATCCAATATTCTTATATTATTTAGATCAGGTATATGTTGTTCCTTTCTTGCATGTTGACATAAGGCGGTGCTATCGTTTCCTTTTTCTATGTCGTTTCTATGTTCTTTTATTCTTGTTTCCAATGCTCTTTTCGTCGTTCCTATGTATATCTTGTTACATGGTGATCTCTCATTTCCCTTACGAAAAACTGATTAACAATATAGGTCATGTTTGTACTTACAAACAAAAAAATTTTAATATTACTTCAATGTTATTTGAAGGTCACGTAATTTATATGGGCTATCCGAATGCCCCGTTGGAACACCACGTAAGTGTCCCTGCTCGGGCGCCACTGTAAGGATGAAAATATTCACAGCTGGGGATCCGCCGCCGGTATCCCAGGGTACTCACAGAAGTTTTTCTTTCAGGGTGATCCGTATTATGTTTATTATATTTCCCATATAATGCACCCTTTAAAATTATTTAAATTTTTATATTGGACGTACAGGCATTTGTCCATACACTAGGCGTACAGACATTTGTACATACGTTGGGCGTACAGACATTTTCACAAGTTGTACAGACGTGTGGACGTAAAGACATTTGCCCATACAATGGACGTACAGACATTTCCCCATACACTGGGCGTAAAGACATTTTCAAAGGATGTACAGACATTTGCACATATATTGGACGAACAGGCATATGCCCATACACTAAAAGTTTAGGCATTTGCCAATACATTGGGCGTAAAGATATTTTCACAGGATGTACCGACATTTGGACGTACAGACGTTTGCGTATACACTGGGAGTGTATACGACTTTTGCTCAAACACTGAAGATTCAGGCATTTGATTATACACTGGGAGTAAAGACATTTTCACAGGATGTACCGACATTGGGACGTACAGACATTTGCCCATACACTAGGAGTACAGACTTTTGCCCAAACACTGAAGATTCAGGCATTTTATAAAACACTGAGCGTAGAGGCATTTGTGCATACATTAGATGCATAGACATTTACCCATACATTAGACGTACAGACATTTGCCCATACATTGGACGCACAGACATTTGCCCATACATTGGACGTACAGACATTTCCCCATAAACTGGGCGTAAAGACATTTTCACAGGATGAACAGTCATTGGACGTACAGGCATTTGCCCATACACTGTGCGTAAAGACATTTTCACAGGTTGTACAGACGTTTGGATGTACAGACATTTGCCCATGCACTGGCCGTGAAAAATCGAAGTTTTTCCTGAATAAATTGCTGATCCCTGGACCTTGTTTTTTGGCAAAAAAGGGGGTTGCTCACGGTGAGTTCGTTCCTTTTTATTTTTAAATTTTTTTCTCGAGTGCGACGCTGGAGTGAACGAAATCTAATTGTTCATTAATAATAGTCGCCTCCCCTGCAGCGGGATCACTGGTTTTATCTGTTATCAGCGTGATTCTTGATTGCCGTGCAAAGTTTTTGGTGTGAAAATAAATTCAATTATAATTTCACATCACAATCATTTGCATATATATATTGATTTCTTTGTTAAGTATACCAATAACAACAACAAACTAATAGGTAGGTATACATTATAATCGGTGTTTTCCTTTTTCACTTATTTTCATCAGTGCCTTTCCTTATTTTTCACGTATACATACTGTGCTTTTTCTTTTCTTCTAATTGTTTTCTCATTTTCTTATCTCTCTCGCTTACACTACCACCTGTTCCCTTGTTCGTTCGCTCTGTTTGCAGAACAGAGAGTGTTGCATGGAATTGTTGAGTCGGTTAATATAGTTCTGTCCCAGTATATTTTGTATGTATCGTTTTCAACCACTGGTTCTGGGACATACTTATAATACGGCACATTATATTGTTTTATGTTGTATGTGTTTATTATTGCTTGATGTAGTATTTTTGCAGCTTGATCATGTCTTTCGGTGTATTATTTATTATTATTATTATTATTATATATTATTATTATTATTATTAACACTATTACTAATATTTTATTATTATTATTATTTATTTTTATTATTATTATTACCTATTACTTTTATTATTTTGGTATTTCTATTACTACTATACACTAACTCCTACTAGGAAAACTAGAGATGGGATTAGGGCGTACGCTACCTCGTGGAGTGGGGGCGAAACAAGTGTCCGACTCGCCAAATACATCGACGGGAAAGCCAATGAGGAAACGGTGCGATCGCCTGCAAGGCTGGGTGCAAATCGAGACAAGGCAAGGCCTAATTCGTCTCCACCTTGTCTTGATGTATCAAAGGGCAAAAAGGAATCACAGAATGAAGACGCGTTCTTGCTGTTGGGCGGAAAAATACGGGAACTCTTGGAAATGATGGGTGGAGGCAGACGCTCCATCCACCAACTCCACCAACGAGACTTGGTGGAGTCATTGGTGGTCCTTCATGGAAAGGCCGCCAAGGAAATCGCGGCAATGGTTAAAGTCAGCAATACGACAACACAAACGTCTCCGGTACTAAAATAGAAGGTCAACGTAATAAAACAGTCGAGAGTCGAAAATTGTGCAGAGGGCACCCCGGCGAAAAAAAGCAAAAAGGAGGCACCCAAAAAAGAAAAGGAGACCCAAATCGTAGCGGAAAAAACCAAAAGGGAGATAAAGAACCTAGGGTGAAAGTCTCATCCAAAGAGAGGAAGAAACAGCAAAAGCCTGCCAAACCTAGGCCAGACGCAATTATAATCGAATCTAAAGGCCATTTATCATACGCCGAGATCTTGCGAAAAATAAAAATGGATCTGAAGCTCACAGAACTAGGTCAAAAAGGAGACCTTCTGCTCCAGCTAAACAACTCGGGAGACAAACCTAAAGAGTTTACGGATATTATCAGCAACTCGCTTTGAGAGCAAGCGGCTCCGTTGAAAAACTCACAGAAATTACTACAGTTGAAGACGTACGCGAATCGTATTTCGGTGAGGATTTGAAGAATACATGCGAGGTAGTAAACCTCCGCAAAGCATCCGGCAACACACAAACCGCCACCGTCAGAGTACCAGCAGATAGGACTAAAATACTGCTGAACTTGGGCAAAGTAAGGATTGGGTGGGTAATATGCCGTATAAGGGAGCAGAAAACACTAAAAAAGTGTTTCAAATGCTTGGAGTATGGACCACAGCACGATATTGCAAAAGCAATATCGACCGCTCTAAGCTATGCCGCAGATGCAGTAAGGACGACTTGAAAAGGACCGTCGAAAGGTTGTTGAAGATTCCTTTTATTTATGCAACAGACAAAGACGAACTTGCAATCTTTCAATTGCTTCGGAATAAATATCCCAGTATTAGGATTATTATGATGACTGATGGACGATCGGACATTTTTAAAATGTTCTTTGAGATTATCCAAAACCTCTGAGCAACTGGCACTAGATCCTTGAGTTAAGAGCTCAGCGGGTAGACGTAAATTCTGTCCGTAAACCATTTCAGCGGGAGTGGCCGAAATATCTTATTTATGAGTTGATCTTAAACCAAGGAGCACAATCGGTAACTCATCAAACTACTTGTTTGGATCATTTTTATCCGAGAGAAAGACCTTAAGTTGTCTATGGAAACGCTTAATCTTTCCGTTTGATTGTGGATGATATGGGGAAGTGACAATTCTATGACAACCAAGAAATTTGGACAACTCAGAAAATAATTCTGACGTAAGCTGTGTACCCTGATCGCTAGTTACCTCTAATGAAACACCGAAGCGAGGGATATAATTATTGAAAAATATTTTACTTATAGTTTTTAATTAATATCCCTTAATGGATAAAGTTCGGGCCATCTAGTAAATCTATCAATGATAGTTAAAAGGTAGCGGTGACCTTTGGAAGAAGGTAAAGAACCTACCAAATCTATATGGATGTGTTCAAACCTGCCCTTGGGTATAGAAATTGGAGAAACAGGTGATTTAGTATGTGGGGATGAGGTGAGGGAATTACAGTTTTCCGGTTAATAGGGTGGCCTAAAAAAATAGTCACCATAAATGGCCACAAAGGTGGGGAGGGGCACATGGTGCAGTGATTTTCCAGCAGTCGTCACTGATGGATTGGACACGTCTGCATGTCCGAACTAGTCATGTATGAGAGTCCACCATCATCACTTTTTTTTTTTGTTACCAATCCGCCCTACGCCAGACTGCGGGTTGAGAACCCCCTGAGGCCTCCAACTAGCCGGGAGTCGACGGTCTGGCGTAAATGCCTCACTATGAGGGGCAAGAAATGTTGGCGGAACAGAACACCTCACGATACAAACAACAACAATAGGTATTGTAACAAAAATGGCTGATTTTAGATTTTTGGCATTGTAAACATTGACTAGACCAGGTATTGAGTTCTTTACTCATACCAGGCCAAAAATATCTTGTGCTAATGAGTCTTCTTGTAGCTTTTGTACCAGGGTGTGATATGTTATGTAATTTTTCAAATATAATTTTCCTCAGACTGGGAGGTACATATGGTCTTGGACATGTCCCTGACATTTCGCAGGCAATTTCAAAATTAATTCGGGAATTTTGTAAAGTTTTGAATTGCTGTTCGACTTAAGAAGGGAATTTTTTAATTCGGCGTCATCTTTTTGTTCCTTATATAAAACTTTCATATTTAAATAAGTACAATAAGATACCGCGTCAGTCTTGGGCTTCTCTTTGTTTTGGAATTTAATGCCATTGTTAATGGTTTATGATCCCTAAAGACTGTGAACTGTCTTCTTTCAAGTATGTATTTAAAATGTTTGATGCATAAATAAATAGCTAAAAGTTTTTGATCAAACGTACTATATTTAATTTCATACGGAGAAAGCTTTTTTGAAAAGAAGGCTAATGGTTCCGTTGAACCATTCGAGCATTGTTGGAGAACACCACCAATTGCAATGTTTGAAGCGTCTACGGTTAAAGACAATTTTGATTCACTATTGAAATGATTCAACAGAACATTTGGGGCAAAATTTTCTTTAATACGCTCAAATGATTTGTCAAATTCATTATCCCAAATTAAAGCTTTTTCTTTAGTCTTAAAAGCTTTATTAATTATAGCATGAATCGGACATGTGAGCTCTGCCAATTTTGGAATGTATCGATGATAATAATTGATCATTCCAACAAATTTTTGAGCTTGTATGACGGACTTAGGACGTTCAAAGTCTTTTATGGAGGATACTTTATCTTCAGAAGGTCTAATGCCGTCTTTTGAAATATTGTGACCTAAAAAGTCAATAGATGTAATGCCGAAAGCACATTTAGATGGTTTAATATTTAAACCATATTCCTCAAGTCGATCAAAAACTATTTTTAAATGTTTTAAATGACCAGACTCCGATTCACTTGCAATTAAAACATCGTCAATGTATACAAAAGTAAAATTTATCCATTTAATACTTCGTTCACAAACCTTTGAAAGGTTTGTGCCGAATTCCTTAACTCAAATGATATTCTAACAAATTCGAACATGCCAAATGGAGTTGTCGGCTTCAGCCATATGGTGGTAAGGTTTTTCTAAATCTAATATGGAAAATATAGATTTGTTCCGAAGATTTATACTAAAATCATGAATGCGAGGCAACGGATAGCGATCAGGAATAATGACACAATTTAAACGTGTAAAATCACCACAAGGACGCCATTCATTAGGGTCCTTTTTGGCTATTAAATGAAGAGGTGAAGCCATAGTAGAATTGGATGGCCTACAAATACCTGATTTGACTAAAAAATCGAATTCTGTCTTGGCGACTTTATATTTGATAGGATCTAGTCGTCTTGGTTTTGAGAACGGAAGGACTCCTTCAGTTGCTAGTCAGTGTACAGTATTGTGTTTGACCGGTTTGGTTTGGTTCAGAGGTCAAACTTGGATATTTATTTAATAGTTCGAAATATTTATTTTCTATGAGGAATAATTTGGTTACATTTTACAATAAGCCATAATGGCATCAACGGATAAATTGGTTAAAGGATCTAATAATCGCTTACGTTTTACGTCGATTAGTAGTCCATATTTGGTGAAGAAGTCAGCACCAATAATCGGCCTTGAAATGGCGGCAATTAAAAAAATAAAAGGAAATTCACGGCGAAGATTCAAATTAACATTTAATAGTTTCTTGCCGTACGTTTGTATAGATGAGCCGTTAACAGCAGTTATTGTTATGTCAGACGAACGTTATTGGTGCGGAAATTTTAAAGCAGGTAAAACGGATATTTCGGCACCACTATCAATCAAAAATTTTAGACCGTTGTCTTTATCAAATATGAATAGGCGACGTGATAAATATTCAAAACTTCCATTGTTAGTCGCCGCAACAATGGGTTTATTTAGTTTGTTGACGAATTTTTGAAATTACAGGGCTGAATACATTTTTGGGCTTTGTTTTGGTATCAGATACCAACAAAGACCATTATTTCGTGAATTAGATCTGCTACGTGAGCGTGATCTAAATCGAGAGAAAGATCTAGATTTGCGCTGATCTATCTGTGACTTCAGACTCGTTACCTTAAGCGTTAATTTGTTAATATTCTTACAAAGTAACGTTTGAGTCTTATGTAGTGATTGAATTGTCAAACTATTTGTATCATTGGAGTAAGAACTGATAGCATGCACTTCTGACGGATTACTCACTTCCCAAGTATTATCAGCTAATTTTACTAACTAATTTATATTTGTAATGTTTGAGCCAGTAAGAGCAACGGTTAAACTCTTAGGTAATTTTTTAAGCCATAGACGTTTAAGCACATCAGGACTAAAATTTGATCCAGAAAGGATTAAGAGATGTCGATAAAATTCGGATGGTTTGCGATCTCCCATATCTGGTTCGGACAAAACTTTATCTAATTGAGAATTCTCACTCAGGGAGTGTCTTTCAAGGGGATTTTTTTTTAAAGAAGAATATTTATCTGTTGCAGGAGTGTCTCGGATAAAATCAAGAACAGTCTTAATTGTTTCTTGCAATAGAGAAGTAATTACATATTCGTACTTAGTTGTGTCTTATGTAATGCCTTTATAATTAAATTGTCCTTCGGTTTGTATGAATCAAGCGTCAGGAAAATGAGTCCAGAAAGGGGGAAGTTTAACAGATGTAGCACAAATTTCAGTATTAATTGTATTGTTTCCTGTGTTTGTGTGTATATTTGTACGTGGCTGTGTATCAATAATGTTATTATTATTATTATGATATATATATATGAGTGTTAGGTTGTGTACATTCTTGTGTCATGCTTTCTAACATGAGATCTATCATGTTGTTATTGATGAATGTCCTATTTGTTGAAGTATGTGGAGGTGTATGTTGTAATGCCATTTTTATCTCGGAGAGAGAATTTACAATTTACAGTGATTTATATAAATATTTGATAATTAAATAATTTTGATTAATTTTTTTTTTTTTGAATAATTTTTAATTTAAATTTAAATTATAATTATAAAGGTTTGGGAAACAATGAAACGTTTCGTTTTGATTATGTATTTTTGGATGAAAAATTTTGAAGTTTCTTTTTTAATGAAAAATTTTGAAATTTGTTTCTTTTTGTTATTTTTTTTTGAAGTCTTTTTGATTTTTCTTATGAAAAATATCTTTATATATATATATATATATATATATATATGTCAATATCCTTATGACATATATTTTTATGTGTGAATACTTATATATATATATTCCGAATGCATACACCTATATTCTCCTTATCAATGTAGACATTTCTTCGTTGATTTATCCGTTCTTGATTTCTAACTGTTGTTGTTATTATTATTGCTCCAATTGCCGTTGTTATTGTTGTTTTTGTTGTTATAGTTGTTATTATTCTTCCGCTAACTATAACTTTTTTTTTTTTTGAGTATAAATTTACTGATATTGAAAATTGTAGGATCACAGGATCGCAGGATAGCCAAATATAGATGGTGGCTGTTTCAAATTATAATAATAATCAATTTTTATATTCTTAATAATTTTTATTAAAATTTTATTTTCATTAATAATAGAGAAATTATAAATTGTTATATTTTTAATTGTTGACATAAAACTCTAATCTTTCTTTTTATATTTTTTAAAAATTGAAAATATGTAGACACCTATAGACACCTTCAGAAAAGCTGGAAGGGGGTCCATCCATTACCCTTGTGTTAGAACAAAAATGAAGGAAATATATTACTAAAGCTGCTACGATCCACCACGATGGACTCATATGTGTGGCAATGCTGGGTGAGTGAAAACTACATTCATAGCGACCACCAAGCAACACGCTACAATATAAGTGTCAGCAAAAAAGCAAACAACCAAAATAAGAGACCTACAGGGCCATCCTGGAAGGTCTTGAACTTTGATAAAGATCTACTTGGCAAAGTGATTGGCATAGCTAAGGAAATGACCTGTGAGCTCTCCTCTCTAGCAGAGGACGCATGCGATGCCTCAATGCCTAGGAGGAAAATTAGCAGACGAAATACCCCGTGCTACTGGTGGAACGAGGAAATTAAACGTTTAAGGACAGAATGCCTCAAAACTAAAAGGAAGACGCAGAGGTCTAGAAATAGACCAGGCTTTTCTGAGCACCTACATCGCTACAGGGAACTAAGGAATGCCATGCAGCTGGCCATAAAAAACAGTAAAAAGATATGTTTTAAGAATATATATGTGACGAAGCAAATGTGAACCCCTGGGGCACAGCATATGGGGTGGTCACAAAAAAATTAAACAAGAAGAGTAATGCCCAACCAACGGATCCCAAATTTTGAGGGACATCATAAATGCCCTCTTCCCGAGAAGACCGGCCGGCTCAAACATAGAAATAAATCTGTACGGAGAAGAAATACCACGTATTACAAACGACGAATTAATTATAGCCTGCAGGAAAATCGCAGATGGCAAGGCGCCAGGACCGGATGGCATATCCAACAAGGCTTTGAAAGCTATGATAAATTGTAGACCGGACTTATTCGTAGAAACATTCCAAAAATGTTGGAAACGACAGAACTTGGTCTTAATACCCAAAGGCAAGCCTGAACCGGGATATACCCAATCATACCGCCCAATATGTCTTCTGGACACCACTAGTAAGATACTGGAGAAGGTAATATACAATCGACTCCTTCCCATAGTAGAAAATAACAAGGTCTTATCGGACTTTGGATTTAGAAAAGGCAAATCAACAATAGATGCGGTTGATCAAACGGCAACGAAAGCACGAAAGCCATTAAAGGTCAAAGATGAAAAGGGGGCACCAAGGAATACTGTGCAATAGTAACCCTGGATATCAAAAATGCTTTTAATACCGCCAGCTGGCCAGTAATTTTAATAGTAATTCAGGAGTACGGATATACCCAAATATCTCCTGAAGTTAATTTCGAGCTACCTCGAGGATAGGATATTAATATATAACACAGAAGATGGCGTCAAAGAGTATAAGGCCTCCGCAGGGGTACCCCTCCTGTGGAACGTCATGTACGACGACTTATTAAGACTGCCCTTACCGGCGAAAGTAAGCATGGTTGGATTCGCGGATGACATAGCGATAACTACGGTAGCCAAACATATTCACGAAATTGAAATGGCTACAAATAGAGCGATACAATTAATGTACTGAAGCGGTTCTTATCAGCAGCCGTAAGATTGCCGAAGTAGTACGTATACGTATTGGTAATACTGTCGTAGCATCAAAGCACGCAGTAAAATACCTAGGAGTAATGATTGACAATAGGCTGAGCTTTAAAAACCATGTTATGTACGTGATAAAGTGACAAAGCTCCAATCGGCACTGTCTAGGTTGCTCCCCAACGTAGGAGGGCTCAAATCTGCAAAAAGAGTACTGCTGGCAAATGTTGTTACCTCAGGGCTCTTATATGCATGTCCAGTATGGACGCAATGTCTGAAAAACAAACAGACAAGGCATAAAATGAGCTCTATTCAAATAATTAGTGCCCTCCGCACAATCTGCGGATTCAGAACAATATCGGATGACGCTGCGGATGTGGTAGCTGGAACAATACCAGTAGACATCCTAGCGGACGAAAGGAGGCAGATTTACCTGAGAAAACCCAGTAATCCCCAAACTAAAAGGCTGATAAGGTAAACTTTTACCTTACCCAATTCCTAACGGGCCACGGAGTATTCAGAAAATACCTACATAAGTTCGGACATGATGACTCCTCACTATGCCCAACTTGTGAAGGAGAGGTGGAAAACGCGGAACATGTTTTCTTCCAATGCCCGTGGTTTAGATCGGAGGTCACAGAAATGAATGAATTCATTATACAAAACGAAGAAAACTGGCAGAGGATAAACACCATGGCAGCATACATCTTAAAAGTGCTAAGGAGACTTGGACATAGAGGAGAATGCATGCTAATGCAGAAGGAAAAAACCATGACAGCACACATCTTAACGGAGTCAAGGAGGTGCGAATTTTAGGAGTGTAGGAGATTAGGACCTTCCTAGCATTCTACACTCTGGAGGAGAATGCATGCTAATGCAAACCATCCCCGCGAAGTAATACCTAACGGCAGTCTCGCGGGGGGATGGTTGACGCTGAAAGGGGTGTGTTTTAGTACGTATATTCATACGAGGGTGAAGCCAGGTCCAGCTTTGTATATAAGTCGTGCATGCCAGCAGTCCGGATGTCTGTTGGTATCCATGAGGATTTCACACCGACTGTTCGCATACTAAAGAAAAAATTAAAAATCATATACACAACGTACAGACATTTGCCCATACACTGGACGTACAGACATTTACACATATATTGGACGAACAGGCATTTGCCCATACACTAAAAGTTTAGGCATTTGCCAATACACTGGGCGTAAAGATATTTTCACAGGATGTACCGACATTTGGACGTATAAACGTTTGCGCAAACACTGGGAGTACAGACTTTTGCCCAAACACTGAATATTCAGGCATTTGCCAATACACTGGGAGTAAAGACATTTTCACAGGATGTACCGACATTTGGACGTACCGACATTTGGACGTACAGACATTTTCCCATACACTGGGAGTGCAGACTTTTGTCCAAACACTTCATTAAAAAATTCAGGCATTTGCCATACATTGAGCGTACAGATATTTACCCATACGTTGGACGTAAGGACATTTTAACAGGTTGTACGAGACATTTGCCCAAACACTGAAGATTCAGAAATTGGTCAATGCAATAGGCGTAGTGATATTTTCCCCTACACTAAACGCACAGACATTTGCCCATACATTGGACGTACAGACATTTTCATTTGCATTTCGAAATTGTATTGTTGCAACTCTAAAGCCCAGCGGGCTAAACGGCCAGAACGGTTTTTGATGGAATTTAGCCATTTTAGTTATAAATAATCGGTCAGAATAGTAAACCGATAGCTCTCATTTTCCTGATAGCCCAAATAATTGCCAGAACTTTTCGGTAGTACTGTAATTCTTTTCGGCTTTGTTCAAATGTCGATGTTCCTTGCCGTCAATTTCCTGTGCAAGAACAGCTCCAAGTCCGATGTCACTGGCATCAGTTTGTAAAACGAATGACTTAATAAAATCTGGGCAACATAATACGGGTGCTTCTGTTAATTTTTGCTTGAATAGATCGCCTTTTGCTGGTCGGGACCCCATTTAAAATGCTTTCCTTTCTTTAACAATATAGTGAGCGGTTGCGAGACTTCTGAAAAATCGAGAACAAATCGTCGATACCAAGAAGTGGTGGTTCTCGTACGTTCTGGGGTGGCTGCAAGTTAGTAATAGCAAAGATTTTGTCTGGGTCAGTTTTAATCCCTACATCGGTGACTATGTGTCCTAGATAGCGTACCTCCCTTTTAAAAACCTCGCACTTGCTGGTATTAATTTTTAAATTTGCAGCCCGTAGTCTACGGAATACTTCCTTTAAGTTTTCCATGTGTTGTTGTAGGCTTTTACCGATGACAATAATGTCATCTAAATAAGCAAAAGCAGTGGTGCTCACCTAAGTGTGTTCTACCCGTGGCATTTTCAAATTTGGCCAGCTCGTGTACGTTCAGTGTTTGGCTCTACGTGACTGGATGAAAGTGTAATGGTAGCACCGTCGTCATCGTTCGTTTCTTCTTCTTGTAATTGTTGGTATTCTCTGATTGTGAAATTCCGTTCTGTCGCAAATATTTGTACCTCTTCAAGTGCAATCAGACATCTCGGTTGCGGTGTATTGATTTGTTGGCAGGTCACTGTGGCGTCGGCGCACGAAAATTTGGCATTAAATGCCTTCAAGAAAGCTAGACCAAGCACCACGTGTTCGGCTATATCCGGCATGACGTGAAATTTCATGCCCTGTTGTTCCGAACCAAAGTAAATTGTGCAATGTACGGCTTGATCAATTGGTGTGTTGGGATCAATCAGGTTGATGTTTTCCCACTGGGCTGCTACACTTAATTTATTCGCAAAATGTCTGCTCATAAAATCACTGTAGCTAATAATTTGTCTTCTGTGTAAATTAAAGCTGGTTTTGCCGTTTGGGGGCTGGACTCCGAGACTCGGCCGCCCCGAGACAAACTCGAGCCTCCTTGGAGTTTTCCTGGTTTCCTGAACGACAACACTCTATGGTACGCACATTAAGTTTACCACATTGCCAACAAAATAGTTGTTGCGAGTTTCGACATCGTCTAGCCATTTGACCATTCTTCCCACATCGCCTACATTTTTATTTAAGAGTCATCATAAGCTAATCTGTGACCCTATCGCTAACGTGGTTGACGTTAGCTAGTACCCGGAATCGCTTCGTAATCGCTCGCAAGATCTAGCAGTTCATTTAGATTTTTAAAATCAGTTCGTCGTATATATTTTAAATATTCTGGTTGGGCGTTGCGAAATATGCGCTGTAGTTTGCCCGCTTCGGACATTACTGTATGTCTCATTTTGTTCTGTAGATCGAAAACATAATTCTTAAATGGCTCATTGGGTCGTTGCTTCCGTGATTTGACTTCGTCTTCAACTGTTTCAAGATATCTCGGTGGTAGGAAAAATTTCAAAATATCATGTTTAAACTCCTTCCAGGTTCCCCAATGTGCGTTGTTGTTGCGGAACCAGATGATCGCTTCGTCGCGAAGAAACTGTGGCATCGCAGCCGGTAAATAATCGACGGGTAGGCCATAAGTTTCGGCCATCTCTTCGGATCTGCACTGCCGTTGTAGGTTAGACCCCACTTGCGGACCGTATCGCTTCGTCATAATGGTTTCTGCCCTAAAGCTGACGATTGTTGATGTGGTGGTATTGCGTTGGCTATAAATGCCATCTTGACTCACTGTTGGTTCGTAACTCCGTACCGGAATTTTTATAATGTGTTCAGCTTCTTCTTGATCTGGTAGTGTTGATCGCGGTTCAGGAGTTCGGTTGCGGCTGCCGGTAGCTTT
The DNA here is from genome assembly GCA_963978525.1 of Ornithomya fringillina. Lineage (NCBI taxonomy): Eukaryota > Metazoa > Arthropoda > Insecta > Diptera > Hippoboscidae > Ornithomya > Ornithomya fringillina. The sequence continues at coordinate 16,540,219 of OZ021690.1, read as the reverse complement.
TGCGGCCTCATACATTGTTTGTAATTGAAGTAAACGTTTGTACAGATGTGGTCTGAAAAATTTAATATCCCAATGAATAGCGAGTAATTCTTTTTCTATTGTGGGTTTGTTTATGTCATGCTTCGAAAGGGTGGTGCTTGCATATGAAATTGGTAAATCGTGTCCAATGGCTCCTAATGCGTAATCTGAGGCATCTGTTGTCAATATAAATGGTTTGTCACAGTCAGGGTATTATAGTATAGGGGGATTCATTAATTTTTGTTTTAAAGTTTCGAATGCTTTTTGGCATTCGTTTGAAAATATAAATGGTTGATGCTTTTTTAATAAGGAGTTTAGACATTTTGCAATTTGTGCAAAATCTTTTATAAATCTTCTGTAGTAATTACAAAGTGCGACGAATCGTCTTACTTCGTCTTCGTTTTTGTGTGTGGGATAGTTTTTTATAACATTAAATTTTGAAAGGTCGGTATGGACGCCATTCTTAGTTATTAGATGTCGAAGATATATGACTTCGGTTACAAAAAAGTTACATTTACTAGCATTGAGTTTCAAGTTAAATTTCTGTAGTCTAATAAGTACTTTTATGAGATTGTCGTTGTGGTGTTTGAGCGTGCAGCCAAATACAATGATATCGTCCACATAGAGGAAGGCGTTGGAGTCCAGTCCACTTAAAGCTATTGTGAGCATTCTCTGAAAACTGCTTAATGAAATTTTGAGTCCAAATGGTAGTCATTTAAATTGGAAATGTCCTTTATTTGTTGAGAAAGCTGTTAGGGGTCTGGAATCTTTGTGTAGGTTTATTTGGTGAAAAGAACTAGTCATATCTAACGTAGAAAAATATTTAGCTCTTCCCAGTTTGTCAAGAACGTCTTCAAGTCTGGTTAGTGGAAATTTATCGTTTACTAATTTGTCGTTCAATTTTCTAAAGTCTACTACAAGTCGCCATATTTGTGTGTCGTTAGTTGTCTTTTTAGGTACAATCAGTAAGGGTGAATTATAAGGGCTTACCGAAGGTTCTACTATGTCTTCGTCTATTAGCTTCTGTACTTGATTATTAATTTCCTCAGTTTGGGTTTGTGGAAGACGATAATTTTTGATGTGTGTTATCGTTTGTCTGAAGTTTCTGTATATAGAAGTTATTCGTCGTGAGTTTTTCTCCCTCTAAATGAAATATGTCATGGAAATCTTTGAATATTTCTATTAGTGAGTCCTTAGCAGTTTTGTCCTTTTGATTTATATTTAAGGTGCTCAGTAGTCTATTTAGTTGTTCTTTACTGGCCTCGTTTTGTGTTTTTGCATACAGTATATGGTAATTTCGAAGGGATTCAATTTGTACATTAATGTTTTTATGGTTTATAGTTTGTGCTGTTGTATTTAAAATTCTAACGTGTTTTATCCCATTACGTGGAATTATACAAATTGCTAAAAACACTCCTTTTTGAAATTCGTTATTTAAGATAAGTGACTCCTCTTTTAATTTTATTTTTATTGGATGTATTATCTCTGATCTGGGTGGTATTGAGATAATTTTGGGTTTGTTAGTTTCCATTGGTAGTACGATGTCTTCATTATTTGTATGGATTTCCATAGTCATTGTTTCGAAGTCCAGTTTGAACAGGTAATCTCTTAAGAAACCAATTCCTAATATTCTATCTGTGGATATTGGAAAATTGTCCTCCACCACATGGAATTCATGTGTTAGTTCTGTTTGTCCTACTTGTAGTTGTATAAATGTTGTTACAATAGTATGTATAGTTTCTGTAGTTATTCCACTTAGATTGTATATATTGTTTATTAGGTTAGCTTTTGTAATATGTAAGACTTTATTATTGAAATATCTGCTCCTGTATCAACTAGTAATGTTATAGTTTTATTTTGCTTAGTCTGAAGTATAACATAGAAAGTGTTTTTATTAGATATATTGAGAATTTTATGTGTGTTTATACGCCAGTGATGGTGTCGTCCACCACCAGCGGTATTCCGTTTCCCTGGTTCTGTACAACGTTTAAGTGTCTTCTTTTATTATTTCCATTGATGTTAGGTATTTGGGGGTATCTGGGATTGTTTTGCATGTTCGAATTCTGCCGAAAATTATTACTGTTTTGCATATTTCTGTGTGTTGCATGTTAGAATTCTGTCTGAAATTGTTGTATTGGTGGCGTTCTGTTATTGAATGTGGGGTTTTGGTTTCTTTGTGTAAAATGTCTTTGAGTGTTGAAATTTCTTTGGTTATTGGTCCAGTATGAATTTTAGGGGGGTATTGGAATTTGTTTCGTGTTCTGTTTGTTCTATTGTTCTGATTGTTTATTCTAAGTATTTGAGATTTATTTTGAAAGCTATGGTCTTTTTCCAATTCTAGAGCTAAATTAACGATTGAGGTTAAGCAGCAAATAGGGTCCGTTTGTATCTTTCATCGATGCCCTTTTTGAATATTGTGAAAGCATATTTGTCAATGATTTTTGTTATGACCTCACGTTTTGCTGTAGTTTCCGTAGTGCCTAAGTCTTGAATTTGTAAGTCATTTAATTGTGTTATTAGACTAACTATTTTATCTCTATAATTCTCAGTGCTACTTCGTTGTTGTAAATTGTTTAGTGTATTATGTATTGTTGGTATTGTGTGTGGATTTTTGAAAGTATTTTTAATGGAATTGTATAGTTCCTCTAACGTGTTAGGGGTTTGTTAGGTTTAAACCTATAGCCGCTTTTACTTTCTGAGTGAGCTAATTCAAGCAAATCTGTTTTACCGGCTTCTGAAAGATTTTTGGACAATATCTCAAAGAATTTGCAGAAGTTTTCAACTTCTTCAAATTTGCCAGAAAAGATAGGCAATGTTTTCATTGCCAATTCCATATTGAAAGCCATTTATAATTTCTTAATTGTTCTTCAAAGTTTTCTTTTAGATTTATATATGTATTCTTGAAGTGGAGTTTTAACTCTAAAGGTATTTTATTTTGATCAAGGTTTCTAAATTGGTCTTTTAGTGTTTCTAATTCTACCAATTTGTTTTCTATAGTTTCTTTTTTGTACGGACGACTGGGCGTTTTCCTTAAATTTGTTTCAATTTTTATAAGGGTTTGCAACAGTGATGTAGCTTGGTCCATACGAGACTATGTAATATATATATATTTTTGAAGAGAAAAAAGAAAAGAATTTTTGTTTATTTATTGTGTATTCATTTCAATAATTTTGTATGTCTAGACATTAGAGAGTGTGATACTCCTACTTAACTTTTTATTTATATAATGTTTATAATATTTGTTTACTCTGTATAAACTATATCCTAATATTATTATTATTACTTATACCACTAATGTCTCCGACGTTACTTTTATTGTAGTCACTTGTCCATTATTGTCGCCACTGTTATTATTATTGTTGACCACGTTCACTTGTTCTTGTTGTTTACTCTTCGAAGAGCCCATTCCTGTCTTTCCTTTTTAATGAGATTAATTATTTTTTCTTTTGTCTCGCCTGTTGCAATGTTCTTTATTCGGTGTAGTTCCCGAATTTCATTGGCGTGCTTGATGCGTTTGCCACCACGTTTTCTTTGTGGTCTAGGCGGCACAGATTGCTTGACCTGTTTGGCGTAATTCTGTTTTTGCCTATATTCCTCAATGGTCAGGCATTTGGAACCGGGTATGTACGGTGGTATCTGGTGGTTGGATGATTGGGAGGTACTAGTTGGTATATATGGTGGTATTCGCGAGTGGGTTGACCGGGAGGCAGTAGTGGTGTTAGCCTGCATATGGTATATGTTTTGTCAGGATCAAAAGTTCAAAAAGAGTTAAAGAGTTTAGGAATTTGGCAGGATCAAAAAAATTTGGCAGGATCAAAATTTTTGGCAGGATCAAAAAAAAATTTAAGAGTTTAATAGTTTGGCAGGATCGCCATGTTATAGAAAAAGGAGGATATGTAGACTTTATAGCACTGTTTATCGCGCAACGCGCAATGTGAAGATCCAGCAGAAGTGCTAGGTATCTAGTGCTATAAAGTAATGGAAAGTGTATATGAGACTCGCTCGCTATGAGTTTTAGTCTGTTTTATTGAATGAAAAATCATTTCTTATATACTAAAATTAACATGATAAATTACAAATTACAATATTTAATAGTAAGCATAAACTTAAACTAGGTTATTCTTATTGCTTACTTGACTCAAATACTATATTTGCATGTACATGCAAAAATCTAAAATTAACTAAAAACAAGATAGAGAAGTTCGGTTAAGACCGAAGCTTAAATACCCTCCACCTTTTATAATCCTCTAAAAAATAAGTTTCTATTGCCATATTTATGTATATGACTATTTCATGTACTTACGCAAATAGTGTTTTTTTCAATTATAGGCGTTTACGTTATTCAATAACGCCCATTTTTGGCACAGTGTTGAATAACGGTACTACTTATATTTATACCAAATTTCAACTTGATAGGCATAGTATTGTGCGATATATAATTTTTTAAAGATAAAATTTTTTCGAAGTACGTTAAGATTTTTGTTTATTGTGAGCGTGTCTCTTGACTAATTTTGCCCAACTTCAATACGGAATAGCGAAATTGAACTAAGAATACCTATGCAAAGTTTTAATTTGATATCTAAAAAATTACGACCGTGAGAGTGCCAAAAAAAGACGGACACACGGACACACGAACGGACATGTCTCAAACGATTTCCCTTTTCATGCTGATTAAGACTATATATATGGTTTGTGGGGTCTCCGACGCTTCCTTCGATGTGTTGTAAACGGATGATCAAAATGAATATACCCTCTTCCCTAAGGTGAAGGGTATAATAAAAATAATAATATTGTGACTTATATTTACGGTTTACTACAGTAAGCAAAATTGAATCAATACAATAATTGAGTGAATATGTTCGCCTAACTGTGAACACACTACAAACCATACATTGGACGTAGAGACACTAGCCGTACAGACATTTTCCCATACACTGGGCGTACAGACATTTGCCCATTCATTGGACGTACAGGCAGTTGTCCATACGTTGGACGTAAGGACATTTTCACAGGTTGTACGAGACATATGCCCAAACACTGAAGATTCAGGAATTGGTCAATGCAATAGGCGTAGTGACATTTTCCCATACACTAAACGCACAGTCATTTGCCCATACACTGGACGCACAGACATTTGCCCATACATTAGACGTACAGACACTTGCCCATGCACTGGGCGTAAGGATATTTTTCCATACATTGAACGTACAGACATTTGCCCATACACTGGGAGTACAGAATTTTGCCCAAACACTGAAGATTCAGGTATTTGATAATACACCATCCGTACAGACATTTTCCCATACACTGGGCGTACAGACCTTTGCCCATTCATTGGACGTCCAGGCATTTGTCCATACATTGTACGTGCAGACACTGGAAGTACAGACTTTTGCCCAAACACTGAAGATTCAGGCATTTGTCAATGCAATAGGCGTAGTGACATTTATCCATACATTGGACGAAGAGACCCATACATTAAATGTACGGATATTTGCCCATACACTGGGCGTAAGGACATTTTTCCACACATTGAACGTACATTTGCCCATACGTTGGACGTACGGACATTTTCACAGGTTGTACAGACGTGTGGACGTACAGACATTTGCCAATGCACTGGGCGTAAGACCATTTTTCCATACATTGAACGTACAGGCTTTTGCTCATACACCATACGTACAGACATTTGCCCCTATATCGGTTGTACAGTTGTGTGGACGTACAGACATTTGCCCATACATTGGACGTACAGACATTTTCACAAGATGCACAGACATTTGCACATATATTGGACGTACAGACATTTGCCAATGCACTGGGCGTAAGACCATTTTTTCATACATTGAACGTACAGACATTTTCCCATATATTGAACGTACAGGCATTTGCTCATACACCATACGTACAGACATTTGCCCATATATCGGACGTAAAGACATTTTCACAGGATGTACAGACATTTGCCCATTCATTGGATGTAAAGACATTTTCACAAGATGCACAGACATTTGCACATATGTGGACGTGCAGACATTTGCGAATTCTGGAGGAGACAAAGCCTGGTGCTTATACCGAAAAGTAAACCAGAAGTGGGCGCAGTGCAGGCATATCGTCCAATATGCTTGCTGGACGCTTTGGGCAAGATATTGGAGAGAATCATATACAATCGCCTTCTCCCGCTAGTGGAACAAGCAGGCGCTTTGTCTGAATATCAATTTGGATTTAGGAAAGGCAGATCCACCATTGACGCAGTGGACTTAGTCACCAAAATAGCAGCAACAGCCATCGAAGGCAAAAGGTGGAAAGGGGGTGCCAAAGAATATTGCTCGGTGGTAACCCTAGACATCAAAAATGCATTCAATACGGCTAGCTGGCCTGTCATTTTGAATGCAGTTAAAAAAGTTAAAAGCCCCAAATACTTGTTTAAATTAATCGGGAGTTACTTTAAAGATAGAGAATTACTATATAATACCGATGAGGGAACGAAATCCTACAATATATCCGTAGGAGTACCACAAGGCTCAATTCTTGGGCCACTGATGTGGAACTTGATGTACAATGACGTCCTAAATCTGCCCGTACCTCGAGGAGTGCAAATTATAGGATTCGCGGATGATATTGCTCTCGTAGCGGTGGCCAAACATATAAACGGAGTCGAAGCGGCTACAAATGGAGCTATACAAACTGTATGGGACTGGCTAAAATCGGTTGATCTTAAACTCGCAGAACACAAGACGGAGGCGGTATTAATTTCGAGTCGGAAAATTATGGATTATCTAGAATGCTACCCAATGTAGGTGGACCAAAACCCGCAAAGAGGGCCCCTGCTAGCAAACGTAGTTACCTCAAGGCTTCTCTATGCATGCCCAGTATGGGCCCACTGTCTGAAAAACAAACAGCTGAAACAAAAACTGTGTTCAGTACAAAGGATCAGTTCGTTAAGAACAATTAGTGGATACCGGACGATCTCTGAAGATGCAGCAAACGTCATAGCAGGAGCTATCCCAATGGATATATTGGCAGATGAAATGAAGCGCGTCTTTATAAGAAAGGCTAATGCTTCCCAACAGGTGAAACTTATAAAGAAGGAAGAGCGTCAAAATTCTCTAAATCAGTGGCAGAATAGATGGGATACGTCAACTAAAGGAAGGTGGACTTACAAATTGCTGCCAAGTATAGATACCTGGCTAAGAAGGAACCTTGGGGAGGTAAATTTTTACATCACGCAGTTCTTATCCGGTCATGGACTTTACAGGAACTACTTACACGTAGGCGGACATGATTGAATCGGTTCGGATCTGGGTTCTGAATGGATCAGTTTAATGTAAGGTGGGTGTGTAGGTGTCCGCATAAACCTAAACCTAAAATACCCTCTGACCACAAACCAAAATTCATTAGCTACGTATTTTCCATTAGTATAGAGTATTATTTATTATATTATATTGTTATACGTATAATATTATTATATTATATTATTATAGGATATCTATTAAAGATACAGACAGAGAACGACTGACATGATACGTACGATTTGAGCTGAGGCTCAGACGGTTCTCCTGACGTAATACTTAACGGTAGTCCCAGGAGACCTGCCGTCGGACGTTGAAGGGGTTTTAATGGGTGAGAGTCCCACACTGACTGGGCTTTCAACGCTTTCCCCTTCGTTAAAAAAAAAAAAAAAAAAAACATTAGACGTACATACATTCGCCCATACACTAAAAGTTCAGGCATTTGTCAATACACTGAACGTACAGACATTTGCCCATACACTGGACGTATAGACATTTGCCCATACATTGAACGTACAGACATTTTCACATACACTGGGCGTAAAGACATTTTCACAGGATGTTCAGACATTTGGACGTTCACACATTTTTCAATACACTGAAGATTCAGACATTTGCTAATACACTGGGAGTAAAGACATTTTAACAGGATGTACGGCCAAATGGCCGTAGGGACAATTGCCCATACACTGGGAGTACAGACTTTTGCCCAAACATTGGACGTACAGATATTTGCCCATACGTTGGACGTAAGGATATTTTCACAGGTTGTACAGACGTGTAGACGAAAACACATTTGCCCATACACTGAAGGTTCATGCATTTGCCAATACACTAAGCGTTCAGACATTTGCCCATACCCTGGACGTACAGGCATTTGTCCATACTCTAGCCGTACAGACATTTTCCCATACACTGGGCGTACAGACATTTGCCCATTCATTGGACGTACAGGCATTTGTCCATACATTGTACGTACAGAGACTGGAAGTACAGACTTTTGTCCAAACAGTGAAGATTCAGGCATTTGGTAATGCACTAGCCGTACAGACATTTGCCCATACATTGGACGTACAGACATTTTCACAGGTTGTACAGACGTGTGGACGTACAGACATTTGCCAATGCACTGGGCGTAAGACCATTTTTACATACATTGAACGTACAGACATTTTCCCATATATTGAACGTACAGGCATTTGCTCATACACCATACGTACAGACATTTGCCCATATATCGGACGTAAAGACATTTTCACAGGATGTACATATATTGGACGTACAGGCATTTGCTAATACACTAAATGTTTAGGCATTTGCGTAAAGATATTTTGCCCACACACTAGGCGTACAGACATTTGCCCATACGTTGGACGTACGGACATTTTCACAGGTTGTACAGACGTGTGGACGTACAGACATTTGCCAATGCACTGGGCGTAAGACCATTTTTACATACATTGAACGTACAGACATTTTCCCATATATTGAACGTACAGGCATTTGCTCATACACCATACGTACAGACATTTGCCCATATATCGGACGTAAAGACATTTTCACAGGATGTACATATATTGGACGTACAGGCATTTGCTAATACACTAAAAGTTTAGGCATTTGCGTAAAGATATTTTGCCCACACACTAGGCGTACAGACATTTGCCCATACGTTGGACGTACGGACATTTTCGCACGTTGTACAGACGTATGGACGTACAGACATTTGCCAATGCACTGGGCGTAAGACCATTTTTACATACATTGAACGTACAGACATTTTCCCATATATTGAACGTACAGGCATTTGCTCATACACCATACGTACAGACATTTGCCCATATATCGGACGTAAAGACATTTTCACAGGATGTACATATATTGGACGTACAGGCATTTGCTAATACACTAAAAGTTTAGGCATTTGCGTAAAGATATTTTGCCCACACACTAGGCGTACAGACATTTGCCCATACGTTGGACGTACGGACATTTTCACAGGTTGTACAGACGTGTGGACGTACAGACATTTGCCAATGCACTGGGCGTAAGACCATTTTTACATACATTGAACGTACAGACATTTTCCCATATATTGAACGTACAGGCATTTGCTCATACACCATACGTACAGACATTTGCCCATATATCGGACGTAAAGACATTTTCACAGGATGTACATATATTGGACGTACAGGCATTTGCTAATACACTAAATGTTTAGGCATTTGCCAATATACTGGGCGTACAGGCATTTGTCCATACACTAGCCGTACAGACATTTTGCCATACACTGGGCGTACAGATATTTGCCCATTCATTGGACGTACAGGCATTTGTCCATACATTCTACGTACAGACACTGGAAGTACAGACTTTTGTCCAAACACTGAAGATTCAGGCATTTGATAATACACTAGCCGCACAGACATTTGCCTATACATTGGACGTACAGATATTTGCCCATACGTTGGACATAAGGATATTTTCACAGGTTGTACAGACGTGTAGACGAACACACATTTGCCCATACACTGAAGGTTCATGCATTTTCCAATACACTAAGCGTTCAGACATTTGCCCATACCCTGGACGTACAGGCATTTTTGTCCATACTCTAGCCGTACAGACATTTTCCCATACACTGGGCGTACAGACATTTGCCCATTCATTGGACGTACAGGCATTTGTCCATACATTGTACGTACAGAGACTGGAAGTACAGACTTTTGTCCAAACAGTGAAGATTCAGGCATTTGGTAATGCACTAGCCGTACAGACATTTGCCCATACATTGGACGTACAGACATTTTCACAGGTTGTACAGACGTGTGGACGTACAGACATTTGCCAATGCACTGGGCGTAAGACCATTTTTACATACATTGAACGTACAGACATTTTCCCATATATTGAACGTACAGGCATTTGCTCATACACCATACGTACAGACATTTGCCCATATATCGGACGTAAAGACATTTTCACAGGATGTACATATATTGGACGTACAGGCATTTGCTAATACACTAAATGTTTAGGCATTTGCCAATATACTGGGCGTACAGGCATTTGTCCATACACTAGCCGTACAGACATTTTGCCATACACTGGGCGTACAGATATTTGCCCATTCATTGGACGTACAGGCATTTGTCCATACATTCTACGTACAGACACTGGAAGTACAGACTTTTGTCCAAACACTGAAGATTCAGGCATTTGATAATACACTAGCCGCACAGACATTTGCCTATACATTGGACGTACAGATATTTGCCCATACGTTGGACATAAGGATATTTTCACAGGTTGTACAGACGTGTAGACGAACACACATTTGCCCATACACTGAAGGTTCATGCATTTGCCAATACACTAAGCGTTCAGACATTTGCCCATACCCTGGACGTACAGGCATTTGTCCATACTCTAGCCGTACAGACATTTTCCCATACACTGGGCGTACAGACATTTGCCCATTCATTGGACGTACAGGCATTTGTCCATACATTGTACGTACAGAGACTGGAAGTACAGACTTTTGTCCAAACAGTGAAGATTCAGGCATTTGGTAATGCACTAGCCGTACAGACATTTGCCCATACATTGGACGTACAGACATTTTCACAGGTTGTACAGACGTGTGGACGTACAGACATTTGCCAATGCACTGGGCGTAAGACCATTTTTACATACATTGAACGTACAGACATTTTCCCATATATTGAACGTACAGGCATTTGCTCATACACCATACGTACAGACATTTGCCCATATATCGGACGTAAAGACATTTTCACAGGATGTACATATATTGGACGTACAGGCATTTGCTAATACACTAAAAGTTTAGGCATTTGCGTAAAGATATTTTGCCCACACACTAGGCGTACAGACATTTGCCCATACGTTGGACGTACGGACATTTTCACAGGTTGTACAGACGTATGGACGTACAGACATTTGCCAATGCACTGGGCGTAAGACCATTTTTACATACATTGAACGTACAGACATTTTCCCATATATTGAACGTACAGGCATTTGCTCATACACCATACGTACAGACATTTGCCCATATATCGGACGTAAAGACATTTTCACAGGATGTACATATATTGGACGTACAGGCATTTGCTAATACACTAAAAGTTTAGGCATTTGCGTAAAGATATTTTGCCCACACACTAGGCGTACAGACATTTGCCCATACGTTGGACGTACGGACATTTTCACAGGTTGTACAGACGTGTGGACGTACAGACATTTGCCAATGCACTGGGCGTAAGACCATTTTTACAAACATTGAACGTACAGACATTTTCCCATATATTGAACGTACAGGCATTTGCTCATACACCATACGTACAGACATTTGCCCATATATCGGACGTAAAGACATTTTCACAGGATGTACATATATTGGACGTACAGGCATTTGCTAATACACTAAAAGTTTAGGCATTTGCGTAAAGATATTTTGCCCACACACTAGGCGTACAGACATTTGCCCATACGTTGGACGTACGGACATTTTCACAGGTTGTACAGACGTGTGGACGTACAGACATTTGCCAATGCACTGGGCGTAAGACCATTTTTACATACATTGAACGTACAGACATTTTCCCATATATTGAACGTACAGGCATTTGCTCATACACCATACGTACAGACATTTGCCCATATATCGGACGTAAAGACATTTTCACAGGATGTACATATATTGGACGTACAGGCATTTGCTAATACACTAAAAGTTTAGGCATTTGCGTAAAGATATTTTGCCCACACACTAGGCGTACAGACATTTGCCCATACGTTGGACGTACGGACATTTTCACAGGTTGTACAGACGTGTGGACGTACAGACATTTGCCAATGCACTGGGCGTAAGACCATTTTTACATACATTGAACGTACAGACATTTTCCCATATATTGAACGTACAGGCATTTGCTCATACACCATACGTACAGACATTTGCCCATATATCGGACGTAAAGACATTTTCACAGGATGTACATATATTGGACGTACAGGCATTTGCTAATACACTAAAAGTTTAGGCATTTGCGTAAAGATATTTTGCCCACACACTAGGCGTACAGACATTTGCCCATACGTTGGACGTACGGACATTTTCACAGGTTGTACAGACGTGTGGACGTACAGACATTTGCCAATGCACTGGGCGTAAGACCATTTTTACATACATTGAACGTACAGACATTTTCCCATATATTGAACGTACAGGCATTTGCTCATACACCATACGTACAGACATTTGCCCATATATCGGACGTAAAGACATTTTCACAGGATGTACATATATTGGACGTACAGGCATTTGCTAATACACTAAATGTTTAGGCATTTGCCAATATACTGGGCGTACAGGCATTTGTCCATACACTAGCCGTACAGACATTTTGCCATACACTGGGCGTACAGATATTTGCCCATTCATTGGACGTACAGGCATTTGTCCATACATTCTACGTACAGACACTGGAAGTACAGACTTTTGTCCAAACACTGAAGATTCAGGCATTTGATAATACACTAGCCGCACAGACATTTGCCTATACATTGGACGTACAGATATTTGCCCATACGTTGGACATAAGGATATTTTCACAGGTTGTACAGACGTGTAGACGAACACACATTTGCCCATACACTGAAGGTTCATGCATTTGCCAATACACTAAGCGTTCAGACATTTGCCCATACCCTGGACGTACAGGCATTTGTCCATACTCTAGCCGTACAGACATTTTCCCATACACTGGGCGTACAGACATTTGCCCATTCATTGGACGTACAGGCATTTGTCCATACATTGTACGTACAGAGACTGGAAGTACAGACTTTTGTCCAAACAGTGAAGATTCAGGCATTTGGTAATGCACTAGCCGTACAGACATTTGCCCATACATTGGACGTACAGATATTTGCCCATATGTTGGACGTAAGGACATTTCCACAGGTTGTACAGACGTTTGGACATATATTGGACGTACAGACATTTGCACAAACACTAAAGATTCAGGCATTCGATAATACACTAGCCGTACAGGCATTTGTCCATACATTGTACGTACAGACACTGGATGTACAGACTTTTGTCCAAACACTGAAGATTCAGGCATTTGATAATACACTAGCCGCACAGACATTTGCCTATACATTGGAAGAAAAAAGGCTGATTCAGCACTATCCCCGCCCGAGACGTAGATCCACTTATGCCTCAATTAGGCAGATATCTATGCTGGAATGGCAGAACAAGTGGAATACGTCAGCTAAAGGACGATGGACGTATAAGTTGATACCGCGGCTCGAGCCTTGGGTCAATAGAAAACATGGGGAGGTAAATTTCTACCTAACACAGTTATTGAGTGGCCATGAGTGCTTCAAGGCATATCTGCATCGATTCAGGCATGCTGAGGACCCCTACTGTCCAGTATGTGATGTGATGGAGGACGCGGAGCATGTGTTCTTTGTGTGTCCAAGATTTGCCGAACAGCGTTTGGAGGTTGAGCGGGTGGTAGGTAACAATTTGTCACCATATAGTATTATTAGTTTTATGCTACAATGCCCCCAGGTGTGGGACATCATCAATGAATTTGCTAACAATGTAGTCAGCTGCCTCAGGACCTTAGAAAGGGAAAGAAATCACGCAGTGGCCCTGTGAAATAGTGCTAATAGGGTGGGGCTGTGCCCTTTCATCCCTGTGAAGTAATACTGTAAGGTGGTACCATAGGGAGGATAAGTCCGCGGAGTGGGGTTTTTTAGTGGGTAGGTCGCCAGGGCGAGTCCCGCATAACCACATGTACCAACGTGGTATGAGCGAAGATTCCCACATAACCCCGTGCTTCACGGGGTACCCATAAAGGGTTTTTCCCCCCTCCGTCATCAAAAAAAAAAAAAAAAAAAAAAAAAAAAAAAAAAAAAAAACATTTGACGTACAGATATTTGCCCATACGTTGGACATAAGGATATTTTCACAGGTTGTACAGACGTGTAGACGAACACACATTTGCCCCTACACTGAAGGTTCAAGCATTTGCCAATACACTGAGCGTACAGACATTTGCCCATACCCTAGACGTACAGCCCATACATTGGACATACAGACATTTGCCCATACACTGGAAGCACAGACTTTTGCACAAACACTAAAGATTCAGGCATTTGATAATACACTAGCCGTACAGACATTTGCCCATATATTGGACGTACAGGCATTTGCTCATACACCTAACGTACAGACATTTGCCAATACATTAGACGTAACGATACTGGAGATTTCGTAGTGAAAAGTGCTAAGATTTTTTGTGCTTTTTCGCGATTTTTTTTGATCGATTTAGTGCAAAAGGTGTTCATTTTCATACTAATCTAAACATAAATTGGTTGTCGCATCAATTACTTTAATTGATAGCGTTCTTTTTTCCATTTATGTATGAGTCATAAAACAAAACAAAAAACAAAAAAAAACAAAACATGATGGAGACATCCTCCATAGGGTCATAGAAATACTAATTTCTTACCCCGGAACGGACGGGTGCTGGTTCCAAACATCATATAGGATAAGTACAATTTAATTCTTTTTCAAAATAGCTTTGCGACTGTCTATTTTACACATAAAAATACTCTTTTTCTTTCCATACTTTTTTTCTATTTTATACAGACAAATTAAACACATACATACATACACTGTTAAAAACATATATCTATAATTTACTTATACAGTCATTCTTTTCCCTATCTTTTGTCTTAATTCTCTCATTTAATATATTCATCTCCCTCAGCAAAAAAGAAGAAGAATTAAAAAGTATATTAAAGGTGCCACCACACTCACCGCATGCATTGTGCATGCAGAGCGGGTGCACAAATTATACTTTAGGTATTACAGGAATACTATATTATATTTTATTTTCTTATTACGTATATATTGTTGTATTACTATTGAATTATATATTACTATTTCTTTTTCTTTTATATTATTGTACAATTTTTATTACCATATTATATATTACCTTATTATCATATTAGTACATCATTATTATTAAATTATTATATCATTATATTAAATCGTTATATTACTATACTATTTTTCATAATTTTTTTTTTACTGTTCATAGTCCGGAGTTTTCTTTATAGTTTGTAATTTTTTGTATACTATGTAAAGAAGGAAAATGTCGCAGCATTTTCCTTCCCACAGCTGTTCGTCAACTTCACCACACTGGTGTACGATATTAGCGATCCAGGGCCGCCAACACCAGCAAGTGGCTGAGTGTGGTGAAATGAAGTTTCGAGAAGGCGAATCAGCGAGAGAGAGAGAGAGCGACCGAGGGTACACGGGATGAAAAATGGAGAGCGAGATTCATTCTGTGCTAAGTGTTCGTGTGGTTAACATTTGTGCTGGCTGCAGTGTCAATATCAACAACAACAAACATTTAAATCAAAGAACTTAAAACTACATAGAAAATATAAAATTAAAGAAATTATCATTAAAATTATATTTTTGGTGTATAACAAGGGTACCCCCCCATCAATCAAATTGTCACTGTTTTAAATAATAAATAGTAGTAAAATAATATAATAAACATTCCCCTTGAAACGTGATTTAACTGAACCCTGGTGCCGACGGTTATAACCCCGGTACGTACAGGTAAAATTTATATTCACTATAACTACGGGCATAGGGCGTACACCTCCCCGCGGAGGTGGGGATGAACAAGCGTCTGATTCGCCAAATCCATCTGCGGTGGCGGGCCAACCCAAAGCGCCGTTTAAAAAGAGCGAACGTACTGCGCGGTCCCTGATAAAACTAACTGTCGGCAGGGAACAGGCGAGGCCGCAGTCCTCGCCACCATCTCTAACCGCTCCACAGAATGAGCGAGATACTTCTAGTGAAGACCCATTTGCACTCCTGGGACAAAAAATCAAGAAGTTGGTGGACATGGTGGTGGACTCCTTGGTATCCCTACACGATAAGGCGTCCAAGCAGCTTAAGGCAAGGAGCTTCACCTCACCTTTGTTAAATCAAAGAGTCAGAGGAGAAAAAAGGAGCAGGACGGAAAAGTCTACTTCTGCTTCTGAAATCCCAGCGAAGAAAAGCAAACAAGAAAGCGTCAATTTAGTCCAAAGGGAACAAGGAAAATATAAAGCGACCCCAGCAAAGGAGCCATGGGTTAAAGTGGTGGCAAAAAAAGGCAAACAGCCACCAAAACCTAGTAAGCCAAGGCCGGACGCAATAGTGATATAGTCCAAGGGCCAACTAACGTACGCAGATATTCTTAGGAAAGACAAGACGGACCCGAAGTTGTCAAATTTAAGTCAAACGGTCACGAAAATTAGGAGGACACAGAAAGGCGACCTGTAACTCCAGTTAAGTGACATCGGGAATAAGTCAGAAAAAATTAAAGATATAATTAGCAGTTTCTTGGGGGAACAAGCGTGTGTTAAAAACCTCACAGAGAAAGAAGTGGTGGAAATAAAAGACTTAGACGAAGTCACAACATCCAGCGACATAATTGAGGCCTTAAACCCTCATTGCGATAATCGGGCGCAGAGTATATGTGAAGTTTTAAACTTTCTGCCTCTATCAGAGTTCCGGCAGATACGGCTAAAAAACTCCTGGAATTAGGAAAAATGAAGATTGGATGGGTCATTGCTCGAATAAGGGCACAAAAATCATTGAAAAAATGTTTCAAATGCTTTGAGTTTGGACATACAGCTAGAGTTTGTAAAAGCAACACTGATCGTTCGAAATTGTGCCGCCGTTGCGGCCTCGAAGGACATATTGCCAAAAACTGCGTTAAGGACTCTCTTTGCATGTTTTGTAAAAATAATCCTAGTATCGACGCAAAACATGTAGCAGGGAGCGGACGGTGCCCAGTATTTAAGAAAGCATTATCGAGCTTAAAATGCTAAAGGTACTACAGATCAACCTTAACCACTGTGAAGCAGCTCAAAGCCTACTCGAGGAAACAATCAGGGAAAAGGATGTGGACATCGCCCTAATAAGTGAGCCTTATAGACACTTAGACAATACTACATGGGTTAAAATCCAAACTGAATGCGTCGCGGTTTGGTCATGCGGACTACACGCACAGGAAGATGTCGCATACTCATCAAGGGGTTTTATAAGAGTCAAAATCAAAGCTGCTACGCTCCACCCAGATGGACACACAACGAATACCAAGACTTCCTAGATGCTCTGGCAGCGGACGCTAGATTCAGGCACCCTATTATTATTGGTGGGGATTTTAACGCTTGGGCAACAAACTGGGGGAGTAAATCTACAAACGCAAGGGGCCGCAGTTTACTCGAAACTTTTGCCTCCCTAGACATAGCAATCGCAAACACGGGAAATAAGGATACCTTCAGGAAAGCAGGAAGAGGTTCAAGTATTGACATCACGTTGGTGGACAGCTTTCTTGCCAGAAACATATCGTGGTGGGTCAGCGAGGAATATACGCATAGCGACCACCAAGCAATTATGTACATCATTAGAAATGACGCAAAGGACAACAGGCAGCACGTTATGACAACTGGGCCCAAATGGAAAGTCTCAAGCTTGGACAGAGAAATAATGAAAGAAGTCCTACGAACGACTGTAATCAATCAGAACCCAGCAGAAAAGATGGCCGAAGACTATAATGTACTTTATAGAAAGGATATAGGTCCGCTCGGGTGAAGCCGTCGGTCACCAAGGATCATATAATATTTAGATGGGTTTTTCCTTTAAATTCACTTTTATTTTTAAATTATTGCTTAGTTTCTATTTGTGCAAAGTTTTATATTCAAATTTTATATATATCAAAGAAATGCACTACTCATAAAAATCAAAAGATGTCTAGTCTCAGGTCTCGCACACACACTACTTTCTGCACACACTTCTGACGATCTCTTTGCTTCTCAGGATCACACCTTTTCTACTTGACGATCTCTTCACAACTCAACCTCACACTTCTTCGAATATCGGGCACTCGGCTCGTTTCCACCACTCACAGTTGACGGCCCTGTTTTTCGACGAGTTGTCGTGGTGGAAAACGCTACAGCTGTAGGGGGAAAAAGGCTGTGCATTTTTCTTCCTTACAAGACTTAGTCTCGATAGTAAAGGACGCCTGCGATGCTTCTATGCCTAGAAGGTGCGGAAATAGAAGAAATAACCCATGTTACTGGTGGAATAATGAAATTAAGTCCCTAAGGGCATTATGCTTTAAAGCCAGAAGGAAAATGCAAAGATCACGGCTATAAAAACAAGCAAAAGGCGGTGCTTTGAACAAATTTGCGCGGAAGCAAACGTAAACCCCTGGGGAACAGCCTATAAGGTGGTTACGAAAAAATTTAGCAAAGGTAGCCCCCAGCCTACGGACCTAGTGGCAGTAAGAAGTATTATTGACACCCTTTTTCCAAAGAGACCGGCTCGACCCGAAATAATTGTTGATATTTCGGGTGAGGAAATACAAACTATCACCATTGACGAGCTTAAAATAGCCACCAGAAATATAGCCGATTCCAAGGCACCAGGACCGGATGGTGTTCCTAACAAAGCACTTAAAGCGATGATCGAGGACAGGCCTGATTTATTTGTCGAAACATACCAAAAATGTCTGGAGGAAGGTACTTTCCCAAAATGCTGGAAGAGACAAAGCCTGGTGCTTATACCGAAAAGTAAACCAGAGAAGGGCACCGTGCAGGCATACCGTCCAATATGCTTGCTGGACACTTTGGGCAAGATATTGGAAGCAGGCGCTTTGTCTGAATATCAATTTGGATTTAGGAAAGGCAGATCCACCATTGACGAAGTGGACTTAGTCACCAAAATAGCAGCAACAGCCATCGAAGGCAAAAGGTGGAAAGAGGGTGCCAAAGAATATTGCTCGGTGGTAACCCTAGACATCAAAAATGCATTCAATACGGCTAGCTGGCCTGTCATTTTGAATGCAGTTAAAAAAGTTAAAAGCCCCAAATACTTGTTTAAATTAATCGGGAGTTACTTTAAAGATAGAGAATTACTATATAATACCGATTAGAGAACGAAATCCTACAATATATCCGCAGGAGTACCACAAGGCTCAATTCTTGGGCCACTGATGTGGAACTTGATGTACAATGACGTCCTAAATCTGCCCGTACCTCGAGGAGTGCAAATTATAGGATTCGCGGATGATATTGCTCTCGTAGCGGTGGCCAAACGTATAAACGGAGTCGAAGCGGCTACAAATGGAGCTATACAAACTGTATGGGACTGGCTAAAATCGGTTGATCTTAAGCTGGCAGAACACAAGACGGAGGCGGTATTAATTTCGAGTCGGAAAGTTGTGGAGACAATCCATGTGCAAGTAGGAAACGTTACCATAACTTCCAAACAAGCCATCAAATACTTGGGTGTTATGCTGGACTGCAGATTAAGCTTCAAGAACTATGTAAACTACGCATGCGACAAAGCTACTAAGATGCAATCAGCCTTATCTAGGATGCTACCCAACGTAGGTGGACCAAAACCCGCAAAGAGGGCCCTGCTAGCAAACGTAGTTACCTCGAGGCTTCTCTATGCATGCCCAGTATGGGCCCACTGTCTGAAAATCAAACAGCTGAAACAAAAACTGTGTTCAGTACAAAGGATCAGTTCGTTAAGAACAATTAGTGGATTCCGGACGATTTCTGAAGATGCAGCAAACGTCATAGCAGGAGCTATCCCAATGGACATATTGGCAGATGAAATGAAGCGCATCTTTATAAGAAAGGCTAATGCTTCCCAACAGGTGAAACTTATAAAGAAGGAAGAGCGTCAAAATTCTCTAAATCAGTGGCAGAATAGATGGGATACGTCAACTAAAGGAAGGTGGACTTACAAATTGCTGCCAAGTATAGATACCTGGATAAAAAGGAACCTTGGGGAGGTAAATTTTTACATCACGCAGTTCTTATCCGGTCATGGAGTTTACAGGAACTACTTACATAGGATTGGAAGATGCACGTCTTCTCTGTGCCCATCTTGCGAGGACGAGGAGACCGCAGAGCATGTATTTTATTACTGTAGGCGCTTTAGAGACAAGACTTCCCCAATGCTTACAGTGGAGAACACAATTAAATTTATGACAGAGAACGCGCAAAACTGGCTAATGACCAGTGACATAGCTGCATTCGTACTCACAGTGCTACGGAGATTGGAATAACAATCCAGAGACTAAAACATGCGTAATGGCAAATCTCCTCCTTCGAAGTAATATCTTACGACTGTACCGTAGGATTACCTAAAGTCTCGCAAAAAAAACGTACTAGGAATTATATGTAAATTGCCGCTTAAGTTCAAACTCGATACCTTTCGGTAGGGTTCCTTTTAGTCCATGTACCACGTAGAATGTTTCCAAAATTGCGACCTGCAGCTTAGACAAACCTTAAACGGACACATATGCGGACATGATTGAATCGGTTCGGATCTGGGTTCTGAATGGATCGGTTTAATGGAAGGTGGGTGTGTAGGTGTCCGCATAAACCTAAACCTAAAATACCCTCTGACCATAAACCAAAATTCATTAGCTATGTATTTTCCATTATATTGTTATACGTATAATATTATTATATTATATTATTATAGATACAGACAGAGAACGACTGACATGATACGTACGATTTGAGCTGAGGCTCAGACGGTTCTCCTGACGTAATACTTAACGGTAGTCCCAGGAGACCTGCCGTCGGACGTTGAAGGGGTTTTAGTGGGCGAGAGTCCCACACTTACTGGGCTTTCAACGCTTTCCCCTTCGTTAAAAAAAAAAAATATTAGACGTACACACATTCAAGCATTTGCCAATAAACTGAGCGGACAGACATTTGTCAATACATTGGACGTACAGACATTTTTAAAGGTTTTACAGACGTGTGGACGTACAGACATTTTCCAATGCACTGGGTGTAAGTTAATTTTTCCATACATTGAACGTACAGGCATTTGCTCATACACCGGACGTACAGACATTTTCCCATATATTGCATACAGGCATTTGCTCATACACCCAACGTACAGACATTTGGCCATACATTGGACGTACAGACATTTTTACATACACTGGGCGTAAAGACATTTTCACAGGATGTTCAGACATTTACATTGGACGTACACACATTTTCACATAAACTGGTCGTAAAGACATTTTCACAGGATGTTCACACATTTTCCAATACACTGAAGATTCAGGCATTTGCCCAAACACTGACGGTTCAGGCATATGCCAATACACTGGGCATACAGACTTTTGTCCATACATTGGACGGACAGACGATTCATTAGAAGTACACACATTTGCCAATACACTGAAGATTCAAGCATTTGACAATACACTGAGCGTACAGACATTTGCCCATACACTGGACTTACAGACATTTCCCCATACACAGGTCGTAAAGACATTTTCACAGGATGTACAGACATTTGCTCATATATTGGACGTACATACATTTTCCAATACACTGGGCGTAAAGAAATTTTCTCATACACCGGATGTACAGACATTACCCCATACGATTATCGTGTGAGCTATCAAGCAGTGCAGACGTGCTGCGGATGCTTGGAATGAAAAAAATAAAATCATATTTTCAGAAAAGCTAACGGTGCACAAGTGTTTTTAGTAACGAAGCAGTAGTTTATTTTTAGCATCTTTAGCTAACTGTATTTTATTTTATTATATTACTTAGCTTATCATATTATTAAATTATTGTATTTCTATATTATTGTATTATTATACTTTTATATTATTATATTTTCATACTTATATATTATTATATTATATTATTGTTATACTTATATATTATCATATTGCTATCTTATTATATTATTATACTATTATTTTATTTTTTTTTCTTTAAATTTATCGTATGATTTTATTACTGTTAAAGTGAATAGTTTAACACGCTGTATAGGATAAGTATAGGGCGCACACCACCCTGTGGAGTTGGGGATAAACAAGCGTCCGACTCGCCGAATCCATCGGCGATAAAGAGCCTTTCAAAAAGAGTGAGCGCACAGCGCGTTCTCCTGTAAAGTTAGGAGTGAACAGGCAAGGCCAAAGTCCTCTCCTCCGTGTCTTAGCGTGACACAAGAAGAAGGCGATACTACCAACAAAGACCCCTTTATGCTTTTGGGTCAAAAAATCAAGGAGCTCGTGGAAATGATGGGTGGGGGCAGACGATCCATTCACCAACCCTCGCTATATGACAAGGCGGCCAAGCAACACAAATCAAGAAGTATTGGGAGTGATACCACTACCCAAACCTCACCTCTGTTTAAAAAAGGATCGAAAAGTCCGTTCCTGAACCCCAACAAAATAAAAAAAGCAAACAAATTAGTGTTGACTCACCCAAACAAGAACATGTGGGTAAAAAGGTGAACCCAGAACCAGACTCATGGGTTAAAGTAGTCGGCAAACAAAATAAAAAGCCGCCAAAATCTATCAAAAAAAAACCAGACGCAATAGTAATAGAGTCAAAGGGCCAAATAACGTATGCCAAAATCCTACGGAAAGTCGAGTCCGATCCGAAGTTGACCTATTTAAGCCAAGATGTAAGCCAAAGCGTCACAAAAATTAGGAGGACGCAGAAGGGCGACCTATTTCTCCAAATAAAAGATAATGGAGATAAATCGGAAAAAATTAAGGCCATAATTAGTAGCACACTGGGAGAACAGGCGAGCGTCAAAAATCTCATGGAGAAACAAGTCGTAGAGATAAAAGTCACGACAGCCCGTTGGCTTTAAACCCTCATTGTGAAAACCGGGCGGAGTTTATATGGGTAATATTAAACCTCCGCAAGGCTTATGGTGGCACTCAGACTGCTACCCTTAGAATTCCTACAGATACGGCTAAAAAGCTGTTGGGTCTGGGGAAAATAAGGATTGGGTGGGTAATTAGCCGCATAAGGGCACAAAAATATTAAGAAAATGCTTTAAGTGCCTCGAGTTTGGACATACTGCCAAAAATAACAGTGATCGATCGAAGTTATGTCGCCGTTGTGGCGAAAAACTGTGACAAGGACCTCCTTTGCATGTTTTGCAAAGACAACTCTAACGTAGATGCTAAACATGTCGCAGGGACATTTTTACAGGTTGTACAGACGTTAGGACGTAAACACATTTGTCCATACACTGAAGGTTCAAGCATTTGCTAATACACTGAGCGTACAGACATTTGCCCATACCCTGGACGTACAGAAATTTGCCCATACATTGGACGTAAAGACATTTCCCCATACACTGGGCGTAAAGACATTTGCACATATATTGGACGTACAGGCATTTGCCCATACACTGAAAGTTCAGGCATTTGCCAATACACTGGGCGTAAAGACATTTTCACAGGTTGTCCCGACGTTTGGACGTACAGACATTTGCCTATACTCTGGGAGTACAGACTTTTGTCCAAACACTGAAGATTTAGGCATTTGATAATAAACTAGCCGCACCGACATTTGCCCATACATTGGACGTACAGACAAATGATCAAACAATCATACGTTGGACATACAGACATTTTCACAGGTTGCTCAGACGTAAGGACATTTTTCCATACATTAAACGTACTGACATTTGCCCAAACACTGACTGTTCAGGCATATGGGTACACAGACTTTTGTCCATACATTGGACGGACAGACAATTCATTAGACGTACACACATTTGCCAATACACTGAAAGTTCAGGCATTTGCCAATATATATATATCGATATACTTTGAATAATAATCAACCACAAGTAAATAGTGTTTCTTTTAAAATTCAAATAGATCGCACCCTACTTTAAACCAGGGTATATCAGGAATATCATGTAAAATAATTTCTTGTTTTGGATTCATGTTTTTGAATTTAGCACAGGCATCACAGCTAAGCACGAGATTTGAAATATCTGAAGATATATGTGGCCAATATACTGTTAGTCTTGCTAGATTTTTACACCGTTGTATTCCCATATGACCTTCATGTAATCGTTCCAATATTTTATACCTTAAATTTTTTGGAATTAATATTTGTTTATTTTTCAGTATAATATTTTTGTAAATGGATAACTCATCCTTGAACGTAAAATATGCCTAATGGCCAGCCTTTCTTAATGAAGTCTTTGAGTTTTATACAAATTGGATTTTACCCGTTTCGACCTCTATTTCTTTTACAAAATAAGAAGCAATAGGTATTTGTGAAAAAACAAGGTCGCAATGTCACTAAAGCTGTGTCTAAATCTTTCGGCACATTTTCCACAAGAGGAGATCTTGAAAGTGTATCAGCTTCGAACAAGTATTTACCAGGCTTATAAACTACGTTTAAATCGTAGCATTGTAAACGCAACATAAATCTTTGCAACCTTGGTGGTACTTTATATAAAATTTATTAAACAAACTGTCCAGTGGTTTATGATCTGTTTCCACTGTCACTTCTTTTCCATAAATATATTGATGAAATTTAATACAGTAGTTCTTTTTCAATTTGAGCATAATTTTTCTGAGATTCAGTTAAAGATGCAGAAGCGTACGCAATTGGGTTATTTTCATGCATAATAGTAGCTCCTACTGCAAATTGAGAGGCATCAACGGACAATGTTACTTTTTTATTTGGATGAAAGTACGTTAACACTGGTGCTTTAGCAATTTCTGTTTTTAAATTATTGAATTCGTTTTCATGAACATGATTCCAATGCCATTCGACATTATTTTTAAGCAAATCACATAAATTTTTGTTTTTTGTAGATAAATTTGAAATAAAAGAACCTAAATAATTTACCATCCCTAAAAAACGCTGAAGTTCCTTTAATTTGGTAGGTGATGGTATTTGTAGTATAGCTTTTATTTTTTCTGGATCTGGTCTAACACCCTTTTCATCAAAAATATGTCCTAGGAATTTTATTGACGTTTGTAACAATTTCAGTTTATCTTTATTAAACTTTAACCCATTTTCCTGTGCGCGTTTAAGAACATGCTCCAGTGTTGCTCAAATTGTGTTGCCGTTAATCCTTTACCTGTGTTTTTGTTTTGTTTTGAAATTAGTATATAACAAGACTAACTGTATGGTTTCACAATTTTATTAAATTGCAATTTTAGATTCTGCACTTAAGGATCGTATTGTTAATTTTTACACCTTTGTGAAAAAAACTGTTTGTTACTAGATTTATTTATTTAGTTCTTATGTTTTGGATATATATAGGTCACAAATTACAATTTTAATAAATGATTAAGTTCGCAGAGCGCACAACGATGTTACCGCTTAAAGTTCTCACATAAGTAGCAGGGAGATAATTAGAATACTAGTAGATACAGGCTCAAATAAATTATATTCAACCACGTTTAGTAAAAAAATCAATCCCTAATGAAATACCATTCTGTGCTAATTCTATTGGTGGCGAAGTAAAAATTACCCACCATACGTTGCTTAATCTTTTGGGTTTAAAGGATGTTGAATTGAAGTTTTTTGTTCTGCCAACACTAAAATAATTCGATGCTATATTAGGTAACGACAGTTTAAGGGATTTATCCGCTGTTATTTATCTTGGAGAAGGTTGTATGATAGTAAAAGATAAAATAAAGGTTAGAATTAAACAATTAAGGTCCGAACACGTTAATACAATCAAAACACAATTCAACCACATGACTTCAACTCAAAAACAGTTCATGTCCGCTCTGACGAACTCATTTGGTAACTTGTTTGCCGAACCTGACGAAAGATTGTCCTACACCACAAAGGTTATTACCCTCAGGATCACCTTACAATTCACCTGTCTGGATCGTACCAAAGAAAAGGGACCATTCTGGAGAAAAGAAATATAGACTCGTCATCGATTACAGAAAGCTGAACTCCGTAACCATACCCGACCGTTACCCTGTACCCGATATAGATGAGGTTTTGTCTCAACTAAGTAAGAATAAGTTCTTTTACGTTCTTGACTTGAAGAGTGGTTTCCACCAGATTCCGCTTAAGGAATCCGACATAGAAAAGACAGCATTTTCGGTGAACGCACCCTCCATATTTCAAAGAGCGTTGGATGACATTCTGAGAGAACATATTGGTACAAGATGTTTCGTTCATATCGACGACATAATCATATTCACTAAAAGCGAAACAACTCACTATGACGATATGAAGAGAATATTTGATACACTAGAAAAAGCAAATATGAAATTACAAATAGATAAATGTGATTTCTTTAAATCAGAGGTCGAATACCTTGGATTTGTCATATCCGATCCGAAAATTTTCCAATGCCAAGGACTTTAAAAGATTTACGGTCGTTTCTGGGTCTCACATGTTATAATAGAAGGTTCATAAAGGACAATTCTTTTAAGAGGAGAAAAGGGTAGAATTTCGAAGAATACCTCTTCCAAGATGAAAATATCACTTGACGAACAGGCAATAGAATCCTTCAATAAATTAAAAAATACATTGGCGACAGAAGACGTTATGCTAATCTATCCAGATTACAGCAAAGAATTTCACCTCACAACAGAATAGGTGCAGTTTTGGCACAGGACGATAGACCAATAACTTTCATTTCTATAACCTTAAGGAAAAGTGATAATTTGGGATTTGAACAAGCTAAGAAATTATCTTTACGGCACCTCAAGGGTGAAAATATCTACAGATCACCAACCACTTACTTACGCACTTAGTAACAAAAACAATAACATGAAATTAAAAAAATGGAAAGCCATCTTGGAGGAATATAATTACGAATTGGTGTACAAAGGCGGTAAATCTAACAATGTGGCTGATGCATTGTCTAGAGCGCTATGTGATGGCCATATAAACGCTCTCACCGCTGGCAAGGTTGCCAGCGTTCATCCAAATAGCTGTCGAACCTGTTAACGTGTTTAAAAATCAGATCTTTCTCAGAGTGGGAGACATTCTTTCATACCGGTTTGAGGTGATTTTTCTAACATATCATAGACATACAATAATAGAACCTTCATATAGTCAAGAAAAATTAATTGATTTGTTAAAAAGGTATCTGAATCTGTCCGTAACTAATAGCTTAAACACCGAAGAAAATGTTTTAGGAATTATACAGGAATTTTATGGAACGCACTTTGCTAACTATAGAGTGCGCTTTGCCAGAGCATTGGTCAGAGACATTACTGACGAAACAGAACAGGAAAATGTAATCATAACAGAACATAGGAGAGCTCATAGAAACAGTAGGGAAAACAAGAAACAGCTTTTGGAAAAAGTTTACTTTCCGAAGATGCAAGAAAAAATTGATAGAATAGTAAAACAATGTAAAATCTGTAAGGAGCAGAAGTATGAGAGGCTTCAGCCTGTCATCCAGGAAACGCCAATTCCACAATATCCGGGACACATTGTCCACCTCGACCTGTATTATACTGACAATCACGTTTTACTAACCGCAATAGACAAATTTTCAAATTTTACGTTCAAGTGAACATTTTAAAAAGTAGAGCTACTCAGGATATAAAAGGGCTTTCGGTGTACCCGGGAAAATTATAATCGATAATGAAAAATCTCTGAGTTCGACTCCAATATTACATTTGCTGGAAGATCAATTGGGCATTGAAATATTTAAAGCCCCACCTTACACCAGTACAGTAAATGGACATACAGAAAGATTCCACTCTACTTTATCGGAGATTATGCGTTGTTTCAAGGCAGAAAAAATACATACGTCATTTGAAGACCTGCTAAATAAAATAATAAAAAAATAATAATTATAGCGTTCATTCCACTACAAATCGTAAACCGGTCTAAATATTTTTTGGACGTAAAGTTGCGACAAACCCATACGAAATTAACCTGGATTGAGAAGAAAACAGAATTAGATTAAAAGAGAAACAGGCAGCTGACCTTGGGTATCACAACAAAAATAGAGAACCGTATAAAACTTATGCTACAGGGGAAACCATTTTTATAAAAACAAACAAAAGAATAGGTAATAAATTGTCCCCAAGATATAAAAAGAAAATAGTGAAGGAAAATAATAATAGCACTGTAATAATCGAATCAGGTAGGGTAGTCCACAAGGGACTTATAAGAAAATAATAACATACACAATCCGATCCAATCCCGTCACCTCATGTACTATCTTTGCCTTGCCTTACCTTTCATCTAACAAACTATATGAAACACAAACTATATTAAAAGACAGAAATAGTAAAGAAAAAATAAATAACAATAAAATAAAGTAAAATAGAAAAAAAAATAAAAATATATAAAAAAACATATTGTTAAGTCAAGAATTATGAAATTTAAAACTAATGAAAAAGTAAATTGTCGATAAATAGAGAAAATATGATACACTGCCAAAATATATCTTTTCAGATAGGCAGATTGTAATAACGACTAAAATAATTTTAAAATATTAAGAAAACCCTTTCAAAAAAGAAGAGAAAAAAGAAGAAAATTATTATATTTCATAATAATGAAAAAATTAACGGTTTCAAAATAAAAATGTGAGAAAAAATATATGAAATGATCTTGAATTGCCAACAAATTATCTTTTCTGATAGGCAACATAGGAAAGTAAATAGCAATAGGTTGTCAATAAATTATCTTTTCAGATAGACAACTTACACTATAACTAAAATAAATATTATCAATGAAAAATAAATACAAAGAGATATCTTTTCAGATAGGCAGATTATGTTAAAACAATAGAAAATATTATATTTCAGAATAATGGTTGCCAAGTGCGCAGCAGAAATCCAAATCTTAAATTACTCAAACGCTAAATTTATTACCATTAAGGAGGTATAAGCCAGAATTCAAGAGGGCTCCTTCAAAATAATACACGAAATAGACTTAGGAAAATTTAAAGAGGTTATAATGATAACCGAGCAAGACATTTTGCAGAAAATCCCATAAACCCATCCTTATATACCTATATTGTTAAATCATTTGAAAGAATCTAGGGACATTATCCATAGACTGACTAAAAATAAAGAGAAAAGATCATTGGATTTCTTGGAATCCGCTTGGAAGTAGATAACGGGAATTCCGGATAAATATGATCACGAAATCCTAATAAATAAAATTAATGAGGTATTAAAAAATAATAATGACCAATATTTATTATGACCAATAATAATGTAATAAATAAATTAACAGAAAATAAAATTAACGAACTAAGTAGAATTTCTAATAATATGTTAAAAATATTTATTAATAATCAAACTGTAAAGAATGAATTGGCAATGACTCTGAAATTCAAACTGGAAGTTTTAAATAAAGAGTTAAAAAATATTGAATACGCTGTACGTTGGTCGAAAGCAAACATTGCTAATTCATTTCTGTTGAACCAAGAAAAAATAAAAACAATTGAAAAATTACTAGATAAAGAAAATCTACCTTACTTAAATGTCGATGAAATGTTGGAATTTGTCAAAATTAAAATTGCCTTTAATAACGATGTAATGATCTATATATTATCAGTACCAACTATTAAAAAATTTGCAAAAAATACCAAAAATTAAATATTGTGTGGAAAAAGTATAGTTTTTCCTAAACACCCATTATTGATGTGCCTACTACTTCCTCAATGGCAGTTTCTGAAACTGATGAATTAATTGTTATCCCGGCTCGTAAAGTGATTTTTGTGTCCCGTTTTGCATCTAACACTACAACCCATACAGTTGAGTCGTATATTAAGCGTAAGTCACCTGACATAGATACTTCTAAACTTTCTATTTTTAAAATTACTCCATTGCGAGAAAGAGAAATTTCGTCGTTTAAGATTCTGTTACCGTATTCCTTATTTGATCGTGTCTTAAATAAGAATTTCTGGCCTGATGGTACTTTGGTTAAAGAGTTTATTCCGCGTAAGAGATTTAACCGTCCGATTAACCTTGATATTCCTTCCGGCTCAAAAAACTAAATAACGTCTTTACTTTGTTTTATCAGAATGTCCGTGGTCTCAATACTAAATTAAATAATATTTTCCTAAATTCAATGAATTGTGATTATCATGTTGTAGTGTTTACTGAAACATGGCTTAAGCCATGGATTGAGGATACAGAAATTTTTTGTTCTGATTTTCAGGTTTTTAAAATGACAGAATTCACAAAATTGGTGGTGGCGTATTAATTGCCGTTAATAAATCTCTTTCTTCCGTAAATCTAAAATCACAAGTGGCAAACGAACTATGTGTAGAGGAAACTCAACAACAACAAAACGATAGCGGCGTAACACAAGCATACCATTACAGCTCTATGACCGAACCAAATGCCATTGACAGAGAAGGCGAACCAAATGCAACTGATAATGCTGAAGTGCCTGACGACACCCATCTTACAACCACAAGTAATATCACCGATGATGAGGAAGTCGCACAATTACAAACAACACTCCAAGAAAACATTCAACGCTGGAAAAATACCTTAATTACAGACAGAGACATACTCCCAAAGCTCGCAGCATCACAAAAAACAGATAGGCTCATAGAAAAAATCAACATGCAAGTTCTTCCACAAATATGTAACACCATAGTAACGCTTGAAGACCTACACCTAATAATATATGCGTCTGCCGTCACCATATTACAACTAAATGGGCAAAAGACGTATAGCTCAAGCGCGTATAGACAAAATGAATCAAAAACCAAAGCGAAACCCCGGTGGCAAAAACGATTAGAAAAAAAAATTGAAGACTTAAGAAAAAATCTCGGCAGATTAACACAATACGCCAATGGAAACAGGTCCACAAAAATATTAAAACATGTCAGCAAACTCCTACGAAATAACAACCACACAACACCTGAAATTATTGACACTCATAAACAGAAGCTAGCTGTATATGCAGCAAGACTAAGCAAATACACTGAGAGCCACAGACGTAGGAAGGAAAATAACACCTTTTACAAATCGGAAAAAACATTCTACAGACAACTATCAACATCAAACATACCCACCGAGCCACCGACAAGATCAGAAATAACGGAATACTGGAAAAATATATGGTCCGTACCAGTAAACCACAACACAAATGGAGTATGGATCGAGGAAGAAAGAATAAAATATCACAATATACCTACGCAAGAAGAGTATAAAGTTGCAATTAATGAAGTAAAGGAAGCTGTCAAAAACACCCACAACTGGAAAGCACCAGGAACAGACAAAATAACCAACTTCTGGTATAAAGCTTTCTCTGCCACGCACCAAAAACTAACGGACATAATAAACCAACTCATAGAGCATCCTGAAAAAACCCCTAGGTTCTTGACGGAAGGAATCACATACATCAAGCCAAAAAATATGCAAACAAACAACCCAGCCAACTACCGCCCCATAGCATGCCTACAAACATTATACAAAATCATAACATCAATAATATGCCAAAAGATACATGACCATCTAACCACATACAACATCCTAACCAATGAACAGAAAGGCTGCAAGAAAGGAAGCTACGGCTGCAAAGAACAACTGATAATTGACGAGGTGGTTATGCAACAAGCATACAAAGACATACGAAACCTTCATACATGCTACATCGATTATAAAAAAGCGTTTGACAGTGTACCACACTCGTGGCTAATAGAAACGATGAAAATATACAAAGTCCACCCGAAAATAATCAAATATATACGTTCAAACATGGCTCTATGGACAACGAAAATTCATCTAAACACGAACAAAGGACCCATACAAACAGATCCAATAAACATCAAAAGAGGCATATTCCAAGGCGATTCACTAAGTGCCCTATGGTTCTGCATGGCGCTAAATCCATTATCAAACATGCTAAACAAAACATTGTACGGATTCAAAATAAAGCATAACAAACACGCACTACATAAAATAAACCACCTAATGTACATGGACGATATAAAACTCTATGCTCCCACCAAAGAAGAGCTAAACAGATTAATGAAAATAACGTCACAGTTTAGTACAGATATAAAAATGGATTTCGGGACTAGCAAATGCAAAACACAACATGTAGAAAGAGGCCGCTGGATATGTACAGAACAAATGACAATCGGAAAAGATGCACTTGATGGCATGGAAGAAAACGAAACATACAAATACCTAGGATTCCACCAAAGCATAAAACTTGATCACACGAAGATCAAAATAGAGCTACAAAATCAATATACGAAAAGACTTAGAAATATCTTAAAATCGTATCTAAACTCCCGAAACATGTTCAAAGCAATTAACACCTACGCCATACCCCTACTTACGTACTCTTTCGGAATAATAAACTGGACACAAACAGATCTAAACAACATCGAAATAAAAACACGTAAAATGATGTCCATATATCGCAAAAACCATCCCAATTCGTGCAAAGAACGTATCACGTTACCAAGAGGAGAAGGAGGCAGAGGTCTAATAGATATTCACAACCTTCATAGTAAACAGAAAAATAGCCTCAGAAACTATTTCCTTACCCATCAAGAACCACTCCAGAAAGCAATAGCCACAGCAGATAAATATACACCACTTAATATCAGTGCCAACATTGAAGACAGTCTGCAAACAATCCCCGATAAGCTTCTAAGATGGACACAAAAAGAGCTCCATGGTAAACACCCAAAAAACGTAAAAGAACACCATGTTGACAAACAAAAAACATACACGTGGCTAAAGAAAGGATATCTGCAACCTGAAACAGAGGGGTTTTTAATTGCTATTCAAGACTACGTAATAAATACAAGAAACTATAGAAGAAACATCATCAAAGATACAAATACAACCGACGACAGGTGCCGTAAATGTCGTACGACGGCCGAAACCGTCGATCATATAGTATCCGGATGTCCACTACTTGCAGGAACCCATTACACCGAAAGACATGATCAAGCTGCAAAAATACTACACCTAGCAATAATAAACACATACAACATAAAACAATATAATGTGCCGTACTATAAGTATGTCCCAGAACCAGTGGTTGAAAATGATACATACAAAATATACTGGAACAGAACTATATTAACCGACTCAACAATTCCATACAACAGACCAGATATAACAATAATCAACAAAATAAACAAAACAACATACATCATAGACTTCAGTGTACCCTGCGACAACAACGTACACAAGAAACATATTGAAAAACTAACAAAATATGAAGAACTGGCAACAGAAATAAAACGAATATGGAAACAAGAAAGAGTCGTAATTATACCATTAATAATATCTGCTACAGGCATTGTCCATAAGGACTTCGCAGCAGGTCTCAAAATGATTAACATGGAAGAAAAATTATACCATCCCATGCAAAAAGCTGTCATATTAAAAACCTGCAATATAGTCCGGCGATTTATAAATCAATAGCAAAGTACCTGAACAAGTGCAACATCAGATAGATTAAACAGCGTTCTTGACTTGCAGCTAGCTGCCGTCAATTACAAAAAAAGACCCCTGAAGACCAACAGGGAGATCATGAAAATGAAATAATAATAATAATAATAATAATAATAATAATAACAACAAGCAACAAGCAACAAGCAACAAGCATACAAAGACATACGAAATCTTCATACATGCTACATCGATTATAAAAAAGCGTTTGACAGTGTACCACACTCGTGGCTAATAGAAACGATGAAAATATACAAAGTCCACCCGAAAATAATCAAATATATACGTTCAAACATGGCTCGATGGACAACGAAAATTCATCTAAACACGAACAAAGGACCCATACAAACAGATCCAATAAACATCAAAAGAGGCATATTCCAAGGCGATTCACTAAGTGCCCTATGGTTCTGCATGGCGCTAAATCCATTATCAAACATGCTAAACAAAACATTGTACGGATTCAAAATAAAGCATAACAAACACGCACTACATAAAATAAACCACCTAATGTACATGGACGATATAAAACTCTATGCTCCCACCAAAGAAGAGCTAAACAGATTAATGAAAATAACGTCACAGTTTAGTACAGATATAAAAATGGATTTCGGAACTAGCAAATGCAAAACACAACATGTAGAAAGAGGCCGCTGGATATGTACAGAACAAATGACAATCGGAAAAGATGCACTTGATGGCATGGAAGAAAACGAAACATACAAATACCTAGGATTCCACCAAAGCATAAAACTTGATCACACGAAGATCAAAATAGAGCTACAAAATCAATATACGAAAAGACTTAGAAATATCTTAAAATCGTATCTAAACTCCCGAAACATGTTCAAAGCAATTAACACCTACGCCATACCCCTACTTACGTACTCTTTCGGAATAATAAACTGGACACAAACAGATCTAAACAATATCGAAATAAAAACACGTAAAATGATGTCCATATATCGCAAAAACCATCCCAATTCGTGCAAAGAACGTATCACGTTACCAAGAGGAGAAGGAGGCAGAGGTCTAATAGATATTCACAACCTTCATAGTAAACAGAAAAATAGCCTCAGAAACTATTTCCTTACCCATCAAGAACCACTCCAGAAAGCAATAGCCACAGCAGATAAATATACACCACTTAATATCAGTGCCAACATTGAAGACAGTCTGCAAACAATCCCCGATAAGCTTCTAAGATGGACACAAAAAGAGCTCCATGGTAAACACCCAAAAAACGTAAAAGAACACCATGTTGACAAACAAAAAACATACACGTGGCTAAAGAAAGGATATCTGCAACCTGAAACAGAGGGGTTTTTAATTGCTATTCAAGACTACGTAATAAATACAAGAAACTATAGAAGAAACATCATCAAAGATACAAATACAACGGACGACAGGTGCCGTAAATGTCGTACGACGGCCGAAACCGTCGATCACATAGTATCCGGATGTCCACTACTTGCAGGAACCCATTACACCGAAAGACATGATCAAGCTGCAAAAATACTACACCTAGCAATAATAAACACATACAACATAAAACAATATAATGTGCCGTACTATAAGTATGTCCCAGAACCAGTGGTTGAAAATGATACATACAAAATATACTGGGACAGAACTATATTAACCGACTCAACAATTCCATACAACAGACCAGATATAACAATAATCAACAAAATAAACAAAACAACATACATCATAGACTTCAGTGTACCCTGCGACAACAACGTACACAAGAAACATATTGAAAAACTAACAAAATATGAAGAACTGGCAACAGAAATAAAACGAATATGGAAACAAGAAAGAGTCGTAATTATACCATTAATAATATCTGCTACAGGCATTGTCCATAAGGACTTCGCAGCAGGTCTCAAAATGATTAACATGGAAGAAAAATTATACCATCCCATGCAAAAAGCTGTCATATTAAAAACCTGCAATATAGTCCGGCGATTTATAAATCAATAGCAAAGTACCTGAATAAGTGCAACATCAGATTGATTAAACAGCGTTCTTGACTTGCAGCTAGCTGCCGTCAATTACAAAAAAAGACCCCTGAAGACCAACAGGGAGATCATGAAAATGAAATAATAATAATAATAATAATAATAATAATAATAATAACAAATTGCTGATCCCTGGACCTTTTTTGGCAAAAAAAAAGGGTTGCTTACGGTGAGTTCGTTCCTTTTTATTTTTAAATTTTTTTCTCGAGTGCGACGCTATAGTGAACGAAATCTAATTGTTCATTAATAATAGTCGCCTCCCCTGCAGCGGGATCACTGGATTTAATTGTTACCAGCGTGATTCTTGATTGCCGTGCAAAGTTTTTGGTGTGAAAATAAATTCAATTATAATTTCACATCACAATCATTTGCATATATATATTGATTTCTTTGTTATAACAACAACAAACTAATAGGTAGGTATACATTATAATCGGTGTTTTCCTTTTTCACTTACTTTCATCAGTGCCTTTCCTTATTTTTCACGTATACATACTGTGCTTTTTCTTTTCTTCTAATTGTTTTCTCATTTTCTTATCTCATCCGCTTACACTACCACCTGTTCCTTTGTTCGTTAATGTAAACAGAGATCGCGCGCGTACTGCTAACTATAACATACCACTACTATTAACATCTGATTATTACTAAATTATTATTATTATTATTCTTATTATTACTATTAACACTATTACTAATATTTTATTATTATTATTATTATTATTATTATTATTATACCCTCCACCTTAGGGAAGAGGGTATATTCATTTTGATCATCCGTTTACAACACATCAAGGAAGCCTCGGAGACCCCACAAACCATATATATTCTTAATCAGCATAAAAAGAGAAATCGTTTGAGACATGTCCGTTCGTGTGTCCGTGTGTCCGTCTGTTGTTGGCACTCTCACGGTCGTAATTTTTGAGATATCAAATTGAAATTTTGCATACGTATTTTTAGTTCAATTTCGCTGTTCCGTATTGAAATTGGGCAAAATCGGTAAAGAGACACGCCCACAATAAACGAAAATCTCATCATACCTCGAAAAAATTGTATCTTTAAAAAATTATATATCGCATAATACTATGCTTATCAAGTTGATTTTTGGTATACATATAAGTGGTACCTTTGTCCAATACTATGCCAAAAATTGGCGTGATTGAATAACGCAAACGCCTATAATTAAAAAAAAACACTATTTGCGTAAGTACATGAAATACATACATATGGCAATAGGAACTTATTTTTAGAGGATTATAAAAGGTGGAGGGTATTTAAGCTTCGGTCTTAACCGAACTTTTTTATCTTGTTATTATTATTATTACCTATTACTTTTATTATTTTGGTATTTCTATTACTACTATACACTAACTCCTACTAGGAAAACTAGAGATGGGATTAGGGCGTACGCTACCTCGTGGAGCTGGGGCGAAACAAGTGTCCGACTCGCCAAATACATCGACGGGAAAGCCAATGAGGAAACGGTGCGATCGCCTGCAAGGCTGGGTGCAAATCGAGACAAGGCAAGGCCTAATTCGTCTCCACCTTGTCTTGATGTATCAAAGGGCAAAAAGGAATCACAGAATGAAGAAGCGTTCTTGCTGTTGGGCGGAAAAATACGGGAACTCTTGGAAATGATGGGTGGAGGCAGACGCTCCATCCACCAACTCCACCAACGAGACTTGGTGGAGTCATTGGTGGTCCTTCATGGAAAGGCCGCCAAGGAAATCGCGGCAATGGTTAAAGTCAGCAATACGACAACACAAACGTCTCCGGTACTAAAATAGAAGGTCAACGTAATAAAACAGTCGAGAGTCGAAAATTGTGCAGAGGGCACCCCGGCGAAAAAAAGCAAAAAGGAGGCACCCAAAAAAGAAAAGGAGACCCAAATCGTAGCGGAAAAAACCAAAAGGGAGATAAAGAACCTAGGGTGAAAGTCTCATCCAAAGAGAGGAAGAAACAGCAAAAGCCTGCCAAACCTAGGCCAGACGCAATTATAATCGAATCTAAAGGCCATTTATCATACGCCGAGATCTTGCGAAAAATAAAAATGGATCTGAAGCTCACAGAACTAGGTCAAAAAGAAGACCTTCTGCTCCAGCTAAACAACTCGGGAGACGGATATAATCAGCAACTCGCTTGGAGAGCAAGAGGCCGTTAAAAAACTCACGGAAAAACTGACTATGGAAATGAAAGACATTGATGAAATTACTACGGTTGAAGACGTACGCGAATCACTAATGTCGCATTTCGGTGAGGATTTGAAGAATACATACTCCGCAAAGCATACGGCAACACACAAACCGCCACCGTCAGAGTACCAGCAGATAGGGCTAAAATACTGCTGGACTTGGGCAAAGTAAGGATTGGGTGGGTAATATGCCGTATTAGGGAAAAGTAAACACTAAAAAAGTGTTTCAAATGCTTGCACAGCACGATATTGCAAAAGCAATATCGACCGCTCTAAGCTATGCCGCAGATGCAGTAAGGAAGGCCACATCGCAAAACAATGCGATAAGGACCCCCTATGTATGTTCTGTATAAACCAACCAAACGTGGATGCAAAACATATAGCGGGTAGCGGACGCTGTCCCGTCTTTAAGAAAGCAATAGCAACCAGGAAATGAAAATCGTACAGATCAACCTAAACCACTGTGAAGCAGCACAAAGCTTGCTGGAACAAACAGTGAGGGACGAAAATAAAAACATCGCTATAATAAGTGAACCCTACAAACACCTAGATCATAGTACATGGGCTCAAGCACAGTGCCGGGAGCACTGTAATATGGTCATGTTGCCTTCACGCCTTTGAAGATATGGTGTACTCCTCGCGCGGTTTTGTTAGAACAAAAATGAAGGGTATATATTACTAAAGCTGCTACGCTCAACCATGATGGACTCACACTGAATACCAGGACATGCTGGATACTCTGGCGGTCGATGCCAGAAGCAGACGCCCCATTATCATCGGTGAAAATTTCAATGCGGGGAAGCAAATCCACAAATGCAGTCTACTCGAAACTTCGCTTCTTTGGATTTGCTATAGCAAACATAGGCAATAAGGACACTATAGATGGTAGTTGTTTCAAATTATAATAATAATCAATTTTTACATTTTTAATAATTTTTATTAAAATTTTATTTTCAATAATAATAGAGAAATTATAAATTGTTATATTTTTAATTGTTGATATAAAACTCTAATCTTTCTTTTTATATTTTTTAAATATTAAATATATGTAGATACCCTACACAACTCCCCCTCCGAGAGATTTTAAGCTTAACAAATTAAATGTTACACGTTTCTTGTTAGTTTTAGTGGTGGTGTTTGTGTTGATGATAGGTGTTTCAATAATGGCTGGTTTAAGTCTATCAATAGAAATTGTTTTAATTATGCCATCAATTAGGACTTTGAAAAATTTGGGCTCTTTTTCGACGACTTGAAATGGACCGTCGAAAGGTTGTTGAAAAATCCTTTTATTTATGCAACGGACAAAGACGAACTTGCAATCTCACAATTGCTTCGGAATAAAGTATTAGGATTATTATGATGACTGATGGACGATCGGACATTTTTAAAATGTTCTTTGAGATTATCCAAAACCTCTGAGCAACTGGCACTAGATCCTTGAGTTAAGAGCTCAGCAGGTAGACGTAAATTCTGTTCGTAAACTATTTCAGCGGGAGTGGCCGAAATATCTTGTTTATGAGTTGATCTTAAACCAAGGAGCACAATCGGTATCTCATCAAACCATTTGTTTGGATCATTTTTAGCCGAGAGAGAGACCTTAAGTTGTCTATGGAAACGCTTAATCTTTCCGTTTGATTGTGGATGATATGGGGAAGTGACAATTCTATGACAACCAAGAAATTTGGACAACTCAAAAAATAATTCTGACGTAAGCTGTGTACCCTGATCGCTAGTTACCTCTAATGAAACACCGAAGCGAGGGATATAATTATTGAAAAATGTTTGACTTATAGTTTTTAATTAATATCCCTTAATGCATAAACTTCGGGCCA
Organism: Ornithomya fringillina; assembly: GCA_963978525.1. NCBI lineage: Eukaryota > Metazoa > Arthropoda > Insecta > Diptera > Hippoboscidae > Ornithomya > Ornithomya fringillina. The sequence continues at coordinate 16,500,547 of OZ021690.1, read as the reverse complement.
TCTAGTAAATCTATCAATGATAGTTAAAAGGTAGCGGTGACCTTTGGAAGGAGGTAAAGGACCTACCAAATATAAATGGATGTGTTCAAACCTGCCCTTGGGTATAGGAATTGGAGAAACAGGTGATTTATTATGACGGTTGATTTTAGATTTTTGGCATTGTAAACTTTGACTGGACCAGGTATTGAGTTCTTTACTCATACCAGGCCAAAAATATCTTGTGCTAATGAGTCTTCTTGTAGCTTTTGTACCAGGGTGTGATATGTTATGTAATTTTTCAAATATAATTTTCCTCAGATTGGGAGGTACATATGGTCTTGGACATGTCCCTGACATTTCGCAGACAATTTCAAAATTAAGTACGGGAATTTTGTAAAGTTTTAAATTGCTTGGGAAAGGAATTTTTTAATTCGGCGTCATTTTCTTGTTCCTTACATAAAACTTTCATATTTAAATCAGTACAATGAAGTACGTCAATTTCAAATCTCTAAAAAGGTGTCTGCCACAATGTTTGCGTCTCCTCGTATTACAGTACATACGAGGAGACGTCATTAGTAAATTGAGAGATATATTCTAGATGCCGCGTCTGTCTTGGGCTTCTCTTTGTTTTGGAATTTATTGCCATTGTTAATGGTTTATGATCCGTAAAGACTGTGAACTGTCTTCCTTCAAGTATGTATTTAAAATGTTTGATGCATAAATAAATAGCTAAAAGTTCTCGATCAAACGTAAATAATTTCATACGGAGAAAGCTTTTTTGAAAAGAAGGCTAATAGTTCCGTTGAACCGTTCGAGCATTGTTGGAGAACACCACCAATTGCAATGTTTGAAGCGTCTACGGTTGAAGACAATTTCGATTCACTATTGAAATGATTCAACAGAACATTTGGGGCAAAATTTTCTTCAATACGCTCAAATGATTTGACGAATTCAGCATCCCAAATTAAAGCTTTGTCTTTAAAGTCTTAAAAGCCTTATTAATTATAGCATGAATCGGACATGTCAGCTCTGCCAATTTTGGAATGTATCGATGATAATAATTAATCATTCTAACAAATTTTTGAGCTTGTTTGACGGATTTAGGACGTTCAAAGTCTTCAGAAGGTTTAATGCCGTCTTTTGAAATATTGTGACCTAAAAAGTCAATAGATGTAATGCCGAAAGCACATTTAAATAGTTTAGTATGTAAACCATATTCCTCAAGTCGATCAAAAACTATTTTTAAATGTTTTAAATGACCAGACTCCGATTCACTTGCAATTAAAACATCGTCAATGTATACAAAAGTAAAATTTATCCATTTAATACTTCGTTCACAAACCTTTGAAAGGTTTGTGCCGAATTCCTTAACTCAAATGGCATTCTAACAAATTCGAACATGCCAAATGGAGTTGTAATGGCTGTTTTGTATTTGTCGGCTTCAGCCATATGGTGGTAAGGTTTTTCTAAATCTAATATGGAAAATATAGATTTGTTCCGAAGATTTATACTAAAATCATGAATGCGAGGCAACGGATAGCGATCAGGAATAATGACACAATTTAAACGTGTAAAATCACCACAAGGACGCCATTCATTAGGGTCCTTTTTGGCTACTAAATGAAGAGGTGAAGCCATAGTAGAATTGGATGGCCTACAAATACCTGATTTGACTAAAAAATCGAATTCTGTCTTGGCGACTTTATATTTGATAGGATCTAGTCGTCTTGGTTTTGAGAACGGAAGGACTCCTTCAGTTGCTAGTCAGTGTACAGTATTGTGTTTGACCGGTTTGGTTTGGTTCAGAGGTCAAACTTGGATATTTATTTAATAGTTCGAAATATTTATTTTCTATGAGGAATAATTTGGTTACATTTTACAATAAGCCATAATGGCATCAACGGATAAATTGGTTAAAGGATCTAATAATCGCTTACGTTTTACGTCGATTAGTAGTCCATATTTGGTGAAGAAGTCAGCACCAATAATCGGCCTTGAAATGGCGGCAATTAGAAAAATAAAAGGAAATTCACGGCGAAGATTCAAATTAACATTTAATAGTTTCTTGCCGTACGTTTGTATAGATGAGCCGTTAACAGCAGTTATTGTTGTGTCAGACGAACGTTATTGGTGCGGAAATTTTAAAGCAGGTAAAACGGATATTTCGGCACCACTATCAATCAAAAATTTTAGACCGTTGTCTTTATCAAATATGAATAGGCGACGTGATAAATATTCAAAACTTCCATTGTTAGTCGCCGCAACAATGGGTTTATTTAGTTTGTTGACGAATTTTTGAAATTACAGGGCTGAATACATTTTTGGGCTTTGTTTTGGTATCAGATACCAACAAAGACCATTATTTCGTGAATTAGATCTGCTACGTGAGCGTGATCTAAATCGAGAGAAAGATCTAGATTTGCGCTGATCTATCTGTGACTTCAGACTCGTTACCTTAAGCGTTAATTTGTTAATATTCTTACAAAGTAACGTTTGAGTCTTAAGTAGTGATTGAATTGTCAAACTATTTGTATCATTGGAGTAAGAACTGATAGCATGCACTTCTGACGGATTACTCACTTCCCAAGTATTATCAGCTAATTTTACTAACTAATTTATATTTGTAATGTTTGAGCCAGTAAGAGCAACGGTTAAACTCTTAGGTAATTTTTTAAGCCATAGACGTTTAAGCACATCAGGACTAAAATTTGATCCAGAAAGGATTAAGAGATGTCGATAAAATTCGGATGGTTTGCGGTCTCCCATATCTGGTTCGGACAAAACTTTATCTAATCGAGAATTCTCACTCAGGGAGTGTCTTTCAAGGGGATTTTTTTTTAAAGAAGAATATTTATCTGTTGCAGGAGTGTCTCGGATAAAATCAAGAACAGTCTTAATTGTTTCTTGCAATAGAGAAGTAATTACAGATTCGTACTTAGTTGTGTCTTATGTAATGGCTTTATAATTAAATTGTCCTTCGGTTTGTATGAATCAAGCGTCAGGAAAATCAGTCCAGAAAGGGGGAAGTTTAACAGATGTAGCACAAATTTCAGTATTAATTGTATTGTTTCCTGTGTTTGTGTGTATATTTGTACGTGGGTGTGTATCAATAATGTTATTATTATTATTATGTTATATATATATGAGTGTTAGATTGTGTAAGTTATTTATTTATCTGTTAAGGCCCCACGTTGGCCACCAGTTAATTCAATTAATCAATTATTATTTATTGGTTATGCTAGTTGATTACTTATTAGTTATTCCACTTATGATTACTTCTATTTAAATAATTTTTGTCAAGCTGCAGAATGCTTACATTGCAGCTTGACATGAATAATTGGCACACTTATTTTGCAATCGCGGAAGTGCTGATTATGCGTTCCGCGATTACAAGCTTAAATTTGACTATTATAAAAAAAACAATTTGCGACTCTGCACAAATTGAATCGGACATTGGCTTTTAACGGACAGTGACTCTTAACTTGTACATTCTTGTGTCATGCTTTCTAACATGAGATCTATCATGTTGTTATTGATGAATGTCCTATTTGTTGAAATATGTGGAGGTGTATGTTGTAATGCCATTTTTATCTCGGAGAGAGAATTTACAATGATAATTAAATAATTTTGATTAATTTTTTTTTTTGAATAATTTTTAATTTAAATTTAAATTATAATTATAAAGGTTTGGGAAACAATGAAACGTTTCGTTTTGATTATGTATTTTTGGATGAAAAATTTTGAAGTTTCTTTTTTAATGAAAAATTTTGAAATTTGTTTTTTTTTTGTGTTATTTTTTTTTTTTTTTAAGTCTTTGATTTTTCTTATGAAAAATATCCTTATATATATATGACATATATTTTTATGTATGCAAACTTACATATATATATTCCGAATGCATGCACCTATATTCTCCTTATCAATGTAGACATTTCTCCGTTGATTTATCCGTTCTTGATTTATAACTGTTGCTGTTATTATTATTGCTCCAATTGCCGTCGTTGTTGTTGTTTTTGTTGTTATAGTTGTTATTATTCTTCCGCTATTATTATTATTATTACTGCTGATGCGTTGTCGCTGCCGCTAGTTATTGAAACTAGAAATTGTTGTTGTTGTTGTTTTTTAGTATAAATTTACTGATATTGAAAATTGTAGGATCACAGGATCGCAGGATAGCCAAATATAGATGGTGGCTGTTTCAAATTATAATAATAATCAATTTTTATATTCTTAATAATTTTTATTAAAATTTTATTTTCAATAATAATAGAGAAATTATAAATTGTTATATTTTTAATTGTTGACATAAAACTCTAATCTTTCTTTTTATATTTTTTAAAAATTAAAAATATGTAGACACCTATAGACACCTTCAGAAAAGCTGGAAGGGGGTCCATCCATTACCCTTGTGTTAGAACAAAAATGAAGGAAATATATTACTAAAGCTGCTACGATCCACCACGATGGACTCATATGTGTGGCAATGCTGGGTGAGTGAAAACTACATTCATAGCGACCACCAAGCAACACGCTACAATATAAGTGTCAGCAAAAAAGCAAACAACCAAAATAAGAGACCTACAGGGCCATCCTGGAAGGTCTTGAACTTTGATAAAGATCTACTTGGCAAAGTGATTGGCACACACAGATTAAATTCCAGCATAGCTAAGGAAATGACCTGTGAGCTCTCCTCTCTAGCAGAGGACGCATGCGATGCCTCAATGCCTAGGAGGAAAATTAGCAGACGAAATACACCGTGCTACTGGTGGAACGAGGAAATTAAACGTTTAAGGGCAGAATGCCTCAAAACTAAAAGAAAGACGCAGAGGTCTAGAAATAGACCAGACTTTTCTGAGCACCTACATCGCTTCAGGGAACTAAGGAATGCCATGCAACTGGCCATAAAAAACAGTAAAAAGATATGTTTTAAGAATATATATGTGACGAAGCAAATGTGAACCCCTGGAGCACAGCATATAGGGTGGTCACAAAAAAATTAAACAAGAAGAGTAATGCCCAACCAACGGATCTCAAAATATTGAGGGACATCATAAATGCCCTCTTCCCGAGAAGACCAGCCGGGCCAGACATAGAAATAGATCTACATGGAGAAGAAATACCACGTATTACAAACAACAAATTAATCATAGCCTGCAGCAAAATCGCAGATGACAAGGCGCCAGGACTGGATGGCATACCCAACAAGGCCTTGAAAGCCATAATAAATATCAGACCGGACTTATTCGTACAAACGTTTCAAAAATGTCTGGATAAAGTCGTCTTTCCAAAACGTTGGAAACGACAGAACTTGGGTATAGCCTGAACAGGGATATACCAAATCATACCGCCCAATATGTCTTCTGGACACCACTAGTAAGATACTGGAGAAGGTAATATACAATCGACTCCTTCCCATAGTAGAAAATAACAAGGTCTTATCGGACTTTGGATTTAGAAAAGGCAAATCAACAATAAATGCGGTTGATCATACGGCAACGAAAGCCATTAAAGGTCAAAGATGGAAAGGGGGAATACTGTGCAATAGTAAGCCTGGATATCAAAAATGCTTTTAATACCGCCAGGTGGCCAGTAATTTTAAACGCCCTCAGGAGTACGGATATACCCAAATATCTCCTGAAGTTAATTTCGAGGTACCTCGAGGATAGGATATTAATATATAACCCAGAAGATGGTGTCAAAGAATATAACCGCAGGGGCACCCCAAGGTTCTATCCTAGGACCATTCCTGTAGAACGTCACGTATGACGACTTATTAAGACTGCCTTTACTGAGGATTCGCGTTGGATTCGCGGATGACATAGCGATAACTACGGTAGCCAAACATATTCACGAAATAGAAATGGCTACAAATAGAGCGATACAAATAATAAAAGTGGACTTAAAACTTGCAGAGCAAAAGACTGAAGCGGTTCTTATCACCAGCCGCGAGATTGCCGAAGTAGTACATATACGTGTTGGTAATACTGCCGTAGCATCAAAGCACGCAATAAAATACCTAGGAGTAATGATTGAGCTTTAAAAACCATGTTATGTATGCATGTGACAAAGCGACAAAGCTCCAAACGGCCCTATCTAGGATGCTTCCCAACGTAAAGGGGCTCAAACCTCCAAAAAGAGTACTGCTGGCAAAAGTTGTTACCTCAGGGCTCTTATATGCATGTCCAGTATGGGCGCAATGTCTGAAAAACAAACAGACAAGGCATAAATAAAATAATTAGTGCCCTCCGCACAATCAGCGGATTTAGAACAATATCGGATGACGCTGCGGATGTGGTAGCTGGAACAATACCAATAGACATCCTATCGGACGAAATGAGGCGGATTTACCTGAGAAAACCCAGTAATCCCCAAACTAAAAGGCTGATAAGGTAAACTTTTACCTTACCCAATCCTTACGGGTCACGGAGTATACAGAAAATACCTACATAAGCTCGGACATGATGACTCCTCACTATGCCCAACTTGTGAAGGAGAGGTGGAAGACGCGGAACATGTTTTCTTCCAATGCCCGTGGTTTAGATCGGAGGTCACAGCAATGAATGAATTCATTATACAAAACGAAGAAAACTGGCAGAGGATAAACACCATGGCAGCATACATCTTAAAAGTGCTAAGGAGACTTGGACATAGAGGAGAATGCATGCTAATGCAGAAGGAAAAAACCATGACAGCACACATCTTAACGGAGTCAAGGAGGTGCGACTTTTAGGAGTGTAGGAGACTAGGACCTTCCTAGCATTCTACACTCTCGAGGAGAATGCATGCTAATGCAAACCATCCCCGCGAAGTAATACCTAACGGCAGTCTCGCGGGGGGATGGTTGACGCTGAAAGGGGTGTGTTTTAGTACGTATATTCATACGAGGGTGAAGCCAGGTCCAGCTTTGTATATAAGTCGTGCATGCCAGCAGTCCGGATGTCTGTTGGTATCCATGAGGATTTCACACCGGCTGTTCGCATACCAAAAAAAAAATTAAAAATCATATACACAACGTACAGACATTTGCCCATACACTGGACGTACAGACATTTTTACATACACTGGGCGTAAAGACATTTTCACAGGATGTTCAGACATTTACACATATATTGGACGAACAGGCATTTGCCCATACACTAAAAGTTTAGGCATTTGCCAATACACTGGGCGTAAAGATATTTTCACAGGATGTACCGACATTTGGACGTACAAACGTTTGCGCATACACTGGGAGTACAGACTTTTGCCCAAACACTGAAGATTCAGGCATTTGCCAATACACTGGGAGTAAAAACATTTTCACAGGATTTACCGACATTTGGACGTACAGACATTTTCCCATACACTGGGAGTACAGGCATTTGCCCATACATTGGACGAACAGGCATTTGTTCATACATTGGACGTACAGACATTTAAACATGATGTACAGACATTTGGACGTACAGACCTTTTCACATTATGTACAGACATTTGCCCATACACTGGACGCACAGTCATTTGCTCATACATTGAACATTTACCCATGCATTTGACGTACAGACATTTCCACATATACTGTACACGTACACACAGACGTACACACATTTGCCCATACACTGAAGATTCAGGCATATGTCAATACACTGGGCGTACAGACTTTTGTCCATACATTGGACGGACAGACATTTGCCCATACACTGGACGCACATACATTGTTTTTTTTTTTTGTTAACGGAAGGAGAAAACCCTTTATGGGTACCACGTGTTACATGTGGTTATGTGGGAGTCTTCGCTCATACCATTATGTTGCACGTGTATATGAGGGCGTCCTCGCCCTGGCGACATATCCACTAAAAACCCCATTTCGCGATCCTATCCTCCCTGCGGTACCACTTTACTTCACAGGGAAGAAAAAAACCCAGCCCTACCTACACTGGATTTTAAAGTGTTCGTACCTATTCCGCCCTCCTTCACAGGGCCTCTGCGTTATTCCTTTCTCTTTCTAAGGTCCTAAGGAAGTTGACTACGCTATTACAAATTTACTAATGATGTCCCACTTTTGGGGGCATTGTAGCATAAAACTAGTAATTTTATATAGCGACAAATCGTCACCTACCATCCGTTTTATCTCCAAACGCTGTCTGGCAAATCTTGGACACATGAAGAACACATGCTCTGCGTCTTCCATCACATCACATTGTGGACAATAGGGGTCCTCAGCATTCTTTTGAAGCACCCATGGCCACTTAATAACTGGGTTAGGTAGAAATTTACCTCCCCATGTTTCCTATTGACCGAAGGCTCGAGCCGCGGTATCAGCTTATGCGTCCATCGTCCTTTGGCTGACGTATTCTATTTGTTCTGCCTGGCTAAGACATTGGTGGATCTACGTGTAGGGCGGGGATAATGCCAGATCTGCCTTTTTTCATTGACCAACAGAGTGATAGGTACTATTCCTGCGATAACACACGCCGCTTCGTCAGAGACAGTACGGAAGGCGCAACATACTCTTAGGCACCCCAGTCTGCACACGGTCCTCAAACAGGACATTTCATTGTTCCACCAATAGACTTTTGTCCATACCCTGGACGCACATATATTGTACATACAGACATTTGCTAATACCGGGAGTAAAGACATTTTCCCATACACTGGGCGTACACACATTTGCCCATACATTGGACGTACAGGCATTTGTCCTTACATTGGACGTACAGACATTTTCACAGGATGTACAGACATTTGGACGTACAGACATTTGCCCATACACTGAAGGTTCAGGCTTTTGCCAATACACTAGGGGCAAAGACATTTGCTATATATTGGACGTGCAGATGTGCCCATGTATATGACGTACAGACATTTCCCCATACACTGGGCGTAAAGACATTTTCACAGGATGTAAAGACATTTAAACGTTCACACATTTTCCCATACACTGAAGATTCAGGCATTTGCCAATACACTGGGCGTAAAGACATTTTCACAGGATGTAAAGACATTTAAACGTTCACACATTTTCCCATACACTGAAGATTCAGGCATTTGCCTAGGCGTAAAGACATTTTCACAGGATGTACCGACATTTGGACGTACAGACATTTGCCCATACACTGGGAGTACAGACTTTTGCCCATGCACTGGGCGTACATACATTTGCTTATACCAGACATTTGCCCATACGTTGGACGTACAGACATTTGCCCATACACTGAAGGTTCAGGCTTTTGCCAATACACTAGGGGCAAAGACATTTGCTATATATTGGACGTGCAGACATTTGCCCATGTATATGACGTACAGACATTTCCCCATACACTGGGCGTAAAGACATTTTCACAGGATGTAAAGACATTTAAACGTTCACACATTTTCCCATACACTGAAGATTCAGGCATTTGCCAATACACTGGGCGTAAAGACATTTTCACAGGATGTAAAGACATTTAAACGTTCACACATTTTCCCATACACTGAAGATTCAGGCATTTGCCTGGGCGTAAAGACATTTTCACAGGATGTACCGACATTTGGACGTACAGACATTTGCCCATACACTGGGAGTACAGACTTTTGCCCATGCACTGGGCGTACATACATTTGCTTATACCAGACATTTGCCCATACGTTGGACGTACAGACATTTTTACAGGATGTACAGACATTTGGACGTACAGACATTTGCCCATACACTGAAGGTTCAGGCTTTTGCCAATACACTAGGGGCAAAGACATTTGCTATATATTGGACGTGCAGACATTTGCCCATGTATATGACGTACAGACATTTCCCCATACACTGGGCGTAAAGACATTTTCACAGGATGTAAAGACATTTAAACGTTCACACATTTTCCCATACACTGAAGATTCAGGCATTTGCCAATACACTGGGCGTAAAGACATTTTCACAGGATGTAAAGACATTTAAACGTTCCCACATTTTCCCATACACTGAAGATTCAGGCATTTGCCAATACACTGGGTGTAAAGACATTTTCACAGGATGTACCGACATTTGGACGTACAGACATTTGCCCATACACTGGGAGTACAGACTTTTGCCCATACACTGGGCGTACAGACATTTGCCCATACACTGGGAGTACAGACATTTGCCCATACACTGGACGTACAGGCATTTGCTTATACACCGGACGTACAGATTTTGCCAATACATTAGACGTACACACATTTGCCCATACACTGAAGGTTCATATATGCCAATACACTGCGCGTACAGACTTTTGTCCATACCCTGGACGCACATATATTGTACATACAGACATTTGCTAGTACCGGGAGTAAAGACATTTTCCCATACACTGGGCGTACACACATTTGCCCATACATTGTACGTACAGGCATTTGTCCTTACATTGGACGTACAGACATTTTCACAGGATGTACAGACATTTGGACGTACAGACATTTGCCCATACACTGAAGGTTCAGGCTTTTGCCAATACACTAGGGGCAAAGACATTTGCTATATATTGAACGTGCAGATGTGCCCATGTATATGACGTACAGACATTTCCCCATACACTGGGCGTAAAGACATTTTCACAGGATGTAAAGACATTTAAACGTTCACACATTTTCCCATACACTGAAGATTCAGGCATTTGCCAATACACTGGGCGTAAAGACATTTTCACAGGATGTAAAGACATTTAAACGTTCACACATTTTCCCATACACTGAAGATTCAGGCATTTGCCTGGGCGTAAAGACATTTTCACAGGATGTACCGACATTTGGACGTACAGACATTTGCCCATACACTGGGAGTACAGACTTTTGCCCATGCACTGGGCGTACATACATTTGCTTATACCAGACATTTGCCCATACGTTGGACGTACAGACATTTTTACAGGATGTACAGACATTTGGACGTACAGACATTTGCCCATACACTGAAGGTTCAGGCTTTTGCCAATACACTAGGGGCAAAGACATTTGCTATATATTGGACGTGCAGACATTTGCCCATGTATATGACGTACAGACATTTCCCCATACACTGGGCGTAAAGACATTTTCACAGGATGTAAAGACATTTAAACGTTCACACATTTTCCCATACACTGAAGATTCAGGCATTTGCCAATACACTGGGCGTAAAGACATTTTCACAGGATGTAAAGACATTTAAACGTTCCCACATTTTCCCATACACTGAAGATTCAGGCATTTGCCAATACACTGGGTGTAAAGACATTTTCACAGGATGTACCGACATTTGGACGAACAGACATTTGCCCATACACTGGGAGTACAGACTTTTGCCCATACACTGGGCGTACAGACATTTGCCCATACACTGGGAGTACAGACATTTGCCCATACACTGGACGTACAGGCATTTGCTTATACACCGGACGTACAGATTTTGCCAATACATTAGACGTACACACATTTGCCCATACACTGAAGGTTCATATATGCCAATACACTGCGCGTACAGACTTTTGTCCATACCCTGGACGCACATATATTGTACATACAGACATTTGCTAATACCGGGAGTAAAGACATTTTCCCATACACTGGGCGTACACACATTTGCCCATACATTGGACGTACAGGCATTTGTCCTTACATTGGACGTACAGACATTTTCACAGGATGTACAGACATTTGGACGTACAGACATTTGCCCATACACTGAAGGTTCAGGCTTTTGCCAATACACTAGGGGCAAAGACATTTGCTATATATTGGACGTGCAGATGTGCCCATGTATATGACGTACAGACATTTCCCCATACACTGGGCGTAAAGACATTTTCACAGGATGTAAAGACATTTAAACGTTCACACATTTTCCCATACACTGAAGATTCAGGCATTTGCCAATACACTGGGCGTAAAGACATTTTCACAGGATGTAAAGACATTTAAACGTTCACACATTTTCCCATACACTGAAGATTCAGGCATTTGCCTAGGCGTAAAGACATTTTCACAGGATGTACCGACATTTGGACGTACAGACATTTGCCCATACACTGGGAGTACAGACTTTTGCCCATGCACTGGGCGTACATACATTTGCTTATACCAGACATTTGCCCATACGTTGGACGTACAGACATTTGCCCATACACTGAAGGTTCAGGCTTTTGCCAATACACTAGGGGCAAAGACATTTGCTATATATTGGACGTGCAGACATTTGCCCATGTATATGACGTACAGACATTTCCCCATACACTGGGCGTAAAGACATTTTCACAGGATGTAAAGACATTTAAACGTTCACACATTTTCCCATACACTGAAGATTCAGGCATTTGCCAATACACTGGGCGTAAAGACATTTTCACAGGATGTAAAGACATTTAAACGTTCACACATTTTCCCATACACTGAAGATTCAGGCATTTGCCTGGGCGTAAAGACATTTTCACAGGATGTACCGACATTTGGACGTACAGACATTTGCCCATACACTGGGAGTACAGACTTTTGCCCATGCACTGGGCGTACATACATTTGCTTATACCAGACATTTGCCCATACGTTGGACGTACAGACATTTTTACAGGATGTACAGACATTTGGACGTACAGACATTTGCCCATACACTGAAGGTTCAGGCTTTTGCCAATACACTAGGGGCAAAGACATTTGCTATATATTGGACGTGCAGACATTTGCCCATGTATATGACGTACAGACATTTCCCCATACACTGGGCGTAAAGACATTTTCACAGGATGTAAAGACATTTAAACGTTCACACATTTTCCCATACACTGAAGATTCAGGCATTTGCCAATACACTGGGCGTAAAGACATTTTCACAGGATGTAAAGACATTTAAACGTTCCCACATTTTCCCATACACTGAAGATTCAGGCATTTGCCAATACACTGGGTGTAAAGACATTTTCACAGGATGTACCGACATTTGGACGTACAGACATTTGCCCATACACTGGGAGTACAGACTTTTGCCCATACACTGGGCGTACAGACATTTGCCCATACACTGGGAGTACAGACATTTGCCCATACACTGGACGTACAGGCATTTGCTTATACACCGGACGTACAGATTTTGCCAATACATTAGACGTACACACATTTGCCCATACACTGAAGGTTCATATATGCCAATACACTGCGCGTACAGACTTTTGTCCATACCCTGGACGCACATATATTGTACATACAGACATTTGCTAGTACCGGGAGTAAAGACATTTTCCCATACACTGGGCGTACACACATTTGCCCATACATTGTACGTACAGGCATTTGTCCTTACATTGGACGTACAGACATTTTCACAGGATGTACAGACATTTGGACGTACAGACATTTGCCCATACACTGAAGGTTCAGGCTTTTGCCAATACACTAGGGGCAAAGACATTTGCTATATATTGAACGTGCAGATGTGCCCATGTATATGACGTACAGACATTTCCCCATACACTGGGCGTAAAGACATTTTCACAGGATGTAAAGACATTTAAACGTTCACACATTTTCCCATACACTGAAGATTCAGGCATTTGCCAATACACTGGGCGTAAAGACATTTTCACAGGATGTAAAGACATTTAAACGTTCACACATTTTCCCATACACTGAAGATTCAGGCATTTGCCTGGGCGTAAAGACATTTTCACAGGATGTACCGACATTTGGACGTACAGACATTTGCCCATACACTGGGAGTACAGACTTTTGCCCATGCACTGGGCGTACATACATTTGCTTATACCAGACATTTGCCCATACGTTGGACGTACAGACATTTTTACAGGATGTACAGACATTTGGACGTACAGACATTTGCCCATACACTGAAGGTTCAGGCTTTTGCCAATACACTAGGGGCAAAGACATTTGCTATATATTGGACGTGCAGACATTTGCCCATGTATATGACGTACAGACATTTCCCCATACACTGGGCGTAAAGACATTTTCACAGGATGTAAAGACATTTAAACGTTCACACATTTTCCCATACACTGAAGATTCAGGCATTTGCCAATACACTGGGCGTAAAGACATTTTCACAGGATGTAAAGACATTTAAACGTTCCCACATTTTCCCATACACTGAAGATTCAGGCATTTGCCAATACACTGGGTGTAAAGACATTTTCACAGGATGTACCGACATTTGGACGAACAGACATTTGCCCATACACTGGGAGTACAGACTTTTGCCCATACACTGGGCGTACAGACATTTGCCCATACACTGGGAGTACAGACATTTGCCCATACACTGGACGTACAGGCATTTGCTTATACACCGGACGTACAGATTTTGCCAATACATTAGACGTACACACATTTGCCCATACACTGAAGGTTCATATATGCCAATACACTGCGCGTACAGACTTTTGTCCATACCCTGGACGCACATATATTGTACATACAGACATTTGCTAATACCGGGAGTAAAGACATTTTCCCATACACTGGGCGTACACACATTTGCCCATACATTGGACGTACAGGCATTTGTCCTTACATTGGACGTACAGACATTTTCACAGGATGTACAGACATTTGGACGTACAGACATTTGCCCATACACTGAAGGTTCAGGCTTTTGCCAATACACTAGGGGCAAAGACATTTGCTATATATTGGACGTGCAGATGTGCCCATGTATATGACGTACAGACATTTCCCCATACACTGGGCGTAAAGACATTTTCACAGGATGTAAAGACATTTAAACGTTCACACATTTTCCCATACACTGAAGATTCAGGCATTTGCCAATACACTGGGCGTAAAGACATTTTCACAGGATGTAAAGACATTTAAACGTTCACACATTTTCCCATACACTGAAGATTCAGGCATTTGCCTGGGCGTAAAGACATTTTCACAGGATGTAAAGACATTTAAACGTTCCCACATTTTCCCATACACTGAAGATTCAGGCATTTGCCAATACACTGGGTGTAAAGACATTTTCACAGGATGTACCGACATTTGGACGTACAAACATTTGCCCATACACTGGGAGTACAGACTTTTGCCCATACACTGGGCGTACAGACATTTGCCCATACACTGGGAGTACAGACATTTGCCCATACACTGGACGTACAGGCATTTGCTTATACACCGGACGAACAGATTTTGCCAATACATTAGACGTACACACATTTGCCCATACACTGAAGGTTCATATATGCCAATACACTGCGCGTACAGACTTTTGTCCATACCCTGGACGCACATATATTGTACATACAGACATTTGCTAATACCGGGAGTAAAGACATTTTCCCATACACTGGGCGTACACACATTTGCCCATACATTGGACGTACAGGCATTTGTCCTTACATTGGACGTACAGACATTTTCACAGGATGTACAGACATTTGTACGTACAGACATTTGCCCATACACTGAAGGTTCAGGCTTTTGCCAATACACTAGGGGCAAAGACATTTGCTATATATTGGACGTGCAGATGTGCCCATGTATATGACGTACAGACATTTCCCCATACACTGGGCGTAAAGACATTTTCACAGGATGTAAAGACATTTAAACGTTCACACATTTTCCCATACACTGAAGATTCATGCATTTGCCAATACACTGGGCGTAAAGACATTTTCACAGGATGTAAAGACATTTAAACGTTCACACATTTTCCCATACACTGAAGATTCAGGCATTTGCCAATACACTGGGTGTAAAGACATTTTCACAGGATGTACCGACATTTGGACGTACAGACATTTGCCTATACACTGGGAGTACACACTTTTGCCCATACACTGGGCGTACAGACATTTGCTTATACCAGACATTTGCCCATACGTTGGACGTACAGACATTTTCACAGGTTGTACAGACGTTTGGACGTACAGACATTTGCCCATACACTGGGAGTTCAGACTTTTGCCCAAACATTGAAGATTCGGGCATTTGTCAATACACCAGGCGTAGTGACATTTATCCATACATTGAACGTAGAGACATTTGCCCATACACTGGACGCACAGACATTTGCCCATACATTAGACGTACATAAATTGCACATACAGACATTTGCCCATACCGGAAGAAAAGACATTTTTCTATGCACTGGGCGTGCGGACATTTGCCCATACATTGGACGTACTGGCATTTGTCCATACACTAAAGTGTTTCTCTGAGATGCCACCAACAGATCCGGAAATATTGGGAAGTATAGTCCTAAACCTATTTCCACGGCAGGACGTTAATCGTGGCGAGCCTGTTGATTCAGCAAATACTGTTGACCCGCAGGACATCACAGAGAGCGAAATACTGGCTGCTGTTAAGTCCTTCAGTAATACAAAAGCGCCGGGGCCTGATGGTATACCAAACAGTGTCCTAAAAGTGGCGGTAAAGACAAAACCTGATTTGTTTATTAGGGTTTTTAACAGCTGTCTCCAAGAAGGGATATTTCCAACTATTTGGAAAATACAAAAACTGGTGTTGATCCCTAAAAGGGTCAACCCGGGAAATGACCCGGCTGGCTACCGCCCTATCTGTATGATTGACTCAGTAGGCAAATTGCTCGAAAAGCTGATCAAAAACAGGCTATCAGCGGAAATAGAAGCGTTAGGAGGCATCTCCGATAACCAGTTTGGTTTTAGAACGGGAAAATCTACTTCTGATGCAATCGGCACGGTGATTAAATTGGCTGCCAACGCCATTGAAGGTAGAAGGTGGAAACATGGGCAAAAGAAATACTGTCTGGTAGTTACATTAGATATCAAGAACGCATTCAACACGGCGCGATAGGATATGATAGTAGAGGCCCTACGGAGAATAAATGTACCTCTCTATTTGTTAAAAATAGTTGCTAGCTACCTAAGCCACAGACTTCTAGTGTATGGCACTGTAGAAGGTAAACGAACCTACCAAGTCACAGGAGGAGTCCCACAAGGCTCTGTTCTAGGGCCATTGCTATGGAATGTGATGTATGATGGTATTCTCCGACTCAACGTTCCAGAAACTGCTAGAATAATAGGCTTTGCGGACGACGTAGCAATAGCCATTGTAGCCAAACACATTAGTGAAATCGAAGGAGTGGCGAATACAGCTATTACCATGGTGCAGAGGTGGCTTGAAACGATGGGTCTTAGCCTGGCAAATCATAAGACTGAGGCCGTTCTGATATCCAGCCGCAAGCGTGTTGAGCAGGCCACAATAATGGTGGGTGACCAAGTTATAAAGTCGAGAAGACATCTACGATATCTAGGTGTGACGCTCGACGACAGGCTGTCGTTTAGATACCACCTAGACTATATAAAGAGTAAGGCAGGAAAGGTATGTGCTTCGCTAGCTCGTATCCTACCAAACACCAAAGGGCCCAAGCAACCCCAAAGGCGGGTCCTTATGGAGGTGGTCAAAAGTTCAATTTTATACGCTGCTAGTGTTTGGGCTGGCGCTATGAGGTTCAAAACGTACCGGAAGATGATTGAGCCAATTTACAGATTAGCGGCACTTCGGGTATGCTGCGGCTTCCGGACAGTATCGGATGATGCAGCATGTGTCATTGCTGGGATGATCCCAATCGACCTACTAATAAAGGAAGAGAAGCTAGTTGACTCCGCTCCCTCAAACCGGAAAGGGACCCGAACCATGGCCAGACAGGTAAGCCTGTTGGAATGGCAACTACGATGGACATCGTCAACAAAAGGTCGATGGACGCATACAATCATTCCACGGCTCGAACCCTGGCTAAACAGGAGGTACGGCGAGGTAAATTTCTACCTCACACAAATGCTTAGCGGGCATGGTTGCTTCAAAGCGTATCTCCACCGCTTTGGGCATGAGGATGACCCTTATTGTCCGACATGTGATGGACACTTAGAAAATGCCGAACACGTGTTCTTCACATGCCCACGGTTTATAAGGGAGCGTAGAACAGCAGAGGCACTAACTAACAGTTCCATAACGGTAGCCAATATAAGTGAAATAATGCTTGCATCCCCGGAAAACTGGGATATCGTAAGCCGTTGGATAACCTTCGTCATGAGTAGGATTAGAATGCTAGAAAGAGAGAGGCGTGCAAACCGCACTCCAAACATGGTGTAGCGCTCAGTGAGCCATTCATGCCCTGCGAAGTAATACTGACTGGTGGTACCGCAGGGCAATGGATTTGTGGAGGGGTTTTAGTGGGTATGTCGCCATATGGTGATGACTCTCACATAACCATGTTCAGCATTGGTACCCATAAAGGGTTTCCCCTTCCGTCTTAGTAGAAAAAAAAAAAAAAAACACTGGACGTACATATATTTTCCCATACACTGGGAGTACAGACTTTTGCCCAAACACGGAAGATTCAGGCATTTGATAATACACTAGGCGTACATACATTTGCCCATACATTGGACATACAGACATTTGCACGTACACTGGACGCACTGACATTTGCCCATACACTGAACGTGGGCACATTTGCCAATACATTGGACGTACAAGTATATTGACATTTGTCCATACACTTGGCGTACAGATATTTGCCTATACATTGGACCTTAAGGATTTGCTCACAACCATATGCCCATAAATTTGACGTACGCACATTTGCCCATACACTAGGCGTACAGACATTTGTTCATATATTGAACGTACAGACCTTGGCCCATACACTGGATGTACATGTACTGAAGGTAAGTAAATATGGCAATATATATATATATTTACCACACCCACCATTATGAATGTAAGATTTGGCCCCTAAGCCAAAACTAGTTTTCTTACTTATGCTTAAATTTAAGATTTCATTTATTAATTGCGTTTTAAATTTTATTTTTTAGTAAAAATGTTGCTTTATTTATTAGGTGGTGTCACCACATCAAAAGAAATTATTTACTTGCCAAGACTATTTCTCCTTTCATTTGCAAAACGGGGTGTTTTTAAGCCAAACACAATATTTTTCTTTTAATAAACATTTCTTACCTGTTACAATTTGAACAGAATTTTGGCTGCTTTTAATGTACTAGCGTGAAGTTAGCCCAGAAAAAATTGCCCAATAGTCTCTTATACGGTGTGTGTCTTGGATATTGTAGACTAACTTCACAAATTGTGGGCTAACTTCACAGGACAAAAAAGGATATAAAATAAAAATTTTGGCAAGAAAAATTATTAGAATCGAAAGAAAAACCTTTTTTTTACTTGTTTTTATGGAAAAACGCAATTTTTATTTACATATTTTTTGTGTTAATTTTTGTTAAGTATTTCACTTACTTTTGTACAAATATGGCAACACCATGAAGTTTATTTTACTTTTACTACTTCATTCTTTTTTGTTCTTTGTATATATTATTATTTCTTACGTAATAAGAGCGTACAGGTTATGAGTCGCACCACGGTTCCAATGCGCCACAAAAGTAAGAATTTACAAAAACAACTAAATAAGTTTGCCAGAAAAATGAGTGTAGCTGCATTAAAAATTGAACCGCTTTATAAAAATAATTGATACTTGGAAAATTCAAGTAGAAGCCCTGCTTATTAAAAATGATTCGTGAAAGTACGTGTCGGGCAAATGTGTCAAACCGAAACAGATGTAACTGAATGGGAAGATGGTGATGCAAAGGCAAAGTCAGATATAATTTTGGCCAGAATTGCAACTAGTAAAAAAATTTAAATTTCTAGTAATGTGTGGAAAAATTTGCACGAAGAATAAAATATAAAGTACCTTTTTATTTTGCTAGGATAAGCCGTCGGCTCCAGGATTCATATGCAATAATTTTTACTTTACTTTAAAAGTACTTTATTTTACAAGATTTCTTTATTCTCAACACACTGTAAAATTATGTATATATATATATTTATGTATATGCGTAAATACGTATATGTGTTATAGATTTCAGCAAGGAAAAAAGAAAATCACAAATCTCTCGATTTTTGGCCCGGACTGTCACAGGGCGCGAGACTGAGTCACCTCGCCTGGCGTACGCCGGCTTCGGTGTGGAGACTTCTTCAGGCAACACTGCGGCTAGTCTGACGACCTCCTGGAGCGTGTTGTGTTGCTACGCCCCGGTATGTTTTCACCCCGCCTGGTGTACATTGGCTTCGGTGGTGCGGCCTTCTTCGGTGATACCTTATAAACCGGTCGTGAACGCTTGAGAGGGGAACTGGCCATGTCGCGTTCCGGCATCACTGCGATTGGTCTGACGACCTTATGAAGACGTGCTACCTTACTGGTCCCCAAGATGTTGTCTCCCTCATTGTACCAAGCTCATTTGCCTGCTAATACATCCAGATCGGAAGCGAAACTCGAATCAACGGGACTAACAAGAACCACACGGACCTTCCTGGCAACGAGCACGGCTGTTTTGGCACTTTCGCTTTGGCCCCCTTGGCAGACGTCGTGGCCGTGTTAACCATACGCAACGCCTCGGAACTCGCCAACTGACTGACGGATGTACAGGGCCTCACCTCGGACGATCTCGAATCCGGAGTCAATTTCAGACCCTCTAAGAAGGCCTCCAGGGCGTCGGGCGACATAATAGGTGTCTTATAGCGGACATCTCCCGGACGACGGTGTCTTAGTGACGAGGTGTCACTGATCGCCATCGGGTAGGCACATACCTGCTTCTTTGGATTCCGTCAGAACAAGGACATGCGGACAGTTTTCTATGGTGGTTACCAAACGCTCTACCCCACGACTCTGTAACCTTGTACTCTCCGTAGCCATAGCGTTTTGATGGCTCGGACAAAAGGGTGTTATTTCCGAAACTGGTGGACGGACGATGGTGTTCAACCTCTTGCTCCTGTTCTTGGGGGTCTTCGCTTACCGAAAACGACTAGTTAGAGAGAGCCCGTTCATACATTCGGGAATGTGCGGGAGCTGATTGAAGCCTCTGTCTCCGACATCAAAGCTTGTAGCACCTTCCATAGACTTATCGTCGGAGTTTTCAGTGGTAGGCAGCTCACTAGCGAGTACTTCCCATGATGATATGTGGGGAGCCGTCGTCACGAATGAGCCATCGACGCTGCTGCTCCGAGCTGGACAGGACAATCACCGGTTTGGATGTCGTGCTCGCGACTCTGGCTCCGTAACACCGCTCGCCTCGAGACACAAATGTGGGTCCCTAGACCTTCGGGCTCTCGGACCATTTCCACGCGTTCACGAGGGTCCCGCCTGGTTGAAATCGGCTTGGGAGGAACTCCGTTGCGGACCCCCGTTCGTCATTGTGTCTCTCTCAGTCATGTCGCGTCGCACCTTCGACCGCCACTGGCAAACTCGTTCCCAGTTGTCGCTCATTCCGCAAAGTAAACAGGAGAGTATTCCAGAAATAATATGGGTTAGTGAACACTAAGAGTTTAACGCCTCAACATAGGGCTTCAAATCTTGGAAATGGCATGTACGACATTGGCCAGCTCGTTGCACAGAAACAATGACCTTAGAAACGTGACACATGATCTCGTAAGGCCCTTCGTATTACGGAGCCAGCTTGGCTGCAAAGCTATCGACTGCTTTAGACAGAACATGTTGTTTTACCCAAACCTTGTCCCCGATCCAGGGGACGTTTCCAGGGACGTCGCCTCAGGTTGTAATGAATGCTTTGATATAGTATTGTTTTACTTAGATTCACCTTGACTAGCTTCCATGCTTCATGAAGGCGTTGCGTCAGCGCTCCCGGATATTTCACCTGTACACATCGCGTCATCGAAATATGCGTTAGGGAGTCTGGGTTCACGGCCTTGAGTTAGATACGCTGGGGTGTATCCTGTAAAATCCGCAACGTTCGTATTGACCGCCAGCATTATCTCGGGCAAATACTCGTCCTATTTTCGATGGTCATCGTTCGCCAGCTGAGCAATCATCGTCTTGACGGTTCGGTTGGAACGTTCCGAGGTCAGTTGAAGTTTAATGCCAATCGCCTCTACATACTTCCGAAACACCTTACTTGTGAACTGGGTTGTCCGAGATCAGAACCTTAGGTACGCCATATCTGGCTACGATTTTCTTCAGTTTCAATAAGACCTTCTGAAGTAGCTTTACGTAGTGGGGTCAGTTCGACCCACTTCGGAAACTTGTCCACTACCACCAGAAGCATCGTGTAACCATAACGAGAACGCGGTAGGGGACCCACGAAGTCCGCACACATAACTGACCACGGTTCGTCTGGAATGTGTGACAGCATGTCCCCTGCCGGTTTTTGTTGACTCGCCTTGTATTTCTGGCACGACCCACACTGTAGAGCATAACGCCTAATGTCACGAAACATCCCTGGCCAATAGTACCGTTTACTAATGCGTAGTACGGTTTTCCTAATGCCAAGATGTCCTGCTGCTGGTTGATCGTGATTCTCGTATAAGATCTGTTTGCGTTTATCTGTGGGCGCACACAACTTCCAGGACGCCTCCTATTTGTCGTGTGCGTGGGTATTCACATGTCGGTAGAGTTGTCCGCCTACCCAGTCAGCGTATTTTTGTAAATTCGTCGCCATGTTAGCCACACGCTTGCGGATCCAAGGGCATGTAATATCTGGAAGGTCCTTGGGTATGGTCACAGATGTGGTAAGATGACAGGTTTCGACGGATTGTCGCGAGAGAGCATCAGCCACTACATTTTGACCGCCGCGTCGGTACTGCACGGTAAACTGTTATTGCTGCAGCTCCAACGCCCATCGAGCCAAGTGCCCCTGAGGATTATCAATAGAGTTTAGCCACTTCAATGAGAGGTGGTCGGTGACCACTATGAAGCGGTACCCTTCAAGGTATGGCCGCTTCTTACGCACCCCCCAAATGACTGCAAGGCATTCCTTCACCGTCGTGCTATAGTTATTTTCGGCCTTATTCAGATGTCTGCTATTACGTGTTCACTCCCATCGATCTCTTGTGTTAGTACCACGCCTAGGCCAATATTACTTGCGTCAGTTTGTAATGTGAATGTTTTAGTAAAGTCCGGGCATGCATTAGTATTAACCGGCGCCTCAGTTAACCTTGTCTTGAGAGCATCAAACACCTGCTGTTGACCGTCGCCCCATTTCCAATGTTTGCCCTTCTTTAGTAGAGATGTGAGTGGCAAAGTCCGACACAAATCTCAGGTTTGCCGCTCGTAATCATATGCAGGCTTCCCGAAGATTGGACATGTGCTGCTGCAAAGATTTACCGGTGACTATGATGTCGTCTAGGTACGCAAAAGCATACGGTTCTAAATCTGGGACAATCACCAAATCTAAAATTCTCTGGAACGTGGCAGGAGCAGAATGTAAGCCGAATGGCTTCACCTTCCACTGATGAAACCCACGCCCAGATACAATAAACGCGGTGTACTTTTTGCTATCGTCTGCCATGGGTACCTGCCAATAGCCATTTTCAAGGTCAAGACTACTGATGTACCTTGCCTCTCGTAAACGGTCGAGGATGTGAGAGATGCGCGGTAGTGGGTACGCGTCCGGTTCGGAATGTTTATTTAGCTGGCGGATATCCATACAAACGCGCCATGATCTGTTTTTCTTCTTGACCAAGGTTACTGGAAAACTATAGGGACTGCACGAGGGTTAAATGCATCCTTTCTCCAATAATTTATTCACCTCGCTTACATGGAGGGATTTCGTGCTTGATATCGGATCTTTATCGGACGATCTGTAGCATACGTATGCAGTGTTCGCCAATATTGGTTTTCCTGACACTTGCTGGAATGTCGCTTAATGCCGATATTGATCGTGCTTCGTCCTCTCCGTAAGAAGTGTTCGGTATCGCCCCTGTTGAACCTAGGTTGTCGGCGGCCGCTGTTGAGTGATCAACCCGAAATTCCCTACGACTAGGGTCTAATGTCGGGCTAATCGGTGGCTTTAACGGATTGTGAATTCGAATTACTGGTTGGTTGGGCCATTTACGCCTCGTCGCCATTGTAGACGTCTCCGGGCCTCCGACAGCATTCTTGTGGCCTTCGCCACGGGTTGCCAACGAGTGTGCCATCTTCCGCGGAGCTGAATTTTTAGCCCGTTGAGCTGCGTTCACACAGCCGACTTGGCTCTGTTGGGATTGTTCACACCGAGCCACGCTGCGCCGAATTCATTTGCGAGTATCTAGTTTTCGTAGAATTGGTCCTGATTGAATCTGCTTAGCATGGTTCATCTGTGGTTGACTCTTCTTAGATATGCCTGGACTTGCTTGACTCGCTTTCGGAGAAACAGGCTTAGATTGGCCCTGTTTTCCGCGAACTGGCTTCGGAGATGGCGATTTATCACTTGACATGATTCGGCGGCGGTGCTGGCTCGATGTACGTCAGCGATTGAGTTGGTTTAATAGACTGCGTCGGTTGGGTCATTGATGGAGCTCGTTCATTGTTTTTTGGAGGTTTCACTGGCTTTCCGTACTTCGGTGATTGTTTGGGTGTGCTGTGCGTCGGTGTTCGTAATGGCTGGTTATGAATCGATGACTGTTCTGGTGTTGCACCCCCTGGGTTATCTCGTGCCACGAGGCAACGTTTGGGGTTTCGCACAATTGACAGGCGGCGGTAAATCCTGCGCAACTTATAGTTGCGTTGAAAGCCTGAAGGAATGTTAGGACTAATATCACCTCCTCCTTCATATCGGGCATTACGAGAAATCGTAGCGTGCGCGTAACGTCGCCTAACTGGACCGGACTGAACGCCGCTAAACTCACGGCACGAGTGGGATTGTCCGCAAGTGATACCTCCAAGCATGCGCTTTCCCATGTGGTGGTACCGTTTAGACAATTCGAAAACGCCTCACTGATAAAACAGTTTGTCGCGCCGGTATCTATGACGGCCGTAACCACCTGGTGACCAACGAACAGTGTAGCTACAAGTTTGTCACTCTGGCATGTTATTGCTGATTGAGACAGCTGCGCGTGTTGTCGGGGTATTGTGGTGTGGACCCGGTCGCCCCTTGTCGGACTCGGGCGCCTCTCGCGTTTCCCGATGGATTATTTCGGCAACACTCTATTGTTCGTACATCCGGGCGACCACATTTCCAACAGAAAAGCTTCGCGCGTATCTCGTCCTCGATGTTTTCCAAGTGTCGAGGTAAAAATTTCAGTAAATCCCGCTTAAACCGTTTCCACGCCTCCCAGTGGGCATTGTTATTGCGGAAACAAGTGAGGGTCTGATCTCGCAAAAACTGTGGCATAGTACAAGGCCAGGTACCAGGTCGATCTCGTACGTCTCCGCCATCTCTTCAAGGCGTTCAAAAAATGAAAATAGGTCCTCAGTGCCATTATAGGTGACCCCCCACTTCCGGATCACGTCCATTACGGCACGCATACCCATTTTGTTTTTAAGTGGTGGTGTTGCCTGCCGTTCGGGTACCTTGAGCGTAACGCCCACCGCACCCTCTTCGGCTTCTTCGTAACCGGGTGAGGACTCGCGGCTGGAAGTCACTCGCACAGATGGAGGCCTACCCGTCGTCAGCTGACCCTGTATACACAGTAGCCTGTCAATAACTGATTTATCGCCAGTGTTAAGTATGAACGTTCTAAAACGCTGGCGCAACTCCTCCACCGTACTTCTTGAGTCCAAGCCGAACTTGTCCAAGTACCCGGCCAGTGCCTCTTTGCAAAGAAATGAATTTTGCTGCGTTTGCAGTTATGATTGTGTGATGTTTCCCATAATCAGTATTTTCAATATAAATGGTATTAACTCTTCCCCTATAAATTTCAAACGTCCTCGTTTGAACGTCTTAGAATTTCTTGGGTATTAAAAATGTTCAATGGTTCTTGTACCAATATACTAGGATTATTTGGTTCTTGCACTGTTATATTAAGATTATTCGAAGGACAAAACTTTTTTGGCAATTATTTAAACAGACACCAAATTATTATTACAGTAACAGACACTATCACCACAGTGGATGTAGCCACTACATTTTGTTTCTTTATTAGGTCAATTTTCTTCGTATTGTTGATATGTAACTTTTTTACCATTTCCAAGGACAACAATTAATTGATTCCTTCCTCGTGTCTGACATATGAATGAATAAAATTAACAACCACTTTATAATAAATAAACTAACGCAGAAAAAAATAAACGAATTAAGTAAAATCACTAACGATACATTGAAAGTATTTTTAAACAATCAAACTGTAAGAAATGAACTGGCAATGACCCTAAAATTTAAATTAGAAATTTTAAATAAAGAATTAAGTAACATTGAGCATGCAGTTCAATGGTCAAAAGCAAACATTGCTAATGCATTTTTATTAAATCAAGAAGAAATGAATGTAATTCAAAAAATGTTAGAAAAGGAAAATGTACCTAATATAGATGAAATGTTAGAATTTGCCAAAACTAAAATTGCTTTTAATAAATATGAAATGATTTATATTTTATCAATACCAACAATTATTATAGAAGTTTATACAAAACTTCTATTATTACCAATCAAAAATAAAAATAATATTTTTAAATTTGAATATAAAAATACATTGAAAAACAAGAATAAAATATTTGGAAATGAGAAAAATATAATAACCTTACAATATGTAAAGAAAGCAACATTATAGATATAAGCAATACAACTTGTATTCCACTATTATTAGATAGTGAAGAACATCTTTGTGAGAACACTAACGCACAACACGTATCCAATATTGAAGAAATATCTTCTGATATAGTATTTGAAAATGATTACAAGGGAAAGATCTGTATAGGCATTGATTGCATTGATCTTGAAGGAACATATCTAATTAAACATCATAAAGTTTCAATTGAAATTGATGAGAAAATTTTTAAATCCATTCATATGTCAGACACGAGGAAGGAATCAATTAAATGTTGTCCTTGGAAATGGTAAAAAAGTTACATATCAACAATACGAAGAAAATTGACCTAATAAAGAAACAAAATGTAGTGGCTACATCCACTGTGGTGATAGTGTCTGTTACTGTAATAATAATTTGGTGTCTGTTTAAATAATTGCCAAAAAAGTTTTGTCCTTCGAATAATCTTAATATAACAGTGCAAGAACCAAATAATCCTAGTATATTGGTACAAGAACCATTGAACATTTTTAATACCCAAGAAATTCTAAGACGTTCAAACGAGGACGTTTGAAATTTATAGGGGGAAGAGTTAATACCATTTATATTGAAAATACTGATTATGGGAAACATCACACAATCATAACTGCAAACGCAGCAAAATTCATTTCTTTGGAATGATACTAACATTGACACTAAAGAACAATACTAATCATGGGAAACTGTCCGTTCTCATGGTTGTAGGTGCAAATTCAGCAAGTTCTTTTTCGTGTTACTACAGATCATATTCCATTTTGCAGATGCTTATAGAGCAACATAAATAGATGTAAATTAGTTTTATCTAGTTAGTTCATTTCTAAATTCATAACAATAAACACGCTTTTCAAAGTCAATAAAAAATAATAATTATTTTTTAAAAATAAAAAAAAAATAAATTTAATTAATTTATATGTTTCCTAACACACCTAAGAATATTTTAAAATTATTTCCATGCCCCTAAGTAGGGGTCTTCATAAAAGAATCAGTCATGGGGGATCCATATACCGATAACTTAAAAAATTCATAAAAAATCTTTGGAAAATTTTCAATTCCTGAATTTTTTACATATGTTTTCTAACTATTAAAATTATTTCCATGCCCCTAAGTAAAGGCCGTCATATGACAATCAGCCCTGGAAAGATATCCCCCATAAACCGATAAATTTAAAAATTCATAAAAAATCTTTGGGAAATTTTCAATTCCTGAATTTTTTATATATATATTTTCTAACAGATATAAGAATATTTTAAAATTATTTCCACGTACCTAAGTAGGGGCCATAATATGACAATCAGCCCTGGAAGGGTATGCCCCATATACCGATAAATTTAAAAATTCATAAAAAATATTTGGGAAATTTTTAATTCCTGAATTTTTTATATATATTTTCTATTATTGGAGTTTTTTTATAAAACTAACTTATAATAAGATTAACATGACATAATAATTATTGAATGCTTTGGTTGATACAACATATATCGGTATATATGATTAACACCTCCCCTCAAACATAGCATTAGTACAAAAATGAAATGAAATAAAAGTACGAATATTTATCACTGCATTGTTATGAGTTTATGTGTAAAGGCAAAGGATCGCCATGTTATAATTTGTTTTTATGTTATGTAAAAGTTTTATATTGGATTATTTAGAATACTCACATTTGCTTAGAAAGCAAAGTCCACTAGCATAGAATGCTATGAGTGGGTGAGTATCCTTTGCTCCATTAGAGCAAAATCCAGTAGCAATTATTTGCTTTGTCTGGGTAAGTAACTATTTTATATGATATTATATAGATCAATCAATGTTCAACTACCTTTAAGATTATTTTATTGATTGATGATTAATTGTACATTTTGTTCATCTTATATACTAATTTTACTTATGTGTATGACCTATTTACTTACTTACTTACTTATCTACAAATTGTAAAAAAAAGAAAATAATGCTTAGCTATGAAAATACTGAACTTAATGCTTATTACGCTTAACAAATATAATGCTTACAATGATAAATATTTATTACACTAAAATTGTGTAGTACAGTGAGTTATATTAAAATTGTATAGTACACTACACCCTTACCCTATAAAAAAAAATTTTTTTTTACATAGAAAGAAAAAAAAAATTTTGTGTGTTCATTATACATTTTGTATAAGATTAATTTGTATTATATGGTTTCAACTCATTATTGTGCACTTCTTTACGTAAATTATTAATTTCTATAACTGAATTTACTCCATTCTTAGATATTATTTTATAAGGTCCTACGTATGGTTTTTGATATTTTCTTCTATTCCTATTTCTTAATAAAACAAAATCACCTATATTTAAATTTAAAGGGGTGCTGTCTTTAATGTTACTGTTTAAAGTACGTTTGCGTTTTTCTAATTCTATTAGCTTTTTGGCTCTTTTTTGGGAATACTGGAGTCTGACTTTTAATTCATTGGAGTAATCCTCCAGATTGTAGATTTTTTCGTTCGACATAAAATTATCACTTGGCAAACATGGTATTTTTCCAAATACTAATTCAAATGGCGTATGTTCGTTGTCACATGTAGTGTAGTATTGTATGCAAAAGAGTAATAGGGTATCCATTTGTCCCAGTTGTCATTTTCCGTAAATGATAACATATATTCATTTAACACTCGGTGGTTACGTTCTACTATTCCTAATGTTTCGTGATGATACGGGGTTGAGAAGATCTGTTGGATTTTTAGGAGTTCGCATATGCTTTTTAGAAGTTCATTTGTAAACTCTGTACCTCTATCGGATTTTAAGACTTTGAAGTGACCATATTTTAGAATAAGTTGTTCGACAATTGTTTGAGAGATTGTTTTTGCGTCTTTACTAGGTATTGGAAATGCGATTACATATTTTCTTAGTGCGCATTGCATCGTTAGAATATACCTGAATCCATTTGAAATCCTTAGGGGTCCTACTGTATCTATCTCAACTACTTCGAAACTGCTGTTTGGTGTTACAGTAATAGTTTGTGGTTCTTTAGTATGTCGTATCTGTTTATTTTCTAGACAATTTGTGCAGTTGTTAAAAAATTTTTTGACCATTTTGTTCATGTTTTTCCAGACATATCTTTGTTTTAATTTTAAAAGAGTTTTTCTGATACCTAAATGTCCTCCTAGTGGACTGTTATGAAATTCGCCAATTAATTTATATTGTATCACTTTATCTGTTATTCTCTGAGGGTCTTTAATATTTAATATTTGTTCTTTTTTATTTTTCTTTTGTTGCAACCTGTTGAATTTTTCTTTAAAAGCATTCTCAGTTATGAACTTGAATATCACATCATTCTTGTTCAATGCTAGATTAAATATCTTTAATTTTTCTAATTGTGATGTCAGCTTCTCCATAATCGAATCTAAATTCGGAGGATTATCACTGCATCTTATTATTATATTTTTACTTTTATTTTTTCTTGTAATGTTTTTAATACATTCAAATTTTATTTTTCTTAAATTATTAATATCAGAAATAGATGTGCAATCGCATATATGAAGTTGATCAGACTTCTGGGGGGTTGAACTATTCTGGTTTTTCATATCGTTAGCTAACTCAATATTTTTCAATTTTTGCCCTCTGGTTACAACTTTTATTTGTCTTGGTATCATATCTTTAAGAGTGTCTGAATCTATCTTTGTTCTTGATAATGCATCAGCATTTGTATTGTTTGAACCCTTTTTATATACTATTTCAAAGTCGTAGTCAGATAACTCCATTCTTATCCTTGTCATTCTAGATGAAGGATTATTATGTGTAAATAATGATATTAATGGTCTGTGGTCAGTGACTACTAAGAATTTTCTTCCAAATAGGTAGGGTCTGAAAAATTTTATTCCCCAATATATTGCCAATAATTCTTTTTCTATAACCGATTTATTGATGTCGTGTTTAGATAATGTCGTACTGGCATAAGAAATTGGTAAATCATATCCAATTTCTCCTTGGGAGAGAATTGCTCCTAGAGCAAAATCAGATGCGTCTGTAGTTAAGACAAACGTTTTGTTAAAGTCTGGGTATTGTAATATTGGTGGATTCATAAGTTTATTTGACGTCTGTTATTGTCATTTTGTCTTAAATTATTTTGGTTTTGTCTGAAACTGTTTCTATGTAGTGTCGCTTCTAAGGAAATCTTACAACTTCTAATTTAATTATACACTTAGAATTTATGGTGCCTACTTTATTTTCTACGTATATTAATACTAAAGAGAAGAGTGAGTGACGAGTGGATGAATGTATAAAATTAAACAAACTTAAGCACTAGAAATCAGAGACGCGCCCCTTACGCTCCCAGTCACCGTAGAGGGTAGGTTCAGGGCCGGAAGGTCCACCAATTTCGCCTGTGTGGGGTTGGTGTTCTTGGGCCAGGGGCTTACGGCAAATGGTATCTTAGTTCTCAGCTTCTTTTGCAATTCAATAAATCGGGTACTTTTGGCCTTCATTTGGCCTTGCACTTGCTGGCACATCGTGGAAGTAGAGAAACAGGCCACTTGTTTGGTCACTCGCGGCATTAGCCATCGGCTTTGTTTAGCAATATTGGCCATTTTATATTATTTTTCAAATTTTTTGTTCTCTATTATGGCAATAAATTAGGCAGTATCGTGATAGGATCGAAAATTTATCAGGATCATAGTTTGCAGGGTCAAAAAAAATTTGTCAGGATCGTGATCGGGAGGATCAAAAATTTTGTTTCAGGTTCATCGTAGTCGGCAGGATCAAAAATTTTGATTCAGGATCATGGTCGGCAGGATCAAAAAATTTTGCTTCAGGATCGTGGTCGGCAGGATCGCCATGTTATGAGTTTATGTGTTGTTATAAAGGTGGTGCCTTTGTGTGTGTGAGTGTGTGTGTGATCTGTAACATTATATGTCGCGCAACGCGCAACGTATGAATCCAGCTGAAAAGCTCGGTATTTTAATGTTACAGATAGTAAGACTTTTACAAGACGAAGCTATGTTTTAGTCTATCTTTATTTTTCAATTTTGTTTCCTTATATAATAATTTACAATACTACCTTACACTAACAAATAACAATGAAAATTATACTGCTTACCTAGCTTAATTTTAATTTGGGTTAATATTGAAAAAAGAGAAGAAAGTTATTGACATAGTAATTATTAAAGTTAAGGTCAGTAAAAGAATGAAAAGAAAGAATACAATTACAGTGTAAAGAATACAATTACAGTATGTTACAATTTTTATTAAAGTTAAGGTCAGTAGTAAATGATAAATTGGTGTGCATTATTTTATGTGCACACTACACCCTTATCCTACAGAGAAAAAAAAATTTTTTTTTTGCTTAAACAGAAAAAAAATTTTTTGTTTACATTAAAAATAGCTCATGTTTAATGTATTTGAAATGTATTAAAAATAGGGTTTAATATTAACTATTCTACAATTCTAATTATATTCTTATTTTATATGGTTTTAGTATATTATTGTGAAACTTTTTTAACGTATCATTTATTTTGATGGTAGAATTTACACCATTTCTAGCGATTATTTGGTACGGACCAATATATGGTTTATCATTTTTTCGTCTAGTCATGTTCTTTAATAGTACGTAGTCTCCTACTTTCAAGTTTAAAAGTTTGCTTTCTTTAACGTCATTGTTTAGTGTTCTTTTACTTTTTTCATTTTCTAAGAATTCTTTTGCTTTCTGTGTAGAAAATTTTATTCTGGCTTTTAATTCACTATAATAATCCTCTAAATTTTTATTTGTTTCATTTATATTAATGTTATCATTTGGCATATAGGCTATTTTTCCAAATACTAATTCATAGGGTGTGTACCCAGTTGTTAAGTGTGGGGTGGTGTTATATGCAAAACAGTAATATGGTATCCATTTATCCCAATTGTCAATTTCTGCAAATAACAACATATATTCATTCATGACACGATGATTTCTTTCAACAGAGCCTAAAGTTTGATGATGGTAAGGGGTTGAAAATATTTGTTGAACTTTGAGTAGTTCACATACGTTTCTCAGTAATTCATTTGTAAATTCAGTTCCTCTGTCTGATTTTAGTATCTTGAAATGACCATATTTTAGTAATCCTTGTTCAACAATTGTTTTAGCTATTGTTTTAGCATCCTTACTCTGTATCGGACATGCTATTATATATTTTGTCAGTTCACATTGCATGGTGAGTATATACCTAAATCCATTGGCTATTCTTAATGGTCCTACTGTGTCAATTTCTACAACTTCAAAGCTTGTAGTGGGTGTGCTTGTTATAATTTGAGGTTCTTTTACATGTTTTATTTGTTTATTTATCATACATTCTTTACAATTATTCACGAAATTCTTAATCATTTTATTCATATTTTTCCATAGATACCTTTGTTTAAGTTTTAGGAGCGTTTTTCTAACTCCTAAATGTCCGCCGTGTGGACTATTATGATATTCATTTATTAGTTTAAATTGTATTAATTTATCATTAATCGTTTGAGGGTCTTTAAACAATATAATAATCAATTTTTGGGCATTATCATTTATCTTATTTAATTTTTCACTAACTTTTCTTTTAAAATCATTTTCATCTATGATTTTAAATATATCATCATTTTTATTTAATGCTATAGCAAATATTTTCTCTTTAATCAATCTTGATGTCAGTTTATCCATAATAGAATCGAAATTCGGTGGATTTTCACTGCATCGCAATAGTATATCTTTTTCATTTATATTTATACTAACTTTCTTCTTTGTTTTGTTTTTGCCCTTGATAAATTCAATTTTTAATTTCTTTAATTTATTTATGTCAGACATTGAAGTACAATCCCAAATATGAAGTTGATCAGGCTTCGGTTGGTTAGTACAATTTGTATGGTTAATATCATTATTCTTGTTATTATTATTATCTTTAGCGTTATCTGCTATCCTTTCATTATTCATCATTTTTAACTTTTGCCCTCTTGTCATTACATTTATCTTCTTAGGTATCATGTCTTTTAACATGTCAGTATCTATTTTAATCCGTGATAAAGCGTCAGCATTTGTATTATTACTTCCTTTTTTATATATTACTGTAAAATTATAATCACATAATTCCATTCTAATGCGCGTCATTTTGGATGATGGGTTATTGTGAGTGAATAGTGACACTAGTGGTCTATGGTCTGTAATAACCACGAATTTACGACCGTATAGGTATGGTCTGAAGAATTTAATACCCCAATGAATAGCGAGTAATTCTTTTTCTATTATGGGTTTGTCATGCTTTGAAAGGGTAGTGCTTGCATATGAAATTGGTAAATCGTGTCCAATTTCTCCTTGTGATAATATGGCTCCTAATGCGTCATCTGAGGCATCTGTTGTCAGTATGAATGGTTTGTCAAAATCAGGGTATTGTAGTATAGGGGGATTCATTAATTTTTGTTTTAAAGTTTCGAATGCTTTTTGGCATTCGTTTGACCATATAAATGGTTGATGCTTTTTTAATAAGGAGTTTAGACATTTTGCAATTTGTGCAAAATCTTTTATAAATCTTCTGTAGTAATTACAAAGTGCGACGAATCGTCTTACTTCGTCTGCATTTTTGGGTGCGGGATAGTTTTTTATAACATTAAATTTTGATGGGTCAGTTTGTATACCGTTTTTGGTTATTAGGTGTCCAAGGTATATAACTTCAGGTCTCAAAAAATTGCATTTGCTGGCATTGAGTTTCAGGTTATATTTTTGTAATCTTGTAAAAACTCTTATTAGATTGTCGTTGTGATGTTTAAGTGTGCAGCCAAACACGATGATGTCGTCTACATAGAGAAATGCGCTAGAGTCTAGTCCGCTTAAGGCTATTGTGAGCATCCTTTGAAAGCTGTTTGATGAAATTTTGAGACCGAAAGGTAGTCGTTTGAATTGGTAATGTCCTTTGTTCGTTGAAAAGGCTGTTAGAGGTCTGGAGTTTTTGTCTAAATTGATTTGGTGAAATGAACTCGTCATATCCAGAGTAGAAAAGTATTTAGCTCTTCCCAATTTGTCAAGAACGTCTTCCAGTCTGGTAAGTGGAAATTTGTCGTTTACTAATTTGTCATTTAATTTTCGAAAATCTACTACAAGACGCCATTTTTGTGTGTTGTTAGTTGTCTTTTTAGGTACTATTAGTAAGGGTGAGTTATACGGGCTTACTGAAGGTTCTACTATGTCATCGTCAATTAATTTCTGCACTTGTTTATTAATTTCTTCAGTTTGTGTTTGTGGTAGTCGATAATTTTTGATGTATACTGGAGTGTCGTCTTTTGTCTGAAGTTTCTGTGTATAAAAGTTATTTGTCGTGAGTTTTTCTCCGTCTAAGTGAAATATGGCTTGAAAATCTTTGAATATCTCTATTAATGAGTCCTTAGCAATATTGTCCTCTTGATTTATATTTATGGTGTTTAGTAGTCTGTTTAACGTTCTTCAGTAACCTTGTTTTGTGGCCTCGCATTAAGTATATGGTAATTTTGAAGAGGCTCAGATTGTACATTAATATTTTTAAGATTTATAGTTTGTGTTGTTGTGTTTAAAATTTTTATGTGTTTTATGCCATTACGTGGAATTATACAATTTGCTATAAATACTTTTTTCTGAAGTTCTTTGTTTAAGACTGCATCTTCTTTTAATTTTATGTTTATGGGGTGTATAATTTCTGATCTGGTTGGTATAGTGATTATTTTGGGTTTGTTTGATTCCATTGGCAATATAATATCCTCATTGTCCGTATGGATTTCCAATGTTAATGTTTCGTAGCCTAATTTGCATATGTAGTCCCTCAGGAAATCTATTCCGATTATTCCATCTGTTGTAATTGGAAAGTTATCTTTTACTACATGGAATTCATGATATTTCTGTCTGCCCTACTTGCAGTTCGTTGTTCCAATCGTGCTTATCGTTTCTGTTGTTATCCCGGTTAAGTTATATGTGTTGCTTATTAATTTGGCTTTTGTAATTTTATTATTGAGATGTCAGCTCCTGTGTCTACTAGAAATTTTATGACTTTATTCTGCTTAATGTGAAGTGTTACGTAAAAGGTATTTTTGTTTGCTATGTTAAGAATTTTGTGATGGTGTCGTCCATCACCAGCGGAATTCCGTTTCCCTGGTTCTGTACAACATTTAGGTGTCTTCTTCTATTATTTGTATTAAAATTATAGGATCTCTGATGGTTCTGTGGGTTTTGTCGAAAATTATTATTGTTTTGCCTATTTCTTATATTATTGTTTTGCATGTTAGGATAATACCTGGAATCATTGTTTTGCATGTTAGAGTTGTGTCTGAAATTGTTGTATGTGTTTATGGGTGGCGTTCTGTTATTGAATGTGGGGTTTCTGTTTCTTTGTGTAAAATTTCTTTGAGTGTTGAAATTTCTTTGGTTATTGGTCCAGTATGAATTTTGGGGGGTGTATTGGAATTTGTTTCGTGTTTTGTTTGTTATATTCTTCTGATTGTTTATTCTGAGTATTTGAGAGTTATTTTGAAAGCTATGGTCTTTTTCCAATTCTAGAGCTAAGTTGACTGCTTGGATTAACGATTGAGGTTGAGCAGCGAATAGGGTCTGCTTGTATCTTTCGTCGATGCCCTTTTTGAATACTGTGAGAGCATAATTGTCATTGATTTTTGTTATGACCTCACGTTTAGCTGTAGTTGCCGTAGTGCCTAAGACTTGAATTTGTAAGTTATTTAATTGTGCTATTAGGCTAACTATTTTATCTCTATAATTCTCAATGCTACCTCGTTGTTGTAAATTGTTTAGTGTATTATGTATTGTTGGTATTGTGTGTGGGTTTTTGAAAGTATTTTTAATAGAATTGTATAGTTCTTCTAATGTGTTAGGGGTTTCTATTAAACCTATTGCCGTTTTTACTTTCTGAGTGAGCTTTATGTGATAAACAAATTCAAGCAAATCTGTTTTACCAGCTTTTGAAAGATTTTTGGACAATATCTCAACGAATTTTCAGAAGTTTTCAACTTCTTCAAATTTGCCACAAAAGATAGGCAATGTTTTCATTGCCACTTCCATATTGAAAGCCATTTTAAAATTTCTTAATTGTTCTTCAAATTTTTCTTTTAGATTTGTATATGTATTCTTGAAGTGGAGTTTTAACTCTAAAGGTATTTTATCTTGATCAAGGTTTCTAAATTGGTCTTTTAGTGTTTCTAATTCTACCAATTTGTTTTCAATAGTTTCTTTTGTGTACGGCGTTTTCCTTAAATTTGTTTCAATTTTTATAAGGGTTTGCAACAGTGATGTAGCTTGGTCCATACGAGACTATATAAAATATATATATTTTTGAAGAGAAAAAAGAAAATAATTTTATTTATTGTGTATTCATTTCAATAATTTTGTATATCTAGACATTAGAGAGTGTGATACTCCTACTTAATTTTTTATTTATATAATGTTTATAATATTTGTTTACTTTGTATAAACTATATCCTAATATTATTATTATTACTAATACCACCAATGTTTCTGTTGTTATTTTTATTGTGGTCACGTGTGCATTGTTGTCGCCACTGTTGTTATTATTGTTGACCACGTTCACTTGTTCTTGGTGCTTGCTCTTTGAAGAGCCCATTCCTGTCTTTCCTTTTTGATTAGATAGATAATTCTTTCTTTCGTCTCGCCAGTTGCAATATTTTTTATTCGATGTAGGTCGCGTATTTTGTTTGCGTGTTGTACCCTTTTACCACCACGTTTCCTGTTCTTTGGCGGCACTGGTTGTTGTGTAGTCTTCTTGTTGTATTCCTGCCGCTTTCTGTATTCCTCAATAGTGAGGCGTTTAGGACCGGGGATGGGTGTCGGCGTATATGGTGGTGCCTGTAGGGCGGGACCAGCGGGAATATACGTTTGCATCGACTAGATGAAGTGAATTGATGTTGATGGGCAGGATGAACAATTTGGCGGGATCAACAATTTGGTAGGATCAACGATTTGGCGGGATCAATAATTTGGCAGGATCAACAACTTAGCAGGATCAATAATTTGGCAGAATCAACAACTTGGCAGGATCAATAATTTGGCAGGATCAACAACTTGGCAGGATAAAAATTTTTTGCAGGATCGCCATGTTATAAAGGTGGACTTTTGTGTGTGTGAGTGTGTGTGTGATATGTCGCGCAACGCGCAACGTATGAATCCAGCTGAAAAGCTCGGTATTTTAATGTTACAGATAGTAAGACTTTTACAAGACGAAGCTATGTTTTAGTCTATCTTTATTTTTCAATTTTATTTCCTTATATAATAATTTACAATACTACCTTACACTAACAAATAACAATGAAAATTATACTGCTTACCTAGCTTAATTTTAATTTGGGTTAATATTGAAAAAAGAGAAGAAAGTTATTGACATAGTAATTATTAAAGTTAAGGTCAGTAAAAGAATGAAAAGAAAGAATACAATTACAGTGTAAAGAATACAATTACAGTATGTTACAATTTTTATTAAAGTTAAGGTCAGTAGTAAATGATAAATTGGTGTGCATTATTTTATATGCACACTACAGTGTAAAGGCAAAGGATCGCCATGTTATATTTATGGGTAAAGGCAAAGGATCGCCATGTTATAATTTGTTTTTATGTTATGTAAAAGTTTTATATTGGATTATTTAGAATACTCACATTTGCTTAGAAAGCAAAGTCCACTAGCATAGAATGCTATGAGTGGGTGAGTATCCTTTTTATTAGTTTATTTTTATAGATACATTTGCTCCATTAGAGCAAAATCCAGTAGCAATTATTTGCTTTGTCTGGGTAAGTAACTATTTTATATGATATTATATAGATCAATCAATGTTCAACTACCTTTAAGATTATTTTATTGATTGATGATTAATTGTACATTTTGTTCATCTTATATACTAATTTTACTTATGTGTATGACCTATTTACTTACTTACTTACTTACCTACAAATTGTAAAAAAAAGAAAATAATGCTTAGCTATGAAAATACTGAACTTAAAAATAATGCTTATTACGCTTAACAAATATAATGCTTACAATGCTAAATATTTATTACACTAAAATTGTGTAGTACAGTGAGTTATATTAAAATTGTATAGTACACTACAGCATTACTGGTTGTTGATCACGGTTTGAACTCCAAGATTTCTCATGAAGTTGAAATGTTTTGAAGCGTTTAACCCTTTGGTTAAAAAGTCTGCAGGCATATCTTCCGTTTTCATATATAAAACGTCTACTTCGCCTTTGTGAACTAAATTTCGTATGAAATAATGCCTGATATCAACATGTCTCGTCCTATTATGGAAAACTGGATTTTTGCAAAGTTTCTCTGAACTTTGATTATCGTTATAAATATTGATTTTCTCTTCTTTGCCAATTAATTCTTTTAGAAGTTTTCGGAGATATATAGCTTCTTTTGCTGAATCGGATAATGCCATATATTCGGCTTTGGTGGTTGACAGTGCCACTGTTTTTTGCTTCCTGGACTCCCACTTGTTAGCGGCACCTACATATTTAAAGACATAACCTGTATAGGATTTTCGGTCGTCTATATAGGTTCCCCAATCAGCATCTGCAAAACCTACTATAGGTTTATTTGATTTTGTGTACACGAGTCCCACGTTGCGTGTTTCTTTGAGATACCTTAAGACTCGTTTTGCTGCTATCCAGTGTTGTTGACCATAACACGTATTAATACTCACGGCGTGTGCTATGTCTGGCCTCGTTGATTGAACCGATGAGGTTCTTATATGGTATCTTTTTCTGTTGCTGTTTCCTTGCTCAACTTTATACTTGTGTTCATTGGTGTTTTGACTGATTTACAATCTGACATTTTGAACTTTTCCAATACTTCGCTTATATATTTAGACTGTAACATGGTTATGGTATTCTAGGCATAGGCCTAGGCAATACGTTAAAGGACCTAACTCTTTCATTGCAAATATTTTGGATAACTCGTTTTTCGTGATTCTAGGGCTGTGCGGTTGTTGCAGGCTATAATGAGATCATCCACGTAGATAGAGATGATTAAAATATACTCATTATTTTTATAATAGTACAGACATGGATCGCATTCGGATGGTACCATTTTCATATTTCTTAGTTTTTCGTCCAGTTTTTTATACCACAATCTTCCCGATTGTTTTAATTCGTAGAGTGCTTTCTTTAAAAGACAAACCTTTTTTCATACTTGGCGGCTTCATCTGAACTAACAATTTCCTTTAGATCAGAT
The DNA here is from genome assembly GCA_963978525.1 of Ornithomya fringillina. Lineage (NCBI taxonomy): Eukaryota > Metazoa > Arthropoda > Insecta > Diptera > Hippoboscidae > Ornithomya > Ornithomya fringillina. The sequence goes on along the minus strand of OZ021690.1, from coordinate 16,460,906 downwards.
GGTATTTCTATATAAATTTCTTTGTCCGCCTCACCATTCAAATATGCTCCGACGAAGTCTAATTGATGCAATTCTAACCGCATTTCTGCTGATATTGCTAATAATGTACGGATGGAGCTTAGCCGTGCTACTGGAGCGAAAGTTTCATCATAATCGATTCCAGGTATTTGAGTAAATCCTTTGGCCACAAGTCGTGCTTTTCTATGCTCTATTGTACCGTTGGCGTTATACTTCGTTCTAAGAGTCCATTTTGATTTCACGATTTTTTTGTTGTGTGGTCGGTTTACGATAACCCATGTACCGTTTTTAATTAAGGTTTCGTATTCGGTTAACATAGCCTTCTTCCACTCACTTGCTTCGGGGCTTGATAAAGCTTCTCGACTAGATTTAAGGTCTTCATAGATACTCAAATTAGCTGATTGGTATCCTTCGTTACTTGTTTCGCTTTCCAATGTTGTGTTCGAATTTTTGTTCTGCGTTCTTGTATTTTTAGTATATAGTTTACGTGGTCGCCCCCTCTTTCCTGTTAATAATCGTCTTGGACGTCCGCGACCTCTATCACCTTTTTCGTTTCCATTTTGATTTTCATCATCTATCTGTTTTGGTTCGTTTTACCCAGTACTTTGGTCATTGTCATCGGTTGTGTTATTAAAGTTGTTTGAACCTGAGTTATTTAATTGGATTTCTAATGTTGAAGGCATGAATTCTTCGTACTGTTGTCTGTTATTTGTGTTGAGAAATACAACATCTTGACTACGATGTATTATTCTGGCTTCGGGGTCCCAAAGGCGATAACCTTTAGATATTTGGGAATATCCTACGAATATACATTTTATAGATTTGGGTTCAAATTTTCTTTTACCTTTCTTTTTATCAAGCATATATGGGGTACATCCAAACTTTTGCATGAAAGCTGCCTTTGGTTTTTGCCCTGTCCATTTCTCGTATGGAGTTTTTCCTTTTAAGCTTTGTGAAGGGCATCGGTTTCTAATAAAATTTGCCGTGTTGATGGCTTCTGCCCAAAATGAGGGTGGTAGTCCTGATTGAATCAACATGCATCTTGCCATGTCTAGAAGTACGCGGTTTTTACGTTCGGCAACTCCGTTTTGTTGTGGAGTATATTCAATTGACAATTCATGTTTAATACCTTCACCTTTTAGTAAGCTTTTCATGTTGTTGTTGACATATTCGGTGCCGTTGTCGCTTCGAAGACATTTAATTTTGAAGCCAGATTTAGGTTCTACCATACTCTTGTATTCTTTGAATTTTTCTGTTACTTCGTTTTTGCTTTTGATGAAATAGATTTCACACCACCTACTTTTGTCGTCTATGAATGTGACAAAATATCTTGATCCAGCATGTGATTTTGTTCGCATGGGGTCGCAAACGTCAGAATGGCTATGCATTGCTGTAGAGTACCTTCGGTTGTAATTTCTATGGCTTTATGGTTTTTGTATATTTCTTTTTGACGTTGTTTTATTTGCATAGTTGACTTGTTCATTAACGTAATATAAATCTCCCATTCTAATTGCTGAGAATATTATCTCTTTTCTTTGAAGATTTCGAATAAGGGCGTGATTCTTTTTGAAAAGTACTTCGAATCCGTTATTTGTTACCTTGGATACTGAAAGGAGATTGGTGCGTAAATCGGGTACAAGTAGTGTATCCTTCAATTCTATTCGTCGTCCAGTACTTGCTTGGAACTTCACTTTACCGCTTCGCAAGATCTTTGTTAAATTATCGTTAGCTAGTGCGAGTTTTCTATTTGTTGTTTCTTTTACGTGTATAAATTGTCCTTTCTTTTTGCACATGTGTGAAGACGCGCCTGAATCTAAGCACCACAATTCTTTTACTGTACTGTTATTTATATTTAAAACGGTTTCGTTAATGTTACAAGATGTTTCATCTTTACGTAACGGTTCGTTTTTGTGGGGTATTTTTTTGTTGAAATATTAAGCTTTACATTCCTTTGCCATATGACCCACTTTGCCACAGGTATGGCATGTGAATTTAAATTTCTGTCTTTGGGTGTTTTTGAATTGTTTATTTGTCTTGATGTTTTTGTTAAGGTACATTGCGCCTTCTGCTTCTCGATTTATATTCCTATTTCGAGCGTGAAATTCTTCCATGAATTTGACTTTTATTGTTTCGCTGGTAGAAGGTTTTTCTTGTGATTCAATCGCAATTCTAAATGTTTCATATTCGTCTGGAATACTGTACAAGAGGATGATGGCTAAAAGTTCATCTATTATAACTAAATCTAGCTCGTCCAATTTGTCCACTTTTTCTAAGAATTTTTGGATGTGTTTACCCATGTCATCTCCGCATTGCATTTTCGATAATATTAAGGATTTCAATAACATTGCTTGCCTGGCTGGACCTTTGGATTGATAAATTGATTGTAGTTTATCCCATACATTTTTCGATGAATCACACTTTTTAATTTGTTGGAGTTCGGATGGGCTTATTGCAAGAATAAGGTCTGCTTTGGCCTTTTCATCGTTTTCTTCCCAACGCATTACATCTTCAGGTGGTTCGTTTGGCTTGATACATTTACCGGATACGTATTTCCATGATTCGTTTTTTATGTGTAAAGCTTTCACCTGGATTTTCCATGTTTCGTAGTTCTCTCTTGTAAGAGGTTCGATTTTAACAGCGATACTCATTTTCTTAGAAATTCTTTATATAAAGAAAATTTCTTGTTAGGGAAATTTTTTCTTTTTGTCTTTTATTTGAAGAAAATTTTTCTTTTATTATTTGGCAGTAATTTTATTAAACTAACTTATAATATGAATAACATGACATAATTCTTCTTCTTCTACTTCTTAAAATGAGCCTTAGCGAACCAACAACAGGGGGGTAATCACGTAACTTTTGAAACTATTGTCGTAGTTGCGATGATGGTAGTCGATAATAGTTTTAGTTTCATTCATATAAGACCATCACTCTCATCGTCGTGTTATTATTCATTGTGAATGACAGAATTTATCATATGGCGTTTATTTTAGTAAACAAAGACAGAGAGTTGTAACGTGAGCACCTGTACAAAGACAATTAGAGTATAAATTTTCTTATATTTATTCATAATAGGAAATTAGGAATATTTTCTGTTTTTTAAGAAAGAAGTATAAGTTCTTTGCTAATTTTGTGTTTCTAAAAGTCATGCTCAAGTTAATTTTTGTTTTGTTTTTTCTTCTTCCCTTTTTTGGGATGGAAAGAGGTAACATATTTCTTTAGGTTTTTTTTTATGTAAATATGCTTACACTCACTTGTTGCCCTGATAAATCTGTCGATAATAGTTTCAGTTTCGTTCATATAAGACCATCACTCTCATCGTCGTGTTATTATTCATTGTGAAGGACAGAATTTATCATATGGCGTTTATTTTAGTAAACAAAGACAGAGAGTTGTATCGTGAGCACCTAAACAAAGACAATTAGAGTATAAATTTTCTCATTTATACATTATTTTTGTTTAGAAAAAATATTTTTTGTTGAAATATTTTATAATTTACGGAGAAGCCACACCACTGACTTTCTAAAAATTTTTCTGTAAATCTAAATAGAAAATAGTAAAATATATAGATATTGTAGATATGTAGATCGAAAGTAATAAATTTTTAATTACATGTTAAAAAAATATTTCTATGCATTTTTCCTAGAAATTTCAATTCTTATTTAATTTCTTCACAATTAAGTAATGTATTACTTACCTCTTTTAATTTTATCTTTTCCTATTTTTTCTTTTAATTTATTTTATTCTAAAATGATAGCTATTTTGCTATCGCACGATAACGGTTGTTTGCGCGATGCTACATGACGGTTTATAAGCTTACGAAAATACAAAAATACGATAATAGTTTGACGATAATGTTTTCTATCGCTTACGAAAATGAAAATTTTAAAATAACTATTGTCGTACCATCACTATCGCTCACGTGATTACCCCCCAGATGGATTCGCCGCGTCAGAGTGGTAAAGGCTCAGGTAGAACACAGGGTCCTTTTTTAGAGCCTTAGAGGATTAGTTTTGATGTAGAAGTGATCGCCTTTTTTCTTAATGTTTGATTTCTAATAGTTTGCCGAATTCCAGAAAAAACATAAAAAGCAACAAGTGTGTACGCCAATGGTTTTTATGTCGTCTTTTGTTTTCATTTATTATTTCTTTCCTTTATTATGTTTTTTCCTTTGTCTCATATATTTCAATGGAAGAGCGTTTTGTTCTTAGTTGGTTTATTGTTGTTAGGTATGTAACCGTCTTTATCGCCAAGTTACCGTTTGATTAACCTTTAACGAGTAACAGTTATTACAAAACGAAACGAACATTTAATACACATTTTCGCTGAATTCATAAAATTAACAGATTTGTTTGCCAATGTGGTATTGTATTTAAACGAGCGGCACCACTTTTCTGTTTTTTTTTAATTAACGAAGTATTTTTATCTCAAACTGGACGTTATTGCTTTAATCGATAGATTATAGTCTCTCAGTTTATACGTTCAGTCTCCATGTTCAGTTTATACACTCCATGTTAGAATTATGCACCAAATTGTACCTGTCTTTTATTTGTATATTAATTATGCACATAGCACGTGTGCACTCGTCAACAGTCAAAACCATCAAGCTCGTCGACATAATAATTATTGAATGCTTTGTTTGATACAACATATATAGGTATATATGATTACCATCTATCACATCTAAGAAGATTATAAAATCTTCCTACGTAAAGGCTTTCATATGACAAAGATCCCTGGAAGGAGGTCTCTTATACTGTATTTTAAAAGTTCATAAAAAATCTTTGGTAAATTTTCAATTCCTGAATTTTTTCATATGTTTTCTAACACATCAAAGAATATTTTAAAATTATTTCCATGCCCCTAAGTAGGGGCCTTCATATAACAATCAGCCCTGGAAGGATATCCCCCATATACCGAAAACGTTTAAAATTCATAAAAAATCTTTGGGAAATTTTCATTTCTTGAATCTTTAATACATGTTTTCTAACACATTCAAGACTATTTTAAAATTATCATGTATATTTCAAAAAGTTCACTAAAATGTACTAAATATTAGGAACAATGTATAGAACAGTGAGAGCAGCTGCTGAAATGGCAATAAAGAAAACTACTGCCACAAACAACAATTCTCGAGATTACAAACTATAGAGAAGCTAGTTCAAGAAAAGCGAAATCTCAGACGACAATGGCAACAGCTCTAAATATAAAACAAAAATTAGCACAGTGTACAAGGGGTTTAAGGAAGCACTCCGCGAAATAAAAAAGTATAATTTTCAGTTGCAACTCGAAAGTTTAAACATTCAAACCATTGGACCAAATAAGCTATAAAAAATCTAAATCCGCCTACTAAAACCGATTGCCCGATCAGAAAAAAAAATGGGCAATGGGCAAGAAGCCACTATGAAAAATGTGAGGCATTTGCAAACTATTTGGAAAGTGTATTCAAGCCGAATGAAATTAACATTCCAAATGCGCCGATCTCGCATCAACACCTTCACAATAATATAGTGATTAATATACCGCCTTTGCGAAATCACTCAACCAGCAATAACAATTTTACAATTCCAATTCGCAATGAAATATTGGTGGAAGTGACGGCAGTGAGACAACCCTTTCGCAATAACGCATTGACATATAGGACAGTAATACAACTATCAATACTAACCCCAATAATCCTTCAGCGGAAATACCGTTACCGAGAAATCGTTCGTGAACTAGCTATATTATGACCGCTGAACAATTGTCGGATTTTAATAATACGGGTATTCAAAACCCTATTCGTATTACTCTACCCCAAATAATAAAAGCTAAAAATAAACAAAGCGCCAGGATATTATAATATCACAGCAAAGATGATTCGCGAACTGCCACATAAACTGCGCTATAAAAGTTTTATTATACGTCTTCAACGCCACATTTCGCACAGAATACTTTCCAATAGGTTGGAAGAAATCCAATATAATTATGGTACCAAAGCAAGGAAAAGATAGTACTCAAGTAACATCATATAGACCCATAAGCTTGCTGTAGATTGTGTCATAGCTCCTAGAAAGATTATTACTTACCAAAATTAATTCTCACATTGATGCCCACCACATAATACCGCAACATCAATTTGGATTTAGGCAATTCCATGGAACAATTCAACAAGTACACCGAATTGTTGAACTTATAAGGAAATCCTTTGAAGCTAAAGAGTACTTCTCGGCCTGATATATCTCAAGTGTTTGATAAACGAAAAATCTACAGCAAACTACCGCCTAATACTCATGCATTATTAAAAAGTTACCTTACGGGTCAGACTTTTTCAGTTCGTTACAACGATTGGGAATCTACTACGAGGAATATTTTAGGAAGGCAGTATATTGGGGCCTACACTGCAGACATGCCAACGCATCATCTGACGCAGACATTTACATTCGCTGATGACACAGCAATAATAAGTAACCACGCAAATCCTGCTATGGCATCCAATCAAATACAAAACCACGTTTCAGCCTTAGAAGAATAGCTTCATAAGTGGAAAATAGAAGTGAACCCAAGTAAATGCGTGCATGTTACATTTACCCTTAGAAGGGAAACGTTTCCAGCAGTAAGGATATATAACATAACAGTACCCCAGGAAACTCACGCCAAATACCTAGGAATACATTTGGATCCAATGTTGCAAAGCTACAAAGACGAAAATCGAAGATCCTACGGACTCTAACAGACGCCCCATGGTACGTAACAAATGCTAGCATACATAGAGCCCTAAATGTGCTTACAATTAAAAATGCAATTAAAGACAGTGCCACAAAATACATTGCTAAAATCATGGAACATTCGAATCCTCTGGCGCGCACTCTCCCCTTGACGGAGCATCATGTCCGCTTGAAACGAAAAGTAACTTTGAGTTTAATAGATTAAATAAATTTACTAAATTCCACCTCATTTGGGTGACTGCACAGGCAGTCATCTTTAGACTAAGATAGGTTTAAGATTCTAATACTTATTGTAAGTTCCAAGCCCCTGGAAGATTCAATAAATAAGTTGAGAAAAAACAAGATAGAGAAGTTCGGTTAAGACCGAAGCTTAAATACCCTCCACCTTTTATAATTCTCTAAAAAATAAGTTCCTATTGCCAAATATATGTATAGGACTATTTCATGTTCTTACGCAAATAGTTTTTTTTTTAAATTATAGGCGGTTGCGTTATTCAATCACGCTCATTTTTGGCATAGTGTTGGATAACGGTACCTCTTATATATATACCAAATTTCAACTTGATAGGCATAGTATTGTGCGATATATAATTTTTTAAAGATACAATTTCTTCGAGGTATGTTGAGATTTTTGTTTATTGTGGGCGTGTCTGTTAACCGATTTTGCCCAATTTCAATACGGAACAGCGAAATTAAATTAAGAATAAGTGTGCCAAGTTGCAATTTGATATCTCAAAAATTACGACCGTGAGAGTGCGAACAACAGACGGACACACGGACGAACATGTCTCAAACGATTTCTCTTTTCATGCTGATTAAGAATATATATGGTTTGTGGGGTCTCCGAGGCTTCCTTGATGTGTTGTAAACGGATGATCAAAATGAATATACCCTCTTCCCTAAGGTGGAGGGTATAAAAAAATATTTTACATACATTGAAATGAAGAACATGATACTGTGCCAACAAAAACATCCACTTTTTAAACTTGGAGAAAACACTATTTGTGAAGTGAAATTACTTTCTGGAGGCACTTTAAGTGACAACTGTAATATAAAAATTATGAAAAAGGAAGTTATTTGGGCATTGAAAATTTCCCAAAGATTCTTTATGAATTTTTAAAAATACAGTGTAAGAGACCTCCTTCCAGGGCTGATTGTCATATGAAGGCCCCTACTTAGTGACATGGGAATAATTTTGTAATATTTATTATTTGTCATATTTTGATAGTAAACTCATATAATTTTACATTATATGGTAAAGAAAAAAAAAAAAAAAAATAGCCAAGGCACACACCTCACTTTTTTTTGGGCTAAAGTGTTGTGGGCCAACTTCACACCGGTAACAACGTTCGTGTGATATGATGAAATAAAACTCATCCGCAACAAATAATATGTTTATACAACATAATAATAATAAAATGTATATATGTGATAGAAGTAAAATGAATAATGTTAGAAAAGTTAATAAGGAAAATATCCCGTGCGATATGTGAGACAAGTGTGGTATATTGGACAATTTAATAGGGGTCCAATATACCATATATTAGGGCGAATAAAGGGCCAGCAAAGCCATTTGTATTTCCTTAACTTCATATTCTTCTCAGCAATAATATTTGTGGCCGTGGGCGTAGGCGAGTTAAGAGTTACATCCCTGGTTACTTATCTAGCCAAAGATAACGGTAGATAGCCCCGTCAAACTGTCATATAACAAATAGCCACCACACTATAATTCGAAATAATTCTAATTCCAAGTTAAAAGAATTGATTTTTAAATACATTTTCAACATTTGGAGACACGAGTTTATAAAATGGCATCAATCAATCACTCTGCGAAATCTGCATAATTTTATGATAATAATGGACTTCGTCTTGGATAATACTTTTATATAATTACTATAAATTTAATGCATGGGAGATGCTAAGCGCGATTTGACTTGAGAGTTCTGTCTCATATTTGTTTTTTGCCGCTTCTCACTGATTTGTTTAACTAGTTGTTCTTGTAAAGCCAACATTTCTCGAGTGCGATTATATATTTTGTTCTGAGGACGCATGCTTGGGTTCCACCGGCAATATAAACCCTTCCATAATTTGACGGTGCCCATACTACAAATGGGCCGTAACACCATCTGGGAACTTTGTGTAAACGATGGATATAAGGGATTTATATATTCATCCAGCGATTCTTTTATGTATGTCCAAAGGGAAATTGTTTTATGTTTTAAGTCTAGGAACACAAATGTATAATTAATTATATTTATGGAAAGTATTTGTAAACATGACAAAATTTACCTTCTGCTAGTCGTTCGGCTTCTGTGTTGCAAAGAAAAGTGCCAAAGCGACACGAATATAAATGATCAACAATTGTTATGAGAAAATGTTCGTTGAATTCCAACGCATTGGGAAATTGCTGACTGACCTGCCAAACGCAATCAATGAATTGTAAAAATACCGGAGACCGATCAGCATCCGAATGTCGGTTGTCACCATGGCCTATGCGTTGTTGAAATTTGTGGCCGAAAGATAACCATTCCTTTTCTATAAGCACTTGAAAACCATGTAAAGTACGATAATAAGGATCTAACAAAAGCATAGCCAAAGCCGTTAATTGGGTGGTACGATCCCACCCATCCGAACAATGTATTACCACAGAAGTGCTCATGATTTCTATTTTATCTACAATACGCAAAGCTCCTGCTAAAATACATTTTATATGCTTCAACCACAAACTGTTATCAATGGATGACAACCACTTCGAATCATCAATAGTCGGGTAGCAAACCTCCTTTACCTTTCGTAAGCTTTCACGCATTACATGTATATTATGTATGTCTAAAAAGTGTATTTCCACATTTTTATAAGCCTCTTCCGACTCGTAACCACCACCTTTGGCCTTATTAGCTATAGCATTGGCACTGGGACGTGCATCCATAATTGCCAGTTTATCAGACTGTGCATTTGCTTCCATAATATAGTTCAAGTACAGCTCATCATCAGCACTGCGTTTTCCACCTACTCCAACTAGAGGTTGTGAGCACCGAGTAATAGTGGCCTGTGATCGTGGGTGAATCCATGACAAGACTGGCAAACGACATCTGGAACGGAATTGAACCACACTTCTTAAAAAGTCGTCGGAGGCTACCTTGGGCACCGCCCAAACAGCTGGATAACTATCACACACGGCAAACGTTTCATTGATTTTTGTAACTCGCCACATGTCGTTCGGCACGCCTAAACGCCTTAATTCCGCTAAAGGTTCATACACGGCCCAGCCATTCTCTAGAACCGCTGTGCTGTTACTTACTGAAGCATGAGCAAAAGCAAATAGTCTGCCACTATATGATAAAGGAAATGCATATGATTGCAACTTTTCGAAAACTGCACGTCTAGAATGATTTTGTTGCTTGTGTGCAAATCTCAAATTTCTCATATCCTTGCAAAATATTTCAATGCCATAGGAATTTTCGCCACGTGATGTAGCTCCACCAACTTTTTCAACCCTTGCTATGACACCTAATGGTACATCCACAACAACGGGAGGCTCATAATCACGCAATGGCAACGAATGAAAATACAAACGATAATTTGTTACAGTCAAAGCCCCGTAGGTTGGTCCTCGATAAGGGCAAACATATGTTACATCATTTTTTTGATCCTGATCTTCTTCACCCGCCAAATATATAAAAGGTGTGTCTTTGACTGTATGCATTTCGTTCCTATGTTGTGAACTAATGGAGCTTGACTTGGAATACGTATCCAATGAATTCGTGCTAGTATTCTTGGAAGCTCCTCTGTCTGCTAATACATAAACTGATTCCAAAGTTTCTTTGTTATCCATTTTATAAGTTAAATATTGAAAATTTAACTAAACAGTGCGTGTGAAGTTATCAAAGTTATTAAAGAGAAAATTCTAATTCCATTTGTTCTAAAAGAGGAAGACGAATGTAAACATAATATATATATGTATATAAAGCACTTCACCACACGCATATATAGAAAGAAATCAAAATATAATATAAGATAATACATGCACGCTAGGGTGGGCCGAGAAACCTCTTTTTATACCCTTATTCTGGCCTCAATCATAAGAACGTCAGTAATCATAAATGCTCACAAGCAGAGTTGTAATTTTTCTTGTGAGTCGTTATGAGGTTTTTCCAATTCTCGGACGCCTTATGACTTTTGAACTACTCAGAAGGGCCTCAGTAGTAGTGATGTACTACGGAGCAGATCATAAGCAATATAATTGACTTTTTCTAATTTTTACATTTCAATTTACATTCATAAAATTATGAAACAATAAGTAAAGTAAAACTTAAAATTATAAGGTGTTGTTGAAATAACAGTAAAATGAATAAAGCAGCTAGAGATGATAAGAATTTTTTATAATAATTTAAACATTTAGTGAAACGTGCTTGCTTTCAGCTCTATCGGTATCGTTTTGTAAAAAAAATTTTTTTTGATGTTGTCTTAAATCTAATTAAAAGTAATTAATCTTAAAGTTCAAACATAACTCAAAACAAACTACTACTACTATAAATTATATATACAATTAAAATTATTCAGTTAAACCTAAACAAATTATTATAAAAAAAAACAAAGAAAAGAATTAATATAAAAATTAGGCATTAAGGTGATAGATGAATTTACACGTAAATTTTCTGTCATAAACACTAGGGGTGATAGATAATGTGTGTTAGACCAGTTCCGTTTACAACACCCAGAAGGAAGCGTCAGAGACCGTACAAAGTATATATATTTTTGATCAACGTCAAAAACTGAGTCGATTTAGACATGTGTGTCCGTGTGCCCGTGAGTCCTTAATATTTGGTACGTACATCTGTAAATATTTCTTTCATCCAAGTGCCAAAAATGGGTGTGGTCGGATAACAGACACGCTCACAATTTACAAAAAACCATATTCACCATAAAGCTAGACTGAAAAGCTGATACATAATACGTATACTATTAAAGGGTGCAATTTATATATATGTATATATATATATATTTGCCACGTCCACCGTTGTGGAGACCGTTTACGATTTCACCTAAGGCAAATTTAGTTTTTTTACTTGTTGTTATATAAGCTGGAATACCGCGGAAAAATTGCAATTTGGTGAGATTAAAAATTGTTTAAAAATTTTTTTTTATCGGTTAACGTCTTCTGCTTCCGCAAGAGCGCTAAAGTGAAAAAATCCTTGAAAAAAACATGGAATTTTCGAAAGAATGTAATATTTATACCTTTTGCATAAGATAGAGGGCACGCTAAGTTTGTTATTCTTTTATAGTCATAAAAATATTATTTTATTTTATTAATTACACTACGTTTACATTGGCGATATTGTTAGAGTTAACACGTTACTTAATTTGCTCATGAAGCTCATTCTGCCGGGGAGGTCATGACTGTAGAGTATACGCCTAGTGAATCTATACGTACTGTCCGAAGTCTGAGCAGTAAAATGTGGGGGGATGAGATCAAAGACACAGCCCGCGCAAAAAGCAATCGTCTATTCTATAGGGTGCTTAACATTGTTGCTTTTAAACCTTTCTTTGAATCTGCTTTAAAGACAGATGAGATTAAATCGCTCAACAGGCTTTTAAGTGGACATACCTATGGCAAAGTATATTTAAAAATGATTGGTGACATAACTAACGACTTATGTGATTTTTGTAATGTCATTGCTAATGCAGAGCATTTCATCTTTAAATGTAAGTCGCTTTCCTCGAACTTCCATGTTATTTGTTGTCGCTGATTATTCAGCTTTCGCTTAATCATTGTCTCAATTTTTTTTGGACCGGATCACGCCTACACTGATAACAGCAGATGTATGCAGTGTCTTTCATGAACTCATCAACTCTGGGGATTTCAATAAAGTAGAGATGTGTTAGTTTTATCTCTGCTGGGGAAAATTCCGAAATTTTTATCATTGGGTCATCTATGAAGTTTTGCAGTATCTTCATGTTACCCTTGAGGTTACTCGGTTTTAGTTTGTCTATTCCAGTTATTCGAAGCGCACTCTGACCAGCTTCTCTTTCGATTAGTATTGGGAGAGAAGGAAGGCCTATGAATACTGTAAAGAAGTCTGAAGGGGGCTGGGGTAGACCCAGGGCCAGCCAGAGTTCAATCCAAAGACTTTGATTAATTCAGAGATCGATAGATTTTATTTTTATCGTGACTTAGAGATACAATGCTTTATTTATTTCAAAATAAAATTTTAAGAAAAAAGAGAAATTGGCTTTGCTATAACGATAGGTGCTTTGAGAATATTTCTTATTTAGTATCTTTGCTTTCCTTCAACAAGTCCTAGTTCTATTAAGTAAGATCTCAGTTGTAGACGATGCGTATGGTATTAACTGTGTCCTCTGCTGTGCTGTTCGTGTCTTAGTTATTCGTGTTTAGCGTAGTGTTGAGCGTTAGGTTTGAAGGAAAAAGAAACGGATAACATCAACTTTTCGTCTAATGTAGTGTTTAGCTAGTGTGTCTATTACCTATGTAAGTACTTGGCTTAGTGTGAGCGTTTATCTGAGAAGTAGAGGATAACATCAACTCCCGCCTGTTAAATATTTTAACCTAGTATAATGCCTTAGCTGAGATTATGTTAACTAGTTTAGAGAGGATAACATCAACTCTCGCCTGTTAAATATTAACCTAGTATAATGCCTAGCTAAGAATATGTTAACTAGATCAGAAAGGATGACATCAACTCGTCTGACCCAGTTCCTAAGTAATATCCCTGCTGCCTGCAGAATAATTTACTGGTTACAAAATAATATTAACCAGATTAGGGAGGATGACATCAACTCGTCTGACCCAGTTCCTAGTTACCAAAATAAAAATTAACCAGATTAGAGAGGATGACATCAACTCGTTTACCCGGCTAATTTACCTATTGCCCTAAATAACAATTCCCTGGCTACCAAAAATATTGACCAGACTAGAGAAGATGACATCAACTCTCCTACTTTAGTCCCCTAGACAACCTAGTGCTAAACTAGTCTAAAATTAGCTGATTTGCTATGCGTTGATCGCGTTTTTATAGGCCAGTGGCTGAACTTTTTTGTGTTGTTTATAAGAGCTTTGATATAAGCTTTGCATCACTACAGCTGATCTTGCTTCATATGTTTTACAATAAAACGGGGTTATATCCTACAGCTGATCTTATGACTAACTTACAGGGTAACTTAGAATATACCATAATAAGAAAATTTAACAAATGTATTCAAATTAATAATAAGGAAAAAAAAGGAAGTAAAATATTATAAATTCAAAGTAGAAAAAAAAAGAAATTTAATTGAATATACATGATATAAAAAAAAGGAAATAACATTAATTCAATGGAATATTTACATTGGTAATTTAAATTCAAGGAAAAAGAGAATTGTAGCATGCGTGTGATGGAAATTTACCCCTCAAAATTTCCTGATCGCACTACCTCCTCCCTCTGGAGAGCCCTCGCTTCGGATCAAGACTTCCCCATTCCGCTTTATTACCGCCTTGTACCTCCTCCCCTGAATAGTGTAGAATCTTTGTGTCCTCTCACGCATTGGCAATCGCGCTTGCTGACTGAGAAGGCACGCCTCTAGCTCGCTACGGATTTCAGAAGGCACAGGAACTTTGTAGCTAAATCTTACCTCTGCATGGGTGTCTGGTTGTTGACATTTAGGAGACGCCTTTGGCTTGTACATCGACATTCGGTACGGCTGGAGCGGGCTAAGCATTGGGGGTGGCTGTTGTAAATTCTGCTCTGCTGTTGTAAATTCTGTTGTAAATTCTGAGTACTTGACTGTAGCCTCCTGGAGCATCCCGGAGGTGTCCATGACTTGGCCGTAGTTACTTGATGTTGTTGGCGTGGGCTAAACTGCTGCGATGGTCGTTGATCGTTATACACTGATGTAGGTTTCCTGCGTTGACCGCGTATACCCGTAGAGCTGGTAACAGGTTCTGCCTGGATAGGCCACGGTGTTTTGAGCGACTTGGAGCTCGCGGAACTTGCACTCCATTGGCTTGGGAGGATCCCTCGGATTGGTAACTCGGTATTTCGCAATAGTGGATTAAACGTGTCCTGTGTTGGAGCATGTGTACGGAGTGACGGCGGAGTAGAGTTATTGCCTGCCTGGTTTCTCTTGATGGTGTCGTCATACGGCTGAGCCTGAGTTCTCACATCACATGTTTTGGCGTGCGTGGATTGGTACTCACTTGTTGGAGCCACTACCTCGTCTATATGGTCAAGCAGGCGCGACAGATCTTCGTCACGGTTTGGTTTTGACACTGCTGCTTGGACTTGATCGGACGGTCGAGGTGCTGTTAAGCGACTTGGAGCATATATGTATGAAGGCTTGTAGATCTTGATGACGGTAAACGACTGCTGTACTCGTACAGAATCGCCAAAAACGTAATCGACCGTGTTAGTGACCTGGAAGTCATACATCTCTTGGCAGTGCGGAGCATAGGCATATCATCTTGCTTGCGATCTTCAGAATGGCTGCGTTTTGATGACGGTATGAGCCACGTATCTCCATCATTTGTGTCACTGCTGATAGTCATGATGGAGAAATCATCCCCTATTTCGTCTTGATCGGCGGACACTTCAAGTGATGGTGGGTGGTGTTGAAAGAATTCACGGTTTGCCTCGCAATCCGTGTTCAGCGCACATACGTTAGGCGTAGGTGTTGGTATTTGTTCATAGTCTGATTTCTGGTATGGAAAGGTTGATGTCTTCGCTGGAGTGTCGGGCAGGCCGAATAATTCGTCCCAGTTGGGTCACAAATTCGCGACTTAACTTTGTGTGCCGTACGCCTGGCGTTTTTCACAATGAATTTAGCTCCATTTCTATGGGTCTGGCCACCATGGTAACCCCGTGAAGTTGTAGGTGAGCTATTTAAGAAAATAGTCTGTCGCTTGCTGTTTATTTTGCTTTGTAGGCTCTCACTACAGCGGCTACTGGTGTGCCGGAATTTTTCGTCGTCTGGATTTATACTGGGTTTCCTTTCAGGTTTGAATTTTTTATATTCCTTAATTTTTTTTTATATTTTTTTTTTTAATTATTAATCTTTGAGTGACTTTTGTTCTAAATAGAGAAAGAGAAAAACAAGATTTTATTAGTATTATTTTGGTTGACGGGTCAACCCTTTGGAGTTTTCAGAGTAAGCTTCAATATATGGTTTGAGATCTTTCACGTGAGCCGTTCGACGTTGATCAAAGCTTTCTGTTTCTATAATCACATCTGAGAGAAAACTTATTACCGTAAACGGGCCAGTAAACTTTGGTGCTAATTTTGCTGCAAAGTATTTATTTGCTTTGGATAGAGCGTGTTGGCGTACTAGTACTAGGTCACCAACCTTTGGTTGCCATGAGCGTCTTCTTAAGTTGTAATGTCGACTGTGATCTTTGGATGCTTTGGCCAAATTATTCCACACTAGTTCCCATACCTCGTTTAAAATTTTCGCCTTGTCCTTGCCGCTGATTGGTTGTGTGCCTGTGCCCATGATTACTTCATCGTACATGGTACCTGGTAAACGTGGTTCGCGCCCATATAGAATGCATGCCGGTGATAGGTTTGTGGAGTCGGAGACACTAGAATTTAGTGCTAGAGTTATTTAGGATAAGTTATTGTCCCATCTTCGGTGATCGTTATCAGTGAGTTGAGCCAACATTGTTTTTAGAGTGCGGTTAACCCTCTCGGTAGGGTTCTCGTGTGGGACGTATGGTGCTGTGGTTTGATGCTTAACTCCTATCTATCGTTTTGCTAGTGAACTGGGTACCATTATCTGATACTAGAACTTTGGGTACCCCAAATCGTGCAATGATATTTGTTCTCATGGCTATAATTACTCCGTCGGCTGTTGCTTTCTTCATGGGGTACAATTCAACCCATTTAGAAAACTTATCCACCATTACCAGTAGCATAGTATTACCGTGTGTTGACCTGGGTAAAGGCCCTATAATATCTGTGCATAATATTCACCATGGTTCCTCTGGTATTTGTGTTAACATTTGACCTGCGGGCCGCTGTTGGCTTACTTTGTACCTTTGACAAATATCACACTGGAGAACATATCTTCGTATGTCCCTGAACATACCAGGCCAATAATAAAGTGCGGTGATACGAGCAGTCGTCTTCCGTATACCGAGGTGACCTGCCGTGGGGTCATCATGATTTTCTCCAAGCACTCGTTTTCTAAGTGGTGTGGGCACACATAATTTCCAGGTGTTGCCTTCGGCTCCATTATGCTGCGTTGGGATGTGCCGGTATAATTGGTTATTAGTAATAGTATAGTCAGGGTATTTTTCTGGGTTTGCTTGTACTTCTACTCTTCGATTTTGTAGCCATGAACAGGTTTTTTCAGTGTTGGGGAGGCTAAGGGTATCCGTAGTGATGGCACAAGTTTCTTCCGGCTGGCGGGAGTGTCCGCGACTATATTACTTTTGCCTTTGCGATAAGTTACTTCAAGGTTATACTGTTGCAATTCAAGGGCCCATCTAGCTAGTCTTCCGGTGGGGCTATTAATTGTATTAAGCCATCTCAAAGACAAATAATCGGTAATCACAGTGAATTTATAACCCTCCGCATTTTCCGAATTCCCCATACAATAGCTAAGCATTCTCGTTCGGTAACACTGTAGTTTCTTATGCTTTATTTAGGTGCCTGCTTGCATAGGCTTATAACCTTTTCACCTTCTGACGTTTGTTGGGTTAACACGGCGCCAAGTCCAACGTTGCTGGCGTCTGTTTGCAAAACAAATGGCTTATTTAAATCGGGACATGTGAGTACCGGAGCCTCCGTCAGTTTCTTTTTTAACGTCTCGAATGCTCTCTGCTGGACGTCTGTCTATCTCCTTTTAATAAGGCCGTCAGTGGTTGTGAGATGTCTGCAAAACTTGGAACGAAACGCCTATACCAAGACGTGATGCCCAAGAAATTTCTCAATTCTCGTATGTTTCTTGGTGGATTGAGATATGATATTGCTGCTACCTTATCTGGGTCGGTTTTGATCCCGCGATTGGTGACGATATGCCCTAGATACTTTCGTTCCTTCTTAAAAACTAGCATTTCTCGGTGTTAAACTTCAGGTTTGCGTTTCTTAACCGCCGGAATACCTCGCGTAGATTCTTCATGTGTTCCTCAAGAGTACGGCCAATCACAATGATGTCATCTAAGTAGGTGAACGCCCTAGGTTCTAAATCAGGGCCGATAATTTGGTCAAGCAGTCGTTGGAAGGTTGCTGGTGCCGTGTGAAGACCAAATGGCATCACCTTCCAAAGATATAAGCCTTTTCCGGGAATGGTAAAAGCGGTATATTTTCGGCTGTCATTGTCCATGGGAACTTGCCAATATCCGTTTTTCACTTTGGCCTCTCTTAGTAAGTCTAGAATTCGTGAGATCTTGTGCAAAGGGTAGGCATCCTGCTCGGCACGTTTATTTAATTGACGGTAATCAATGAAGAGCCTCCATATTCCATTCTTTTTTCTTACTGGTACCGCCGGAAATGAGTATGCACTGTGAGATGGCTCGATTAGATTTTTTGTTAATAATTTATCGACTTCGGTGTGAATAATTGATTGCATAGCTGGATTACGTTGTTGGTAGCGTATATTTATTGGTCGTTCGTCCGTCATGTAAATTTTATGCGTAATAAGGTGGGTTAAACCTGTCGTTTTGCTAAATTTGGCCAACTCGTCTTCCAAGAATTTGGCGATTTTGGCTTGTTCGGTTGTTCGTCTGTAGCACTTCTTTCTGGCTCGTCATTCGGTTGGTCCGCTTCTAGTATTAGTGTACATGTTAATTGGACATGCTGTTTAATGGGACAGTAAGGACAGTTCGTTACCTTATGTCTATCTTGACGGATCATGTTGACAGCATTTTTGTATGGGGTGTCACTGGCATCCTGCGGCCGCTCTCTGCATTGTAGAGTGACCCCAGCGCATGTTAATGAGGCGTTGAATAAGGACAGAAATTTCATGCCCAGGATGACTTCCTCAATCGCGTTTGGCATGACTAAGAATGGTAGTTCCTTCTGCTGATCTCCAAAATGGACAATGCAATACAGCGTTTCATTAATCCTTTTCGCAGAGCCGTCGGCCATAAGGACACTTAAATTGATGCTTTCGCGCCGACCAGTTATGTCCATTCTGGTTATAAAAGATTGACTAACGGTACAACTCGTAGTTCCCGTATCGATCATGGCGTTTACAAGTATTCCGTTGATCCGTATGGCTGCTGAAATTTTATTATCTTTACAGGCTAATAGCAGCGGCCTTTCCTGGAATTGCAGCCCGCATCCTCGTTCTTGTGGGTTTTGTCCACGCTGTTGTTA
This sequence comes from Ornithomya fringillina, assembly GCA_963978525.1. Taxonomy (NCBI): domain Eukaryota; kingdom Metazoa; phylum Arthropoda; class Insecta; order Diptera; family Hippoboscidae; genus Ornithomya; species Ornithomya fringillina. Next base: position 16,441,873 of record OZ021690.1, on the reverse strand, counting down.
TTGTTGTTGTGGTTGGGCGGCCTGAGATGTCGTTGGGTGTTGTCTGCAGCAGTCACGAGTTCTAACCCCAATTGTAATACATATCCAACAGAATAGCCTGCTTGTGTTTTGGCATGATGCGAAGGTATGTCCTTGATTGTCACATTTTCGGCAAGCGGTGTTTGAGTTTGCAATTTCGTTAACTGGTGGACTAGAGTGTTGGTTGACTTGGTTACCCATCGTTCTTGCCCTTAATGTGTGTGAAATGCTTTCCATATCGTCGGCTAGTTCTAGCAGCTCGGATAGGGAAGCAAAATCGCGCCTACGAATATACCAATGATAATCCGGTAGAGCGTTGTTGTATATTCTTGTTAACTTTTCCTTTTTTGTGTCGCATTAGTTCTTGCAATGCGAGGGAATAATCTTGGAAGGATTCGTTGGGACGTTGTGTGCGGTAGTGAATTTTATCACTACGATTTTCAAAGAATCTCGATGGGAGGAAAAATTTAAGAAAATGCTCCTTAAACGAATTCCAGGTGGTCCAATGCCTATTGTTATTCCAATACAACACCAACGCCTTCCCTTTTAGAAATATGGGCATTGCTGTTGGTAGAGCGTCAAGAGGTACGTCATACGTGCATGCCATCTCTTCAATATTTTCCACGAACTAAAAGGTGTCTGTCCCGCCTTCATAGTGGATGTTCCACTTGTGGATGACGCTCATAACCACTTTTTTGTGCCCGGTGGCTACTTTGCTAGGCTCTTTTATGTATTCTTGCTCTTCATTATTTGCCTGTTGGGTCATCCTTAGTTTTTTGTGAATTTCCTCGATCAGATTTGCAAGGTCCTCCTTGTTTATCTGTACTTTGGCTGTCGGCTGCGGTGACTGGCCTCTGCTGGTGGTTTCGTTTGGTAGGCCTTGGCTTCGCATTGCTCCTGATAATATAGAATTTTGTTTAAATTTGCTATTATGATCTTTCATTTTTATGTTTATATTACTTTTGCAACTTAGTGCAAGGGGCACAAGATAAAATTTTTATTTTAAACCAATTATATAATTGGCTTTTTATACCCTCCACCTTAGGGAAGAGGGTATATTCATTTTGATCATCCGTTTACAACACATCGAAGGAAGCCTCGGAGACCCCACAAACCATATATATTCTTAATCAGCATGAAAAGAGAAATCGTTTGAGACATGTCCGTCCGTGTGTCAGTCTGTTGTTGGCACTCTCACGGTCGTAATTTTTGAGATATCAAATTGAAACTTTGCATACGTATTCTTAGTTCAATTTCGCTGTTCCGTATTGAAATTGGGCAAAATCGGTTAAGAGACACGCCCACAATAAACGAAAATCTTAATATACCTCGAAAAATTGTATCTTTAAAAAATTATATATCGCACAATACTATGCCTATCAAATTGAAATTTGGTACATATATAAAAGGTACCGTTATCCAACACTGTGCCAAAAATGGGCGTGATTGAATAACGCAAACGCCTATAATTAAAAAAAAACCCTATTTGCGTAAATACATGAAATAGTCATATGCATAAATATGGCAATAGGAACTTATTTTTTAGAGAATTACAAAAGGTGGAGGGTATTTAAGCTTCGGTCTTAACCGAACTTTTCTATCTTGTTCTTACTTTTTTTTCCGACGTTTCGTCATCTTACCGTGACATCATCAGGGACCACTTAATTTTTTTCCTAAACAAATTATACAATGTGATATCCAGTAAATTATATAAATAATTTCGTACAATATTGACTTTCAAGTTTCCTAGTACAATTTTTTATAAAATTTAATCAATATTTATACATCACGTAACACTTGTGTACGTTAGTCAAAAAATTAATAAGATGTATTAAACTTCTTATTTGATAATGAAAAAAAAATAAATTAATATTTATTATTTTATTTAACAAACACAAAAAAGGTTTTTCACAGGATGAGATGTTTTTGACTAGTAACGAAAAAATTTTGTCAAGCCAGTAACTTAAAAAACAAATGTATTCTAAATAATACAATAAACAGAAACTACAGTATTTAATACAAATACAAATACAAATACACCCCCTATCAATTAGACAATTTTAATAAAAATATCTGCAATTTGTTTTTTAGTATCTATTTTAACTATTTTTAAATGTCCTTTGGAAACATGATCTCTTATAATATGATGTTTGTATCGATATGCTTGGCTCTTTTGCACTCATTATTTTTTGCCATGGCTATACAACCAGCATTATCTTCAAATGACAAAAAAGGTTTTTCTTGTACAACTCCCATATCAAATAAGATGCCATTTAGCCAAATTCCTTCAGAAACAGCATGACTTAGTGCTACATACTCTGCTTCACTAGAAGATGTAGCTACAGTTGATTGTTTTCTGCTACTCCAGGATACAGGACATCCAAACACATAAAATATGAAACCACTTATGGATTTACGATCTTCAATATTAGATGCCCAATCAGCATCTACATAGCCAACTAAGACGTTCTCTTGTGTTTTTGTAGGCTTTTCGAATTTAAGTTTTAATTCATTTATTCCTTTAATATATCTTAAAACTCTTTTTAATGCTATCCAATGCGAATTATCATAGTTTTCTTGGAAGCGTCCAACCGCATAACAAATGTCTGGTCGAACACAGAGCATCAAATACATTAAACTCCCAAGCAATTCACGATATGGATGTGTAGACGATTTTTCTTTGCTAACCCTTAACTGAAGTCCTTTTTCCATATCACAAGCATTGCATTCCAAACTTTTTCAATATTTTTTCTATATTAGCAGTCTGACTAAGTGACAGAACTCCTTTTTCATACGTTATTTTCATTCCAAGGTAATGTGATAAAGGTCCACAGTCAGACATTTCAAAGTTTGAAAATAATTGTGATTTAACTTCCTTAATTACTTTAATATTTTTTCCCGCTAAGAGAACATCATCAACATAAATTATTAATAACAAAATATTCTCTTCAACACCTTTTACATACAAACAATTATCATGGGCTGATCTCCGAAATCCCAAGTTTATTAAAGATGAGTTAAATTTATTATTCCAACAACGAGGATTTTGTTTTAATCCATATAATGATTTTATAAGCTTTAGAGCCATATTTGGTTTCGTGTGATAGCCTTCGGGTACTTCCATAAATATTTCTTCTTTAAGTTCACCATAAGGAAAAGCTGTTTTTACATCCATTTGATAAAAAATTAAGCCTTTTGCAACTCCAACCGCAAGAGCAGTCCTAATTGTACTTAGCTTTGTTACAGGAGAATAAGTATCTTCATAATCATCTCCATATCTTTGTAAGAAGCCTTTTGCTACAAGTCTTGCTTTATATCGAACAGGATTACCATTTGCGCCGTTTTTTATTACAAATACCCACTTCGACTTTAGTATCTTCTTATTTTCCGGTTTTGGAACCACTTCCCATACCTTGTTTTTTATCATGGAGTCCAGTTTACTTTTAACAGCTTTTAACCAATCATAAATTTCTTCAAACTTTGTTGGTAATTCAGTACCAAATGCTTCAAATAATGAAACATATAAATCTGAAAATTTAGGACTTGTTTTTTTTTCTGTCGATCACTCTTTCGTATTGTAGTTTGAATTTGTTTAGTAGTAGCATTAGTATTTTCATTTTCATCATTAATATCTTTATTAATAACATCTTCTTATTCTTCTGATTCTATTTCTATAGAATTTTCTTTAGTAGTAGAAAGGACAAAATCTTCTACGTCCCCCTCTTGCTCGTTTTGGTATATAATAGGTACATCGTATTTTAAATTTGTTTCTTTTTTCAACGGAAAATCATATTCATTGAATATACAATTACGAGCAAGAATTATTTTACGATTTTCACGATGCCACAATCTGTAACCATTAGGGCAATATCCAACCATGACATACTGCATACTTTTGAATCGTTCAGCAACTCCATTTTGCTGAGGATAGTCCTCATTGTTGCTGCCATTGTTTCGGAAATTTGAATTCCCTTATTTTTGCAATAAGCCAAACATTCTCGCCCTTTGTCAACCGTTAATTTTGAAATTATTTGACCAAATTTGCTAGTTGCCACTGCTTCAAATTCTTTCAAATAATCAAATGTTTCAAATTTATTTTTCATTAAATAGACATGAGCAAAATGAGTATAATCGTCAATAAAACTAATAAAGTATTTGGATCCATCATATGCCACCGGACTTATCGGGCCACAAAAATCAGAATAAATGTGCTCAATTGGTTTAGTAGCTCGTGATCTAGTATTATTAAAAGGACTTCTGGTGTGTTCACTCTCAACACACACTTCACAAAAAGAATTTGGTATAACATTCACAATACCAGACACCATATCGTGTTCAATTAATTCATTATGGTTATGTGAACTTATGTGACCTAATCTTTTATGCCAAAGCTCACCTGTTTGTTCTTTAGTTAAGTTTGCCGAATGTTTCAGTACTTCGAGTTTAACTTCAAATAAGTTACCAACTCTTTTAGCTGCTTCAATGATTTGACCATTCTTTTGAATAATTGCTTGTGATTTTTGAAATTCTACTTTAATACCAGCTTCAACTATTTTACTCACAGAAAGTAAATTTACCCGAAAACTGGGGCTGCACAGAACATTTTTAAGTGTTATATTCACTCCATAACTTGTTACACATTGAATTTGTCCAATTTTGGTTACAATAACGTTTTCACCATTTTTCGCTATGCAGATATGTTTTGGTTCAGCTAAATTTTTTATATTATAAAATAACGAATAATCATTTACAAAATGATCAGTTGCTCCTGAATCTAGAGCAAACAACACTTCATTATTGTTACATTTCGCTGAACATATTGAGTTTGAATCTGCCATAAAGCTTATACTTGCAGCATTAGCTCTTTTTACCTTTTTGACTCGACATTCAGCCTTTTTATGACCATATTTGCCACATTTATGGCATTGGCCATTAAAACGATTTAATTTCTTTCTTGAATTGAAAGCAGCATTTTTCTCAAAAGAATTTTCGCTGTTACGCTGTTTCTTTTTGGCCTGTTCAGCTAGCAATCGTACTTTTACCAGCGATAAAGTTAAATTTTCTACTGGTAAATTTTCCAGAGCAGTAACTACCGCATCGTATGACTCTGGAAGTGTTAAGAAAAGTTGAGAAATTATGTCTGCTTCTTCTGGTTTGGCTCCAGCAGACTTTAACTGCCTAATTAATGCCTCAAACTTGAGTAAATGTACAGTTAAATTTTCTTCTTCGCGTAAGCGTAATACTGCCAACTCTTTCCTAATTAGTGTTTGAGTTTGCGCTGACTTTCGGTCGAATGATACCGACAACATCTCCCACATTTCTTTTGCTGACTGAGCATCTCTTATGTATTCAATATAATCATCATGAATATAAGATGTGATGATGTCTTGAGCTTTTACATCTATCTTCTTAAATTCTGACAACTGGGTTTCATCTTGTGGTGCTGACATATCAACAGCTTTTAAACACCCACAAGCATTGAGATGCTTTTCTACACGAAATTTCCATATTTGGAAATTTGACCCAGCAAACTGCATAATTCCCGTTTTATCCATTTTGTTATCGCCCATAACCTCTTATTTGATAATGAATAAATAGCGAGAATTATAAATTAATATTTATTATTTTATTTAACAAACACAAAAAAGGTTTTTCACAGGATGAGATGTACTTGACTAGTAACGAACAAATTTTGTCAAGCCAGTAACTTAAAAAACAAATGTATTCTAAATAATACAATAAACAGAAACTACAGTATTTAATACAAATACAAATACAAATACAAAATAACAACAAAACTCTTTCAATCTCAAGTACTAAATAAATGCGTGATCATAAAAATTCTATTATACCAAGGAGCTAATTATATGTATATCATTAATGTGTTGTAATTGTTGTTCTGAAAATGAAAAACTTGTTAGAACTAAGGAGAGATTATGTTTTCTATTAACTTGCCGCAAGCAAGGCTTGGTACCAAACCATATTAAGTATACAATAGTAAGGAGTATTAAATTACTAATTAATGACCAGAACATAAGTAAAGCTACGAAGGCGGAAGAGATTTTTCATCTAAAACTACTTAACTACGAAGTGGACGATACGATTAAAAGAATAAAAAAATTTACGCAAGTATGTCCAAAACATTAGAATGATGTTAATCAATACACCATTAAAAACAAACATAGATCCGAAATTGAAAATCTACGTAAACATATCCTCGTAACACATCTATATCTATACTAATATTATAAAGAGGAAAGATTTGTATTTTTGTATTTTTGTATTTTTGTATTTTTGTATTTTTATATTTTTGTATTTTTGTATGTAACGAGTAAACTCAAAAACTACTGGACCGATTTCAAAAATATTTACGCTATTAGAAAGCTACATTATTACTGAGTAACATAGGCTATATTTATTGTCAAAAAATGTTGGGGATCCCTGGACATTCCTACTATTACTAAACCAAGGTGTAAAAAAATTAGTCATAAAATATCTTTCATCGAATACGCTGCGGAAAGTATTGATGTTAAAACAAAAAAATGTTCTACAATATTATAGAACATATCAATATCTACAAAAAACTTCGCGAGACCATATGTCCAACTATTGTACTTATGTCACTATAACCCCTTTTTATACCCACCATTGATAGTAATATTGCCAATTAAGAAATTAAGTATTCACAATAAGTATTTCACAATATTTAAATAGTAGGGAAATCTGAAATCTGACAACGGCATCTGTGGATACCACTCCAGATGCATCACTAGATTCTGGAGAGGATTTTGGGCATAGGCAACGTTTTATCTCGCGAGATAACCGAATTCCACGCAGGTGAAGCCGCGAACAACAGCTAGTAATATTCATTAACGAGGACTGGATTACCAATTTCACAGAAGTGGACTTACCTTGGGAGGTAAAATGGCTACTATTGCTAGGAAAGAAATTTACAATTCCGATAAACAAAAACAACATTAAAATCATACCATTGCTTGCGGACATTGACAATGGATACATACGTTTCAAAATGACAAAGAAAAGGAGTTACGGAGAGCAGAAATTACGAATAGGATTATAAGCTACAAAAGGAAAAATTACATAACACCAAAAGAGAAGTTCATATTGAATGCTTACCTAGCAACAAATAGATTCTTAAATAAGCACAACAATATTATGATAATACCAGAAGATAAAGGTAATAAGACTGTCCTAATGTACAGGGAAGACTATAACACCAAAATCAACAATTTACTTAGGACAGAAATACCTACAAAACACTTCGTACTGATCCCACCAACAAACTATTAAAAGAAAATAACAAAATTGTGTCAGAATTGTTCAAAGGTGGCTATATTAGTAAAGAGGAAAAAGTGAGATTGACACAGAGTGCAGATACGGCACCGAAACGGACTGCCGAAAATACACAAACCAGAAGTTCCATTAAGACCTATTTCTGCATCTACAGGGTTACTCAAAACTTTATTTTCCGAAAAATACAACATAAAAAATTCGTTGCAACTTAAAAATATCATTAAAGATGTAGTGTTAAAAAAAGATGTGGTATCTTTTTTCACCAACGCTTCCACTCACCTCGTAATTAATATCATTATGAAAAAATGGCCCTTAATAGAGACAAAAACAAAAATCCCTAAAAGGACTTTCTTACAAATTTTACAGTTTATTCTAAGAGATAACAATTACTTTATCTTTGGAAATACTCTGTACCAACAGACTTATGGCATGCCCATGCCAACCCAATTTCTCCCATTTTAGCTGATATCGTGCTGGACGAACTACTTGATGACACACTAAAGGATTTAAACAACGAGGGGATAACGATTAAAATTTTAAATAAATACGTAGGTGACTTGTTCAGCATCATAAGGAAAAATGATGAACTAACAATACTAAATACACTGAACAAATACCATAACAAACTCAAATTTACTATAGAAAAGGAAGAGAAAGGATGTTTAAATTATTTAGATATGACAATAATTAGGGTTGACCAAAAACTATACACAAAATAGTACACAAAATCTGTTTCTTCCGGTCGCATAATAAATTACTACTCGAATCATCCGAGAATTAATTAACACTGCAAAAAACCTAATACGTAAATCTTATGAACTCTTATGAACTTTCTATCTTAGAATAAACTTGTCACTTCAAAATATTCTTGTTTGTTTTCCATTAATAAGACATAACCCACTTATGTAACGTACATACGTACGCTTTATATAAATTGCTAAATAGATAAAAATACCTTTAAGTGAAATACATAAGTGAATCGAAGGTTAACGGTTTTTTCAGAACAACAATTACAACACATTAATGATATACATATAATTAGCTCCTTGGTATAATAAAATTTTTATGATCACGCATCTATTTAGTACTTGAGATTGAAAGAGTTTAATATAATACATCTTATTAATTTTTTGACTAACGTACACAAGTGTTACGTGATGTATAAATATTGATTAAATTTTATAAAAAATTGTACAAGGAAACTTGTAAGTCACTATTGTACGAAATTATTTATATCATTTACTGGTTATCGCAATGTATAATTTGTTTAGGAAAAAAATAAAGTGGTCCCTGATGATGTCACGGTAAGATGACGAAATGTCGGAAAAAAAAGTAAGAAAAAGCCAATTATATAATTGGTTTAAAATAAAAATTTTATCTTGTGCCCATTGCACTAAGTTGCAAAAGTAATATAAATATAGAATTTTGTTTATTTCTTCGTTCTTGTGGTCCATAGATACGTATTGTACTAAAGCGCGTCTAAGTTCATCGACGATGCCGGTTGTGTCTAGGCCGAAGTCCACCATAACGGCAATCAATTCTTCTTTGCGCAGTGAGCGGATCCAGCTAGTAATTGTAATTTTAGTTGTTGTATTGTGTGGTGTATTTATTTGTTGTAATAGAATTTTTTCTCTTTTTTTTTAACGTTGTTTTGTTGATTTTTTTTTCAAAGTGATAGTTATATCAGTGTAATGTTCAATTTTTATTTTATCAGTATAATGTTTTAGTATTTTCTTCTAATGCTAGTTAGTGAGTTTTTTTTTTTTCTATGAAAATTTTTTTTTGTTTCTAATTTTTGTGCTAGTTCCTGCTCATGCGCCGCTTTATAAAGAAGTCTGAAGGGTGCTGGGGTAGACCCAGGGCCAGCCAGAGTTCAATCCAAAGACTTTGATTAATTCAGAGATCGATAGATTTTATTTTTATCGTGACTTAGAGATACAATGCTTTATTTATTTCAAAATAAAATTTTAAGAAAAAAGAGAAATTGGCTTTGTTATAACGATAGGTGCTTTGAGAATATTTCTTATTTAGTATCTTTGCTTTCCTTCAACAAGTCCTAGTTCTATTAAGTAAGATCTCAGTTGTAGACGATGCGTATGGTATTAACTGTGTCCTCTGCTGTGCTGCTCGTGCCTTAGTTACTCGTGTTTAGCGTAGTGTTGAGCGTTAGGTTTGAGGGAAAAAGAAACGGATAACATCAACTTTTCGTCTAATGTAGTGTCTAGCTAGTGTGTCTATTACCTATGTAAGTACTTGGCCTAGTGTGAGCGTATATCTGAGAAGGAGAGGATAACATCAACACTCGCATGTTGAATATTTTAACCTAAGATTACAAAGGATAACATCAACTCTCGCCTGTTAAATATTTTAACCTAGTATAATGCCTAGCTAAGAATATGTTAACTAGATCAGAGAGGATGACATCAACTCGTCTAACCCATGTAGTGTACTATACAATTTTAATGTAATGTACTATACGATTTTTACGCAGTGTAAGCAATATATTTGTACTCATTTAAACGTTAAGCATAGTAAGCGTTATTTTTAAGTTCAGCATTTGAACGTTAAGCAATTTGTAAATAGTAAGTAAGTAGGTAAGTAGGTCATACACAAAAGTAGAATTAGTATATAAACAGAACTAATTGTAAAATAATCGATCAATCAATAAAGTAACCTTAAATAAGATTTACTTAGATTGATTCTCATTAAAAATATTAAAAATAAATACTTACCCGGACAAAGCAGTTAATGCTACTGGATTTTGCTCTAATGGAGCAAATGTCCACTAGCATTCCATGCTAGTGGACTTTGCTTCCTAACCAAATGTGAGTATTCGAAAATAATCAAATTAAACTTCTTTATAATATAACAACGAACATATTACATGGCGATCCTGCCGACCACGATCCTGAAGCAAAATTTTTTGATCCTGAAAACTATGATCCTGATAAATTTTTGATCCTGTAGACTACGATTATGATAAATTTCCGATCCTATCACGATACTGCCTAATTTATTGCCATAATAGAGGACACAAAATTTGACACTCTACAGCTTCAACTCCATTTTAACATGTAGTGTTAGCAGAGTCGTCGTCTACTTTAGTTTGTGGGGGTATTTTATTTTATTTAAGTAATTTATTTATATATGCTACTCGCTAGCGGTCACAATGATTACTGGAATGCTTGCTGTATATTATTGCTGCTATTTATACGCTAAAATTACTGGGTAAATTTACAAGGGATTTTCCTAAGATAACAATACATGAAATTCAAATATATTTACATGTGATTTTCCTAAGGTAAGAATACATGAATATCGTTAGAAATGTCTGCCACGTTGTCTGCAATATGTGTCTGAAATATGTGGCTGCAATATATATCTGCAATATGTATATTGTATCTGACACATTACTCCCCCCAAGCTGTAGAATGGACTCTGAGTCTTACCGTTCTGCCGCTTCTGGTTGTATATGCATTGGGTTGTAGGTTTACATTACTACTTTGACTCGTCGTTAGATGGGGCTCTTCATTAATCACGAATGCTGGTTTGAGGCGATCTATTGAGATATTGGTTTGCCTACCGTTGACGTCGATTTTGAAATATTTCTCGTTGCGTGATACCACTCTAAAGGGTCCTTCGTACGGAGCTTGCAAAGGACGACGCACTGTGTCATTACGGACAAAAACGTTCGGTGAGCTGAATAACTCTTGTTGGATGAACGGTGCTTCTTTATCATGGTTAGACGCCGGAGTTGGCCTAAGTTGTCGCATGTAGGCCCGTAATTTTTGGACAAATACCTCTTCGTTTATGTTGTCTGCGTTGCTAGCGTGCAGAAACTCGCCTGGTAGCCTCGTTGTTGCGCCAAACATAAGTTCGGCCGGTGATGCCTTAATTTCTTCTTTATAAGCTGCATGAAATCCTAAAAGAATAAGGGGCAGCACATCGACCCATTTCTCCGCTTGGTGGCATTTGATGCTAGTTTTGAATGTTCTGTGCCATCTTTCGATCATGCCGTTTGCAGCTGGATGATATGCCGTTGTTTTAAAATGTTTAATACCGAGCAATTTATTTAGGTCGCGGAAAAACGCGCAATCGAATTGTCTTCCTCTGTCCGTAGTAATACGCAGTGGTACTCCAAAACGGGCTATCCAATTGGAAAAGAAGGTAAATGCCACATTTTCCGCTGTTATATTTTCGAGTGGGTATGCTTCTACCCAACGTGTAACGCGGTCAACACATGTCAAACAGTAGCGATATCCTCGGCATGGTGGTAACGGCCCAACTATGTCTATATTGATGTGTTCGAAGCGTTCCCCTACTAAATTATAGGTAGAGATGGGAGCACGATTGTGTCGGGAAATTTTTGCTTTTTGGCAAGCCATGCAACTTTTTGTCCACTCCCTGCAGGCCAAACAAACCTGTCAGTGACCAACTTATTTGTTTTACGTATGCCTGCGTGGCATTAACTGTGGATCGAATGGAATGCAATTTTCCTCCAAGGTATCGTTATCCATGGTCGTACCTTTCCTGTACTTAAGTCGCACACTACTTCAGCGGATGTACCAGGAATGTTGAAGGTTATGAAATTTAAGTTGGTACTGTTGTTATTCATATATTGCTTTAATTCCTCGTCGGTCTTTTGGCTCTCTGCTAATTGTGCGTAGTCGATTGCACCCGATAAATGTATGGCTTCAATACGTGAGAGTGCGTCCGCAACATTATTCTGTTTACCAGGTAGGTATCGAATATCCGTGGTAAACTGACTGAGAAAGTCCAAATGGCGCATTTGACGAGGTGACGATTTATCGGACTGTTGTACGAAAGCAAACTGCAGTGGTTTGTGGTCCGTATAAATGAAAAACTTCTGGCCTTCTAACATATGCCTAAAATATTTAACAGCTTTATAAGCAGCCAACAGTTCTCTGTCGTATGTGCTGTATTTAGCTTGCGCTGTCGAAAGGCGTTCGGAATATAAGGAAAGTGGTTCCCAATCTTTCCCATTGTGTTGTTGGAGCATTGCGCCAATTGCTGTGTTGGATGCGTCTACCGTAACAGAAAGTGGGGCGCCGGGTTTAGGAAAAACTAAGAGTGTAGCTTTACTCAACTGCTCTTTACACTGATGAAATGCTTCTTTTGCGTTATCGGACCAATCAATTATCGATTTATCTTTTTTGTTGTTACCTTTCGTTAAATCGAATAAAACACGTTGACATTCTATGGCTTTAGCGATGAACCTCCGGAAAAAATTTACCATACCTAAGAATCTCCTCAGTTCGCTTAGGCAAATTATAATTTAGAATCGCCTTAACATGTTCTGGTGGTGGACGCAGACCATCCTTACTAACTAGGTAACCTAAAAAGACTACTTCCGGCTGGCCTAGTATACATTTCGCTGGATTAACTATGAGTCCATATTCGCGTAATTTTAGGAATACTTTTCGCAGATGAGTTCGATGTTCTTCCTCATTCTTCGATGCAATTAAAATATCGTCGAGATATGGCCAAGCGAAATCGAATTCTAAAAGGATGTTGTCCATCAAACGTTGAAATGTTTGTCCTGCGTTACGCAAACCGAAACACAAAAAAGGAAACTCGTACATTCCGAAGGGAGTTGTTATGGCGGTTTTCGGGACATCAGTGGATTCCACAGGAATTTGGTGATACGCGCGCTTCAAATCGATTGAGGAAAATATGCTGCACCCGTGTAAATTATGCGTGAAGTCGTGAAGATGCGGCAAGGGATATCTGTCCGGTTCAGTGACACTGTTAAGTCTGCGAAAATCACCGCAAGGACACCATTCGCCGTTTTTTTTCTTCACCATGTGCAAGGGACTAGCCCATGCACTCCTTGAAGGCCTGCAAATGCCAGCTTCGAGCAGCGCTTGAATTTCCGCCTTTGCGATTTTCAACATATCTGGAGCAAGACGTCTAGGCTTTGGTCTTTTAGTAACAATATGGTGAGAAACGCTGTGCTTAGGATTTGGAGCGTGCACATTTTCAAGAAATAAATCTTTGAATTCTGCTAGTATATCGTGGAAGGGAGTCTCGTTATTTACAAGTGAAATCCTTGATATATCGTCAATAGTGGTAATAGCGCAGAATGACGAAATCTTCGTTAAATTGTCCACGAGTTTACTTTCTCGTACGTTGACACTTAAGTTGTGATGGGCTAAGAAATCAGCGCCAAGGATGGGCTGTGACACATTGGCTATGATAAACGTCCACGAGTAATTACGGCGTAATCCTAAATTGAGTGTTAGAGTTTTTACTCCGTAGGTATCGATTTGGTCTTATTAGCTGCATACAAATGTAAATTAAAATCTTTGTGACTGCGTTCGTTTTTTAACGGAGGAATCACGCTTATTTCGGCTCCAGTATCAACTAAAAACTTTAAATTATTACTTTTATCAGTAATAATTAATCGGCGTGTGCGTTTTCGTCTGTCGCCAGCCGCCTCGGGCAACAGACTATTTAGTTTAAAGATTTGATGCACGGTTTGCGGCATTTACTCGCTTTGTCACCAAACTCAATATGATACCAGCATAATCCGTTTTGTGTTGCTGACTCTCGGCGTTTTGATCGAGATCTGCTCCTGGTTCGATAATGCCTATTATGATTAGCGGATGTTTTCAGAGCGGCTATCTCTTGCGACAATTTAGAAATTTGCTGAGCCAATGAATTGATGTTCACAGGTTCCGCTGAGATCTTGTGTATTTCCGGTGTTTCGTTGACGTCAATAATCTTGTCTGCCATAATAGAAATTTTCTCTAATGTCTCATCACTAATTGATACAATAGAGCGCACATTCTGTGGCAGCCTACTTAGCCAGATGGATTTGATCAAAGCGTCGTTAATCTCGTTGCCGGCGAGCTGTTTCGTACATCTCTCTTAATAGCTGTGAGGGACGCATATCACCTAACTCCAGCTCCTGTAGTAGCTTCCTTATACGTTTCTGTAAATCTCTCAATAATTCGAGATTTCAGCGTATCGTACAAATCGGCATCAGGCGGATTCAAAATGATGTCACTCACTTGGGCTAATACGTTGCTCTCAATTCCTCCTACTACTGTATGGTACTTCGTTTTATCTGCAGATATACCAGTAGCAATAAATTGGGATTCTATTTGGGCGAACCATAACTGTGGTTTCTCGTGCCAAAACGGAGGAATCCTAATGGCGACTCGTGATACTTCCGCATTACTTGTCTGATTTTCGTTGTTCATGTCGGGGTCACCAATTTGTGGGGGTATTTTATTTTATTTAAGTAATTTATTTAAATATGCTACTCGCTAGCGGTCACAATGATTATTGGAATGCTTGCTGTATATTATTGCTGCTATTTATACGCTAAAATTACTGGGTAAATTTACAAGGGATTTTCCTAAGATAACAATACATGAAATTCAAATATATTTACATGGGATTTTCCTAATATAAGAATACATGAATATCATTAGAAATGTCTGCCACATTGTCTGCTATATGTGTCTGCAATATGTGTCTGAAATATGTGGCCACAATATGTATCTGCAATATGTATATTGTATCTGCCACAAGTTAATTGACTCCCAATAACACTTTTAATCGGTCCAAGAAAATAAGAAGACGCAGGAATTTTTAAAAATACTTTTTGTTGCTGTTAATGTTCGTGCGTAGTATATAAAAAATACTTCATTTTACCATTAATATATATATAAGTTCATACATTTAATGCAACACTTTTCTTTAATAACTTAAACAGTTTCAGTTTTTACCAATTTTATGTATATATATTTCGTATGGACCAAGCTACATTACTGTTGCAAACTTTTATAAAAATTGAAACAAACTTAAGAGAGAGAAAAAACAAGTTAGAGAAGTTCGGTTAAGACCGAAGCTTAAATACCCTCCACCTTTTATAATCCTCTAGAGATAAGTTCCTATTGCCGTATTTATGTATATGACTATTTCATGTACTTACGCAAATAGTTTTTTTTTTAAATTATAGACGTTTGCCTTAATTAATCACGCCCATTTTCGGTACAGTGTTGGATAACGGTACCCTTTATATATATACCAAGTTTCAACTTGATAGGCATAGTATTGTGCGATATATAATTTTTTAAAGATGAGATTTTCGTTTATTGTGGGCGTGTCTCTTTACCGATTTTGCCCATATTCAATACGGAACAGCGAAATTGAACTAAGAATACGTATGCAAAGTTTCAACTTGATATCTCAAAAATTACGACCGTGAGAGTGCCAACAACAGACCGAAACACGGACGGACATGTCCAAAACGATTTCTCTTTTCATGCTGATTAAGAATATATATGGTTTGTGGGGTCTCCGACGCTTCCATCAATGTGTTGTAAACGGATGATCAAAATGAATATACCCTCTTCCCTAAGGTGGAGGGTATAAAAAATGTATACATAAATACAAGAAAAATATAAAACTTAGTAAAAATATTGTTAATATATAAAAACATACATGTATTACACAAAAACATACATGTATTGAATTAATTCATGGAGGACAGCAAAGCAATTTTAGAAAGTTTAAAGAAGATTTTAGTAAATTTAAAAAAGACACCAAATATACCTTACAAGAAAGAAACACTAGAATCAAAGCTAGACGAAATAAATAAACTAAAACAAAAGTTTACATTACTGGGGCAACTCTTAGAAGGATCTTCAGACTGGCTCAATCTTAAAATTACATTTGATAAAACTTATAAAGATTTAGAGTGCTCGTTATCAGAATTATTAGAGTCTACCTTATCAAATCAGACTGATACAATGGCTTTTAGTTTCGAATTAGCATTAAAAACAGTCCCACTTTTTACAGGGAAATACAAGGAAGTCGATAACTTCTGTAAAATAATCGAACTCCT
Source organism: Ornithomya fringillina (assembly GCA_963978525.1). Taxonomy (NCBI): domain Eukaryota; kingdom Metazoa; phylum Arthropoda; class Insecta; order Diptera; family Hippoboscidae; genus Ornithomya; species Ornithomya fringillina. Next base: position 16,425,663 of record OZ021690.1, on the reverse strand, counting down.
TGGTAAAAACCTGAATGACGATGGAAAAAAAGAACTATTAGAACTAGCCTATCACATAAAATTATCACAAAATATGCTTCTGCAGAAACTAAAAATGTCTTAACGAGAACAAATGAAAATTATGCTCTAACTATATTTAAGAACGGTGTAAGTGAACAATATAAACAAACTACATATATATGCAGCACAACCACAAACATTAAACCAAGCTGCAAATATTGCTTTAGAACTTGAGAGAGACCAAAACTTCCAAGCAAACTCTCAAATTTTTCACACCAAAATTCAAAATCGAACGTACAGCCAAAGGAAAAATAATAATTGTTGCAATACAAATAGTCATGGCAATTGTAGAAATAATTTCAGGCAAAATAGGAATTATAATTATGATTATCAAAATAATAACTATAGAAGCAAAAATCATAGAAACAGTTTCAGACAAAACCAAAATAATTTAAGACAAAATGACAATAACAGACGTCAAATAAACCCAAACAATAACTATAGACAAAACCAAAACAATACCACTAACAACAACACAAATTTAAGACAAAATAATAATAACAGTCGTCGGAATGTCAACATAATACACAAACAGGGAAACGAATCACCGCTGGTGATGATGGACGCGTAAATAAGGAATACAAAATTTTAAATGTATCCAGTCAGCACACACACTTCATTGTTCTGAAATTGGAAACCAATCGAAATATCAAATTTCTCGTCGATACCGGAGCAGAAATTTCGTTGTTAAAGTTAAATACATTAAAAAACATTACACCAAAAATAACAAATAATACTTGTAAACTGAGTGGAATATCTTCGGAAAAAGTAGATACCCTTGGAAACACCTTTTTAGATCCATATGTCGGACAGACAAAATTTAACCATACGTTTCATATAGTAAACAATTCTTTCCCAATAACGACTGACGGAATAATAGGAATAGATTTTCTACAACGATTTCTTTGTAAAATAGACTATGAGACAATGACACTAGATATCATCATAGAAAAAGAAACCATTACTCTTCCGATGGAAACAAACTATATAAACAATTATATTATAATACCCCCAAGGACAGAAATAATACAACCTATTAAACTTAAACTTCAAGAAGACTCTGTAATATTGAATGATGAACTTCAACAAGGAGTCTTTATAGCAAATTCCATTGTACCCAAATCTGGTAATTCTCACATTAAAATTCTAAACTCCACCAACAAAAAAGTGACAATAAAAACCATAAAAATAAACACAGAGCCATTGGACAACTGTGACATAATTACTAATAATAATAATGCACAATATTCTGAAAAACGCTTCAATAAACTTTTGAAAACAATTCATATCGACCACGCGGACACCGCCGCTTCAAAAAAATTAATAGACATATTCAGAGAATATCAAGACATTTTCCATCTAGACGGAGAAACCCTGACTGCTAATAATTTCTATACCCAAAAATTAATAATGAATGACAATACTCCTATATATACTAAAAATTACAGACTACCTCAGTCACATAATACAGAAATTAATCACCAAGTACAAAAATTACTGGAATCCGATATAATCGAACCTTCTACAAGTCCGTACAATTACCCACTACTCATTGTCCCAAAAAAAGGAACAAAAGATACAAAAACATGGAGATTAGTAGTTGATTTTAGAAAACTAAATAAAAAATTGGTTAACGATAAATTCCCATTGACAAGACTGGATGACGTATTAGGGAGAGCAAAATATTTTTCCACCCTGGACATGACAAGTTCCTTTTATCAAATTGATTTGGATAAAGAATCTAGACCATTAACAGCATTTTCCACTAACAAAGGACATTTCCAATTTAAAAGGTTACCCTTCGGTTTAAAAATATCATCTAACAGTTTTCAAAGAATGCTAACAATTGCACTATCTGGACTAGACGCAAATGCATTTTTATACATAGATGACATAATTATATTTGGTTGCAGTTTGCAACATCATAACAATAATCTCTTAAAAGTTTTCTCACGCTTAAGAAAATATAATTTAAAATTGAACGCCAATAAATGCCATTTTCTCCGACATGAAGTTGTATATTTAGGACACTTAATAACAAAAGATGGTATAAAAACCGACCCATCAAAATATGTAATAATAAAAAATTATCCAACACCAAAAAATCCAGACGAAGTTAGAAGATTCGTCTCGCTCTGTAATTATTATAGGCGATTTATTAAAGACTTTGCTAAAATAGCAAAATGCTTGAATAATTTATTAAAAAAGAATCAACCATTCATTTGGTCAAATGAATGTGAAATATCATTTAACACATTAAAAAATAAACTTATGAATCCACCAATATTACAATACCCAGACTTTAACAAAACGTTTGTCTTGACTACAGACGCATCTGATTTTGCTCTAGGGGCAATTCTCTCCCAAGGAGAAATTGGATATGATTTACCAATTTCTTATGCCAGTACGACATTATCTAAACACGACATCAATAAATCGGTTATAGAAAAAGAATTATTGGCAATATATTGGGGAATAAAATTTTTCAGACCCTACCTATTTGGAAGAAAATTCATAGTAGTCACTGACCACAGACCATTAATATCATTATTTACACATAATAATCCTTCATCTAGAATGACAAGGATAAGAATGGAGTTATCTGACTACGACTTTGAAATAGTATATAAAAAGGGTTCAAACAATACAAATGCTGATGCATTATCAAGAACAAAGATAGATTCAGACACTCTTAAAGATATGATACCAAGACAAATACAAGTTGTAACTAGAGGGCAAAAATTGAAAAATATTGAATTAGCTAATGATATGAAAAATCAGAATAGTTCAACCCCCCAGAAGTCTGATCAACTTCATATATGGGATTGCACATCTATTTCTGACATTAACAATTTAAGAAAAATTAAATTTGAATGTATTAAAAACATTACAAGAAAAAACAATGTTAAAATACACACAGAAAGTAAAAATATAATAATAAGATGCAGTGATAATCCTCCGAATTTAGATTCGATTATGGAGAAGCTGACATCACAATTAGAAAAATTAAAGATATTTAATCTAGCATTGAACAAGAATGATATGATATTCAAGTTCATAACTGAGAATGCTTTTAAAGAAAAATTCAACAGGTTGCAACAAAAGAAAAATAAAAAAGAACAATTATTAAATATTATATTATATAAAGACCCTCAGAGAATAACAGATAAAGTGATACAATATAAATTAATTGACGAAATTCATAACAGTCCACTAGGAGGACATTTAGGTATCAGAAAAACTCTTTTAAAATTAAAACAAAGATATGTCTGGAAAAACATGAACAAAATGGTCAAAAAATTTGTTAACAACTGCACAAATTGTCAAGAAAATAAACAGATACGACATACTAAAGAACCACAAACTATTACTGTAACACCAAACAGCAGTTTCGAAGTAGTTGAGATAGATACAGTAGGACCCCTAAGGATTTCAAATGGATTCAGGTATATTCTAACGATGCAATGCGCACTAACAAAATATGTAATCGCATTTCCAATACCTAGTAAAGACGCAAAAACAATTTCTCAAACAATTGTCGAACAACTTATTCTAAAATATGGTCACTTCAAAGTCTTAAAATCCGATAAAGGTACAGAGTTTACAAATGAGCTTCTAAAAAGCATATGCGAACTCCTAAAAATCCAACAGATCTTCTCAACCCCGTACCATCACGAAACGTTAGGAATAGTAGAACGTAACCACCGAGTGTTAAAAGAATATATGGACAAATGGATACCCTATTACTCTTTTGCATACAATACTACACCACATGTGACAACGAACATACGCCATTTGAATTAGTATTTGGAAAAATACCATGTTTGCCAAGTGATAATTTTATGTCGAACGAAAAAATCTACAATCTGGAGGATTACTCCAATGAATTAAAAGTCAGACTCCAGTATTCCCAAAAAAGGGCCAAGAAGCTAATAGAATTAGAAAAACGCAAACGTACTTTAAACAGTAACATTAAAGACAGCACCCCTTTAAATTTAAATATAGGTGATTTTGTTTTATTAAGAAATAGGAATAGAAGAAAATATCAAAAACCATACGTAGGACCTTATAAAATAATATCTAAGAATGGAGTAAATTCAGTTATAGAAATTAATAATTTATTTAAAGAAGTGCACAATAATGAGTTGAAACCGTATAAAACAAATTAATATTATACAAACACAAATTTTTTTTTCTTTTTATATAAAAAAATTTTTTTTTTTTTAGGGTAAGGGTGTAGTGTACTATACAATTTTAATGTAATGTACTATACGATTTTTACGCAGTGTACTACACAATTTTAATGTAATAAATATTAAGCATAGTAAGCAATATATTTGTACTCATTTAAACGTTAAGCATAGTAAGCGTTATTTTTAAGTTCAGCATTTGAACGTTAAGCAATTTGTAAATAGTAAGTAAGTAGGTAAGTAGGTCATACACAAGAGTAGAATTAGTATATAAACAGAAGTAATTGTAAAATAATCGATCAATCAATAAAGTAACCTTAAATAAGATTTACTCAGATTGATTCTCATTAAAAATATTAAAAATAAATACCCGGACAAAGCAGTTAATGCTACTGGATTTTGCTCTAATGGAGCAAATGTAAGTATTTATAAAAAATAAACAAATATAAGGATACTCACCCACTCATAGCATTCCATGCTAGTGGACTTTGCTTCCTAAGCAAATGTGAGTATTCGAAAATAATCAAATTAAACTTCTTTATAATATAACAACAAACATATTACACCCAGTTCCTAGTTAAATAAAATAGTAAAATAAAATAAAAAAACAAATGTATTTAACCAGATTAGAGAGGATGACATCAACTCGTCTGACCCAGTTCCTAGTTACCAAAATAAAAATTAACCAGATTAGAGAGGATGACATCAACTCGTTTATCCGGCTAATTTACCTATTGTCCTAAAGAACAATTCCCTAGCTACCAAAAATATTGACCAGACTAGAGAAGATGACATCAACTCTCCTATTTTTGTAAAGATGTTTTTTTTCAAATTTTTTCTATTGTACTATTGGGTAGAAAAGTATTGAACAATCCTGTAAAAAATATATAAAACTAGTAATAGTAAACACAAGTCAGCGTAACAAAACAAGTAAAATATTTGTGTATACATTTGCTTGTAGGCATTGTATATTGCCCTACAAATAAATCTTGAGTATACATTTGATATTTTGAACACATTTGTTTGTATACATTGTTTGCCTTACAAATAAATCTTGAGATTTTGCCCGCAAAATTTAAGAGCATGACACTCCGTCTCTATTTTTAGAGGTCTCTGATATAATACTATTGGTGATATTCTAGCGCCTTTAAATCAGTTTGATTATGTTTTTGTTGTTGGAAAAGAAAAACAACAATTCTTGAAAAAACTTATAAAAAGTATTGTAATTAATGTAGACACGATAATACCTTTAAAAAAGTTAGATGACTATTATACCAATTGTCCTATTCATAAAAGTATTAAATTTCGATGTGCTTTAAATAATTTATATAAACTTTTTATTTTTATTGAAAAAAATTGGGAGAGAATAGAGGAAATTTGTGCAATAAATATATAAAATATTGATTAAACAGATTTTTTATTCATTGTATTTATAATTTTTAGTTAGTAAAGATGTTTGTTCATTTTGTACATCCTTTTACTATGCTTATAAGTGGTCCGTCAGGATCTGGTAAAACAACATTTTTATTGAATTTAATTAATAATGCTGATAATTTAATTAGTGAGAAAATAAAACGTATTATTTGGTGCTATGGAGAAGAACGCGCAAAACCTGTATTTAATCATATCGATAATATTGAATATCATAATGGAATTCCGGAAAGCCTTGATAATGATTTTAATGAACCTATTCTTATTGTATTGGATGACTTAATGATGGATGCATTCAATAAAAGGATCTGTGAATTATTTACAAAAGGTTCTCATCACAGAAATTTTTCTGTTATTTTGGTTACGCAAAACATTTTTCATAAAGCTTCTCATACAAGGGATATATCACTTAATTCAAAGTATATTGTAGTTTTTAAAAATCCACGAGACACATTACAATTTCAACATTTGGCAAGACAAATTCGTCCTGAAAATTCTTCGGACCTTATGAGGATATATAAAGATGTGACAAGCAAACCTCACGGATATTTAGTAATTGATCTTACCCAGAATATAAATGATTTATTAAGATATAGAACAAATATTTTCAATACTGATTTCTCTTATTGCTTTTGTGATACAAGTGAAAATGGTCTTAAAAAAAATCTAAAGCGACTGAAAACGCAGAAGCATATGTTGTACATATTAAAGAATAATAATAATAAAAAGTTAAAAAAGGCCATTCTTAAAAACGCAGATGATGAACTAATTAAAACTTTGGTTGAAATTATTTTCAATACATTAATTGGAAATAATAAACTGAAATTCGGAGATTTAGAAAAATTAAAAAAGTATAAAAAAGACCTGCGATTCATTTCCAAACCAAATACTTCATTAAAGTCGAAAAGAAAAGTACTAATTCAAAAAGGAGGAAATTTTTTACCTATTATTATTTCATCTTTGCTAAGTGGAATTATTGGAAAATTATTAAAGAATGAATTCTAGTAAAAAATTGAATCAAGTAATATTAATGCATCCAAAAGCATATACTCTTATGCTTGAAGATAAATATGCTTCCGAGTTTATTAATAAAAAGCTATTACTAACATTTAATGATATATCTCTATCAGAATTTAATAAATGGATACGAATAAAACAAGAATTAAACAATTTCATTAAAAGGACGATAAAGCCTTATAATCCACGGCATCGGGATGTTGAAAAAATTGATTTTAGTTTCATAGATGGAAATAAGATTGAGACTGAAATGGCGAAAGTTGAAGATAATAAAATATTAGGTTCAGATGAGAGTTTTTCTGGTGATACATTTGTTACACCTGATAAACAATTTGATAATTTTACTAAAGTAAAGTCAGCTGATTCATTGAAGAAGAAATCGAAGAGACGTTTATTCGCAGATAAAATAAATTCTCCTCCAAGCTCTTACACTGTGGCAAGGAAGAATAAGAAAAAAGTAGTAGAAACTACTAAAGATCCTAAAAAACACCCATACAATACGCGTTCAGTACAAAAAGGTGAAAACAGCTTATGATTATTATTATTATTATTATTATTATTATTATATATAATTATTATATATGTACAGATGTGTAGAATAAACACTTAAATAAAACAATAAAAAGATTATCATATAACCATGTTCATTTCATTTTAGTAAAGAGTTTTAAGGCCTCCATACATGTACAGACTCGGTATGGATAGTTTTCATTTAACTCTTATTAGTAATAATTCTTTAGAAATATTTAAATCGAATTCATTATGGTCATTTCGTAATGTTGTATAATTACCGGCTATTCTAAATGAAGAATGGGAAGTTGGAATATCTGAGATGTTTTTGAATGAAATTGAAAAAGGTATTCCCGAAAAGTTTTATACATTATGCATTTATACAGATATAATTCAACCGCGCCGTGCTGGTGATAAATTATTACGATGCTTACGCATTTTGCCTTTTAAAAATATGCAGAGTTGGATTGAATTTAGAAACATGCAGTATTATCCTCTGGATCACCCAACTATTAAATACATTTCAATTTTCTTTACTAATACTGAGGGAACGGAATGTAAGTTTCGAAAATCATCTACGCCTACTGTTGTCAGTTTACACTTTAGAAAAAAAAAAGAAATAATTGCATATAAATAAGCCAAGTAAAATATCGATTGGCTCAGATATATAAAGGTAAGGAATGGATACAGTTTACACACAATATTATAATAATTAGGTAGGAGGAGGTTTAAGTCATATAGGGTCATTATATAGAGTTCCACGAATAGTGCAACAAGGACGCGGGCTTGGAACATTCTATGCGTCATTATTTCGAAATATTAAGCCGTTATTTATTTCAAGTTTACAAGCCCTAAAAAATCAAGCTAAAGAAACTGGAGCAGCTATTATTAATGATTTTGGACGTAAACCTCTTAGGGATATTTTAACAGAACAAACAAAATCAGCTCTAACTAACTTATCAGAAAAAGCTATTAATAAAATTACATCTCAGTTTCAAAAAGAGGAAGGAAAAAATAATAGGAGGAAAAAGCCTCGTATCAAAAAGAGGAAAAACCAGTTGATCAAAACACTTAAAGCAAAACGCAACACAAGAAAACTAAATCGCAGTAAAAAAAACTAATCCTTTAAAACGTGTTAAAGATATATTTTTTTAAATTAATTACAAATTATACGGAGTGTATGAAAAGCGAACTGGATTTATTTGAACCACATCCTGTGCAAAGCAGCATTCTTAATACCGAAGAAGTCTCGTATAATCCAATTCAGTCATTAGATTCACCAAACACAATTGAATTTCTCTGTTTAGGAAATGGTGACACATATCGTGATTTATCGAGTGTTTATATTAAATTAGTGGTTCAATTAAAAGCAAAAGATAATTCTAATTTAGAGGATAGCTCATGTAGCGTAGTAAATAATATACTACACTCAATGTTCCGGAGTGTATCTATCTACTTAAATAACGTTTTGGTTTCGCAAAGTGATAATAACTATCATTATAGATCCTATATACAAACTTTATTAAATTATGGTACTGATGCTGATCTTACTACATCTGGCTGGTATCCAGATTATTATACAGGAGAGATTTTCCATGATGGAAAAAAACAATTGGCTGAATTATTTCAAAAAAGCAGTATAGTAGAATTGGTTGGAAAGTTACATGGTGATATATTCAATCAACCAAAATTATTATTAAATAACGTGGACTTGAGAGTAATTTTAAATTTGGAAACGCCATCCTTTTACTTGCTTGAAAAAGGCGATAAACAATCATATCTAAAAATATTAGAAGCTCAATTGTTTATGAATCATGTAACAATTAACCCTGGTGTGCTTCTTGCACATCATAAAATTTTACAAGAAAAACCTGCACTTTATCCTTTAATAGGGTTGAATTAAAAACTTTTACTTTGTATCCTGGAAATCGTGCATTATCTTTAGACAATGTGGTTATTGGACAACTTCCCATATTTTTAGCGTTCTGTATGGTATATAATAGTGCTTTCTCTGGAGATACAACATTAGATCCCTTTTCCTTTGAGCACTTCTATTTACAAAATTTTAATTTATCAGTAAACGGAGTACAAATACCATCTCAACCATTAGAATTCGATTATAGTGGATTAACAATGAAATCAACAAGGGCTTATAATATGCTATTTAAGGCTATTGTTATAAGACATTCTGACAGAGGACTTCATATAAATAAGCAATTGTTTGATAAAAATTGCTTCATATTAGCGTTTGATCTATCACCAGATCATTCCAATCACGATTTTTGTGCAAATGTTTTAAAATAAGGTAGCATACGCATTGAAGGAAAATTTGTTCGAGCATTAGAAAAACCTGTCACCTGTATAGTTTACTGTGAATACGATTCTATGTTGGAAATTGACAAAAATAGAAATGTAAAAATAACTTTGTAAAGAAAAAAAAAAATAACTATGAATACAATACAAATTGAGCATGCATTAAGAAGCAATCCAGCAACAAGAAAATATTTTCAGGGAGCCTTTCCTTCAGATAAATTGCCCAAGAAAGTTATTCATAGACCTGCTTTAATAATAGCTAATACAGATCCATATAATCAACCAGGAGAACATTGGGTTGCGTTCTATTTCTCTACAAATAAAAATGCTGAATATTTTGATTCTTATGGAGAAAAGCCTACAAAAAAAGAGTTTATAAATTTTTTACGAAGAAATTCTAAAGCCTATCAATATAATAAACAGCGAATACAAGGATATTTTTCCAATACTTGTGGTCATCATTCTTTGATTTATAGTTTATTTAAAAGCCAGCACAAGTCATTAAAAATTTACTTAAAACAGTTCAGTAAAAGCGATTTTAATTTTAATGATAAAAAAATTGTATATCTATTTAAGAAAGAATTCAAAAGAAATAAAATTAGAAATAGTTTTTCTTAATATTCAATATCTGGATCTTGTTCTTTATTCATAAATCTTAAAATAGGAGCATTAAATTTCGATTTATTTCTACCACAGTACATAACGTAATTTATATTATTTTCTTTTAATTTTTTGTAGGGATTTTTTGATGAGAAAAGTTGTCCCAGTCTTCCCGGTAAAAATATCCATAGAGAATTACCCTCACCATCATCAAGGTGTAATGTAATTTTCTCACCAAACTGAGTATTTTTCCCTTTACATCCTGTGATTTTGTATATATAGTTGGGGTTTAACTTATCAATTTTTGTGTACCCTTGTCCTAACTTGGTTCCAACTTCATTTAAAGTTTCTAAGAAAGACTATAAAAAAAATGTGTTTCTTTTATTAATTTTTTACAATATTATTATAGTAGACTTACCATTTTCGTATAAAAAATATTGCTGAGTCTGTACGTTTGCTGTGAAATATCAATAAAAACTAATACTTGCTGAAAGTCTGAAAGACTGAGAAAGCCTTTAAATGAAAAATGAGTTTTTTTATTTTTACATATACATTTACACATGTATATTTTTGTTTATTTATTATATATAACTTTATATATATATAGATTTAAATATCTCTTATTTACATACAATAATATCTATATATTCCCATTCTCTAGTTGATAAAGGAAGGGCTCCAATTCTTTAGGTATTTCATTGAAATACTTCTCATCATTAAAAAACGTCACAGGCAAATTTTCTTCATTTGGAGTTGAGGTGAACAAAGGTTGACCACATTGAAGCAAATCGAAATCACAATCCAAGCTTGAGCAACTTGAAAAAATTAAAGGTGATCTCGGTAATGCTCTGATGATGTCATGATCATCATCGTCATCAATAATTTCTATGCTGAAAAGAAATAGCATTAAAAAATTAATTTTTTTTAACATTTTTAAAGTTATAATATTTAACACTCACCATGAAGGCTCTGGAGATATTATCTCCACACTTAATGAACTCTGATTCTGTTCATTATTCATTACTCCTTTCTCATTAAATTTAAAAAAATCTATTATGGGTGTCTGTACCGAAAGACGCCGAATTTTCTCTGCTTCAAATCTTCAGTTGTTTCTAATTTTCGCTTTTTTAATGCGAACATAGCATTTAAAAATGCTTCCTTGTTATTCATTATAAATACTGTATATAGTTCACTATTTTTTTAGTTTTTAATAAATCTATACTTCACAATTTTTAAGTCAAGTCACAGCATGTTCAGTAGATAAGACATTTTTCATTTTTCATTATATATTGAGAGAAAGAGTGGTTTTTTCTGTATAGCCAGCCCTATGCTCAACATATTGCCTAAAAAAATGTTTTTATTTTATTTGAAAATGATAAAGAAGTATTGATTGTGTTGCATTCTCAAAAGCCAAGCCATAGCTCAAAAAGGTTAGTTTCCATGTTAGATAGCTAAGACATTTTTCATTATATTGTGAAATAGTGGTTTTCTGTATAGCCAGCCCTATGCTCAACATATTGCCTAAAAAAATGTTTTTATTACACACTTTTGTAAATATTTTACTGAACATTACAATTTTACTTAAAAAAAGTTTTTTTTCCTATAGTCCCCATACACAGTTTAACCCTAATTTCTCTACATCGCATACTACTTAGAAAATTTTCAAAACCAAAAAATCATTAGGCTAGCAGAAAAATTCACAGAGATCAACATGTTTTCTTTTTAGCTCGTAGTAGCACATGTGCACATGTGCGGCCAGTTTGCTTCAATACATATGTTGTACACACACTTATACTATCTCTTTCCCTTGTATATGCTCTAAGCCTATTGTGTAATAGTTTTCATATCTTAAGTGGCTTTTTTTATTACCGACCCTTTTTTTATTACTTTCACAGATTTTTTATTGCCTTCTCTTATCTCGAGTAAATTCAACTTGAGTGATTGAAAATGCTACTTTCCCCAGCTGGGACATTTTTCTATAAAATCCGTTATTTTCAAAAATCAATTTTTTTCTCAAAAATTTTGGTTTTCGTCCAAAAAATTTCGGTTTTCGTCCAAGATATTCAACATTTTTAAACCCTATTTTTCCCCCTATTTTACACCCTATATTTCCCGGTTCCTCTATATCGTATACTACTTGCCACACTACCCCCCTTCTGATAAAAATCAGGAATAGCGTTTTGGAATTAAGATGTGACGGCCGCTTCTCGTAGTAGCTACTGGTTTTGAAACATGTTCAGAGTTGTGTTTTTTTGTTTAAGATGCTCATTGTTTTTTTTCTGTGAAAGCAGGTTTCAGCCTATCGATAGAAACGTTGACTGGTTTTTCATTAACTTCTACTGTAAAATATTTTTTAAATCTGTTCAAAATTTTGAATGGTCCTTCGTACGGCATTGAAAGAGAGCGACCAATTGAATCATCTCTGATGAAAACGTTTTCACGTGTCTTTAAACATGGATGAGCAAAAGGTACTAAAGTACCTTGCCAAGATGTTTCTGTAGGTCGTAGGTATCGCATACATTTGCGTAGCTGAATAACAGTATCGCTTTCACTAGGGTTTTTGTCATTAGTACACTAATTTAGCGGGAGATGCATTAAGATCTTTTTTGTAAATTGTTCGCAATCCCAATAAAATTAAAGGTAAATACTGAGTCCAATTGTCGGTATCATGGCATAATATTGCTGTCTTTAAGGTACGCCGCCATCGCTCTATTCGCTTGTGGATGATACGCCGTAGTAAAATTGTGTTTAATACCAAGGGTGGACGTTAGTTCTTTAAAGATTGTAGAACAAAATTGGCCTTGGCTACGGTTTGAGCAGTAATGTCGGGTATTCCACTTTTTGGCACCGTATGCATGATTTTGCAAATGATCTACTATCCTTTTGACTGCCTGCCCAAACAAATCTTTGGCTCACTAACTTAGCAGTTGAACGCGGGCCAGGATGAGAAAGATTGTGAACATCTGTTAATACAGTGTGTCGAAATTTTTGCGTAATAAACGGTCTGACTGTATTAGTTGAGCGGTCACAATATATTTTCTTTATGCTCCCAGGCAATTTAAAAAGTTTTAGCTGTAATGAATTTGTGTCTTTTTGGTTTAAAAAACCGAGTAATTCTTCATCAGTCTGTTGATCTTCAGCAATGGCATCATAATCTATGCTTTGAACACTTATCTGAGAAATACGTGACATAAGATCAGCTGTTACATTATCTTTTCTGTTTACATAACATATGTCGGTAGTTATTTGCGAAATAAAATCAAGATATCTGGCTTGACGGTCCGTAGCTTTTTCCAATTTCTGATTAAATGCGTGAAACAGTGGTTTGTGATCTGTGTAAATATGGCATTTTCTCCCTTCAAGCAAATATCGGAAATGACGACCGACTAAATACATTGCTGTGAGTTCTTTGTCATAAGTACTATACCGAACTTGTGTTTTGTCGAATTTTTTAGAAAAAAAGGTTAAAGGTTGTATATAGTGACTATTAACCATTTGATGCAGAGCTCCATCCGCTGCGGAGTTCGAGGCGTCTACCCAAAGCGATAATTCAGCATCTTTACTTGGGTGCGACAACATTGCAGCGTCGGTAAGCTGACTCTTGCACTTTTCAAAGAAAATTAAATTGAAGAAAATAAAATTATTAACAAATTAGTTTAATTAAAACAAACAAATTAAACACTGGAAACATTTGGAATTTTCTTTTGTAATTTGAACTCTTACTCTAATTGAAATTGGCAATGGACCTCTAGACACTTATTACGGTAACAATTGAATTGAACGCCATGCTTCTAACTCCGTTCAAATTATATTGTAAAACAAAACTTTGGTGAAAAGCTGTTGTAATTTACGAGGAAATTGTGAAATTTTTCAAGCAAACACTAGCAAACAGTGTCAAAAATTATACCGTATCGTATTGTGTTGTGCTGTGTCGCGTGTAACTTTTCTCTAATAACAATCGCAGCCGCCACCGCCACCATCATTACCACCACCAAGAAAATAAGTGTTTAAAGATATTGGAGCAAACACGTTTATGTTGTAGGAAGTGGCATAAAACATCATTGTGTTGCTCCGGCATTGATATAGAACGAAGTTATTCAACAACCAGTACATCATCCTAACTTTTCAAAGCAGCAGCTCATCATCAACTGCAGCACGAACAAAAAATAACAACCAACAACTACCTCAACAGCAGCAACAAAGCAACGAAACTACATTTTTACCAGCCCCCACCTTAATAGCTCTAAAAATGATGTAAGTACCAATTCCGTGGTTGAGAAAATTAATTATTATTTATTTAAGTGCTGATTCCTCCCTTTTTGGGTGAAATAAATATTTAAAAATTAAGAAATAAAATAATGAATCATAGAATTAGTCAAAGCGGCCGTCGAGGCTATAACAGGCGATTTCGGACAATAGTTGGACGGTCTGACGCAGAGACTGAGATTGCCAAATTTGCGCCGAGAATAAATATCAGAGGAAACCTCTTCAGATGCCAATGAATTCTACACCCTTACCTAATTATCCAGGGGAAATACTCCACGTAGACATTTTAATAACGACCAAACAGCACTTCTTAACTTATGTGGACAAGTTCACTAAATTCGCTTCTGTCATTCCGATTGCATCAAGATCGACTATCGATATAAAGTCAGCGTTGTTACAAATACTGTCAAGATTTGGTAACGTAAGATTAGTAGTGTCAGATAACGAGAAAGCGTTCAATCTAACACCATAGGTACGTTGATTCGCGATCACTTTGGCGCGCAACAATTTTTTGTGTCAACCATGTACAGCGAAAGCAATGGTCAAGTGGAAAGATTTCATTCATTTATTCTATTCTATTAGTTACAAAAACCAATTATCAACTAATATATGTTTATATAGTTATAAATAAGAATATAAAAATAAAATTTTATAATTAAAATAATAAAACTGGCCGCAGCATCAGTAACAACAACAACAACAACAACCTCTGGAACAACTTAGAATAAAATTAAAATAATATATGCTAAACTTAATATTAAGCTTACAACTAAAGGTTACAATTAATGAAGCAAAAGGATATTATAAAATCAATTAATATATAAAAATAACAACAAAGTAATAAAAGTAATATAAGTACATATAAAAAAGAAAAAACTATTGGTTAAGGACCAATGATTCTAATAGTTTGGTAGATTAAGTAAGTAATTCCTTATTACGTCAACTGAGTCAACGGACGGATCAAATAAAAATAATTGTCATTAAATGATTTACACAGGACTCGGAACGGACCAAACAGCTGATAGTTTGTACGACAATGCGTTAGTTTTATAGGAATATAATGGCGAGTTGACCTACTTGGTACATTAAACGGAATATTCTCTAACAAGAAAGAAGACGATATAGTGCCACGAATTAACTTAACCATGAATATAACGCTCAACATGGTACGCCTTTTTTCAAGCGATGGCAAATTAATAAGTAACAGCCTACTTTCATAAGGAGGGAGAGAGCGACGAGTGTCCCAGCCTAGTCCACGAAGGGCAAAAATGAGAAAATTTCTTTGGACTGACTCCAACAAATCAATCTGACGTCTATAACTTGGAGTCCAGACAACCGATGCATATTCCAAAACTGGTCTCACTAGAGCAGTGTAAAGCCTTTTACAAATATAAGGATCGGTAAATTCCTTAGACCACCTTTTAACGAACCCTAATAAAGACTTAGCCTTATTAACCGAGGCTTCAATGTGTAAATTAAACTTCAGTCTTGAATCAAGTAGAACACCTAAATCTTTAAAAGAATCAACACTAGCAAGCAAGTTATTATAGATATAGTAATCAGACGGAATGGCAGTAACCCAATTAAATGACATCTTTTTACACTTATTTAAATTCAAAGACATTCCGTTAACAGCGCACCATTTAGCCAAGCTCGAAAGGTCAGACTGAAGAGTAACAATAGAACCCGGCGAATAAATCCGATAATAAAGCTTAACATCATCAGCAAACATCAAGACTTTAGAGCTACGAACGGACGTGGGAAGGTCATTAACAAAAAGCGCAAATAAAAGTGGCCCCAAGTGACTACCTTGTGGTACTCCTGACGTAACTACGATTTCCCTCGACAGGCAATGATTAAAAGACACACATTGGGATCTGTTGGTAAGGTAAGAATAGAACCAGCGAACAAAGTTGTCCGGAAAGCCCAAACATCGAAGTTTAAACGTTAAAAGATTGTGATCCACTGTATCAAATGCTTTTGAAAAATCGGTAAAAATTACGTCTGTTTGTTTAAAATCAGAGAACGCTTGACATATATAATGTGTAAATTCCAACAAATTTGTTGAGGTTGATTTACCCTGGGTAAAACCATGTGGCAAGGTGAGAGTACTGATCTAATCGCTGACTTAAGACTCTTAGCTATTAATGATTCAAATAATTTTGGCATCACGCTTAGTTTAGCAATGCCTCTGTAGTTCTCGATATTCTCCCTCGAGCCATTTTTATACAATGGTAAAATATGGCTGGTTTTCCAGATGGAGGGAAAATATCCTTGACTCAGACTACTATTAAATATATGCGTTAGCGGAATATACAGAAACGGAGCACAGTTCCGAAGAACACAAGAGGGGAGTCCATCAGGCCCAGGTATTACGGAGAATTTTAGGGCAGAAAGGGAGGAAAGTACATCATCCCCAGATAATATGATTTGCGGAAAAATATCAAACGAACTTATTGGAAATGGGTAATTATCAGATGAAATATAAGAACGAGAATAATTCTTTTCAAAAAAGTCAGCAAATAAATTAGCAATCACAGATGCGTCTGATGATTCACAATTTTCGTAGCACATTACGGACGGAAAGTTCCTAACTTTTCTTTTAGAATCAACAAAGCGAAAAAATGTCTTGGGATCAGAATACAGTTTATACTTTATTGAACTAATATACTCCGAGTAGCATTTATTTTTCAAAGCATTAAAATACCTTCTCATAGAAGAGTATCTAGTATAATCCACAAGTGAACCACTACGCTTAAACTTTTTAAACAATCTACTCTTTTTATTACGGACATATTTAAGATTAGCATTAAACCAAACTGGACAAAGGGAGTTATAATTGAAATTGAAACGTCTGATCGGAACGGACATGGATATAGCACAAGATAAAGCATTGTAAACATAATTTAAGGACTCGTCGATATTACTGTAGTCAAGATCCCACGCGAAAGTAGATAAAACATTACAAAGTTTACTATAGTCCGTTTTGCAATATTGAAGGTATTGTATGGTATCTCGTGGTCTATTGCTAGAACCACTACCAAACTCACCTAAGATTAATAACAATGTAGGGTGGTAATGATCCTCCGGCTCCACAAAAGGTAACGAACGCGAAACCTTTATATTAGTGTCACTTGAAAAAATCAAATCCAATAATTTATCATTACTATTATAAATTGAATTAAGTTGAAACAGAGAAAGTTCACAAATCAAATCAAAATAATCATTAAAAATAGACGGATACGAGGTAGGTGTAAAATATCCAAGGTCTTCGTTAAAATACCACATGACATTGGGTAGGTTAAAATCTCCTAGAACAATTAATTTGTCGATATTCCTCAGACTGTGGAGTATGACTTGTACCATTCTAAGATGTTCTAAATAGATTGACACATCAGACAAAGGTGGAATATATGAACACGCTATATATAACTTAGGCTCACCATAAGACACACTCACACAAATAAACTCTGTATCAGAGGACGCAACTAACCTTGCAGGTAAGGAACTATGAACGGCTACTAGCACACCACCACCCTTCTTAAGCTTTCTATCAGCTCTAAAAACCGAATACTCAGTAGAAAAAATTTCAAAATCGTTAACCATTGGCTTCAGCCAAGTTTCTGTAAATACCACAATATGATTTCACTCGACATTACTGGAAATAGCTCGATGTATCAAAGAGCAACAAAGTATAACAGACCCAGTGGAGCTTCTTTTGTTGGCTGCATATAAATACAATCACAGTATTCATTCAATAATAAAAGCCAAACCATTCGACGCCTTATACAATTCAGACGAACATGAAAGGGCTAAAATAAAAGACAAAATTAAACAAGCTCAAAATACCGGTGTGAAGTTGGCCCACAACACTTTAGCCCCAAAAAAGTGAGGTGTGTGTCTTGGCTATTTTTTTTATTTCCCAAATAATATAAAATTATATGTGTTTTTACTATCAAAATACGATAAATGATGAGTAATAAATATTACAAAATTAATCCCATGTCCCTAAATAGGGGTCTTCATATGATAATCATCCTTAGAAACACATCTCCCATACACCGGAAATTTTAAAAATTCATAAAAAATCTTTGGAAAATTTTCACCTCCTGAATTTTTTATATATGTTTCCTAATACATCTAAGAATATTTTAAAATTATTTCCAAGTCCCTAAGTAGGGGCCTTCATATGACAATTAGCCTTGGAAGGACATCTCCCATATACCGGAAAGTTTAAAAATTCATAAAAAAACTTTGGAAAATTTTCACCTCCTGAATTTTTTATATATGTTTCCTAATACATCTAAGAATATTTTAAAATTATTCCAAGGCCCCTAAGTAGGGGCCTTCATATGATAATCAGCCTTGGAAGGACATCTCCCATATACCGGAAATTTTAAAAATTCATAAAAAAACTTTGGAAAATTTTCACCTCCTGAATTTTTCATATATGTTTCCTCACACGTCTAAGAATGTTTTAAAATTATTATGTATATAACAAAAAGTTCACTAAAATTTACTAAGTATTAAGGAGAATTGATAGAACAGATTTAATCTTTCGATTTTCGATTTATTATGGTGGTTGACTATTATTTATTTAGAACATATAAAATTTAATCAACTCAACTAATGAAAATATTTTTTAACATAAAATTGTCAATAAGAAAAAAAATTTTAGACATTAAAATCAAAAAGTAGATTAAAATACATATGTTGTAATATAAGAAATTTCTCTCTTTACACTTACACATATTTATATAAAGTTAACATATTGTATTTATTTATCATATTTTACATACATTGTTCACAACAGATTACACTTACATTAAACTTAGCAATATTATAATTTTTTATTTAATTCAGGGTGTGTTAACTTCTCTCGCTATGGTGTACTTTTATACATTGTATTGTGGATTGTAATTTACGATATAACAATAATATCGTACGATAACAATTGCTTATGGATTATAAAGGATGATTATGTAATTTCAACTTTAAAGGTTTAAGGTTACTTTATTATGCATTTATTTTTAATTTTTTCTTAATTTAACTTATTTAATTAATTAGAAGGATGTAAATATATGTATAGTTGAAATATGGTAAAATATATTATGAGTTCTATTAACATGTAAGATTTAGATATATGTATGTAACTTGTATAAGAAAAAGTACCAAAACAATATATTATAATAAAATATGTTTTATTTATAAAAGATCATAATTTTAACAAGAGACCCAGAATATAACTATTTACATACATGCTACATATAACTATATGCTTACAATGTATAAAAATATGTACTACATTGGATATTTGGATAGAATGTCTTTCAATGGGAAAAGTTTGTAAAATCTCAACAATAGTGTCGTTTTTTTGATTAATTATAACGAAAGAAGTGATTTTATACACAAAATTTATTTTGGATTCAAAAGAATGCTCCAATGTTTTCTTTTTTTAGTTTATTTAAAACAAAAAAGAAAAAATTTTCGAACAATTTTTTATTTTTATGCTTTTTATCGTTTTATTTTGTCTATAAAACCGTATGATTTTCATGGTCTTACCAGATATAAAACCAAAGTCATATTTAAAAGCACTGTAATAATGATAAAGAAATCAACCAGTGGTTGACTAATAACTATTTGAGTAATAACTGTAATAATGGACATTAGAGGGTACTTGCCTAGGTAAAAAACTAAATGTACACAACATACACAACCCCATATATTACATACAAAGCAGATAATTTTTCTTTATTGGTGCTGAATTTCTTATCTCTAATATTTTTCTCACTGTCTATTCTCAGAATTTTTCACGAAATTGTTCTAGAATATATATCTTTTCATTTATCAACATTAAATAATATAAATATAAGTAAATATATAACATAAATTATACACATATATGTAATATTGTATGTAGCGTAATGTGTAATTATTATACCCTACTTCCTGGGTCAGATATTTTAATATAAAATTTCGAATGTATGTATGGAGCTTGACTTGTACAAAGCGTGCTAAAGAGAAATCCACCGATCGATAGAGAATCACTTTCTGAAATGATTTAAGCATGGCCGTTCTTCGTCTATCTGTTGTGTTTTTGATAATGTTTTTTAAACATTTAAATGAACTTTGATAAAGGATGTGTATTGGCTTAAAGGCGTTCACTATTTGATTTGTAAATTTTTTGCACCGTCCTTATCTAAATGACACAACTTGCAATATCTAATACCTTTGGACAAAACTTGATTTACTGTGCCAAATTAGAAACTAATTAAACCTATTACAGTTCAGTTTTTGGAACTAGATGGTGTAGGGTTCTAAAAAGTGCATTTTACCATTTTAATTTATTGTGTTTATTTTATTTATTTAGTCTAGATAAATGGACTAAATATATAATTAGACTAAAGAAGTATCTTATTCTTTTCTAAGTAAAAGGAGAAAAAAAGATAAGATAAGAATTTTAGCATGTAAATAATATAAATATACATTAAAATAAAAAGTGAACATGTTTTAGGTGGTTAGTCCCTACTATTTAATATGCTACACCACTTAGTTTCACAAATTATGCTACAATTATTTTCGTTGTATTTGTACATCAACGCAAACTTAATATACCTTTGCCACAAGTGGGGAAGGATATGATTATCGAAACATATAATAAAACTATGTATATAAATATTTAGACTATACTAAGAATATATAGTTATCTGAGAGTATTTAAGGATTTCTATATCTCAAAAAATGTTATTTGAATAACGTCTTTAATAGAAAAAATACGTGTTTCGAATTTTCATCAAAAAATTTTCAAAGTTTTTAAAATAAAATCCGGTAATTAAATAAATTAAAAAATTTTCAAAGTTTTTAAAATAAAATCCGGTAATTCAAGTGCAAATATAAGGCTTTAAAGAAGAAAAAATTAAAGAAAGTGTTGTTTAAGATTCATAAAAAAATTATATAACTTCAAATGGCACGGGTGAGTTTTTCAACATAATATAATAGAAATAGAATATTACGCTATAAAATTTTTGAGCTTTTATAGTTTTCATGCTTCTCAAAGTCCTGTCACTAACAAATAAGAAAACTAAAGTTCGCTTAAACCAAATCTTAAATAAACATTTACAATATATATTGCGCCCCCTAATAGTGTACGTATCAGCTTGGAAGTTTAGTTTTATGGTGAATATTGTGGATGTGTCTGTTATCCGAACACCCATTTTTAGCAAGTCAGTCAATGGGATAATGCGATAATGTATGCGCGTACCAAAAATCAAGATATGCACTAAGGTGGAGGGTATAATTATCAACAATACGAATATTTATACAATCAAAAAAATAAGTGTAGCAATGCTAGACAACGCACGCACACACTATACACTACAATATGTGCATGCATGTGTGTATGTATATGTACTATTTGTAAATAGAAATATAAAATATGAAAATCGCTTAAAACCCTAAAACTAATTAGGTTTTCTAAAGCGATTCTTTATAGGGATGCCATTATTATACATTTACTCTGACTTTCACGTATTATTATACATATACATATGTATTTAGTAGTGTGTGTATTAAATGCCTATTAAATGGTTGAAAACGTACTTGATATGTAATGTATATAAATGCCTCGCAATATATGTAATTTCAATAGAATATTATTTATACGAAGCGCGCGTGCGTATGTGTGTATGTGTGTTCTATACACATGCACTATTCCGTTATCCGTTATTCAGAAATACTTTTTTGTACACACATTAAAGGTTTTACGTAAGTAAAACGATTTTCGCCTTAATTACTCTTATACTTTACCCTGAAAAGTTAAATTTTATTAAGGTACAATGTTTAAAGCTCTTAAACTAATGCTCATGCCACCAATATATTAAAAGTAGTTCAATAAAAATGAAAATAAAATTAAATGAAAGATTTCAAGGTCATACAAATAAGATTTTAACTCATTAATGTCCATTATTACACTCATTACTTAACCATTGGTTGACTGTTATACCATACATTTCGTTATTGCAGTGTCGAATAACAACCATTAGTCAACCAGTGCTTTACCATTGTCTAAACACTAGTTGGAAAAAAATACTATACACGCATCCCTCGTTTTACACGGGAAATACGTTCCTGACAAAACCATGTATTTCGAAAAATAATTTTTATATGGAATAACCGTGTAAAACGAATACGACTATAAATAAGCTTTTTTTAGACATTTATGAAACACAAGATATAACTAGTGCACATAATAAAATATAAAAATATCATTTAAATAATAGAAAACATAAAAGTCAAATTTATTTGTAAAAATCTATTTCATAGAAAAAAAAATATTGTACTTCATATAAATAAAAAAAATTTGAAAAAATAACAACTATAAATAAGACTTATCTTCCTAATTTTAATCCAACTTAATTGCTATCACTTTCAACGATGAGTCTTCTTTTACGAAATTGTATAATATCAGATTCGTCACTGGGTGGGTCGTAGTCGTAGTTTGCTGAGACTTTTTAGGAAAAAGTGTGAAATAAAGCATGTATACGTCTGAAGTGTTACCAGATTTATAATTAAGTAGAAATAAATTCGCGTGCAGTCAAAATTAGTTATTTTATACATAATTTTTTTTTAATTTTGATTCTAAAAACCGTGTAAGATCGAAAACGTGCAGAACGAGTATCGTGTAAAGTAGTTTGGCAACTCTATTTCCATACTGTCGTGTGTTATTGGTGCTCCTAAATTTAATTAAATTTTATTGTGATTAAAGATTAATAATATAGTGCAACACTATAGAATTTTTTCTTGTAACCCCAGTGTTATTGCAAGATAATTATTTTTACTGAATTGCCCGTGGTTGGCGTGATTAGAGATATTCTTCAACTTGGTTGGTACTTTTTCATATACATTCTTACATTCCATTCTCTTTCTATCTATTTCATTTTTTTCTTCTCCTTTCCTGACTCAGCTTATTGCTCTCCCCATTTAGTGAGTGTACAGTTTTTTTTTTTTTGTACACAAATTAATAGCATTTATTTAACTTCTCACTTACTGTTACTTAACATAACATTTAACAGCTAAGTACAATGATGGATAAATGTTGTTATAATAGCTGTAAAGAAACCCAGAATGATCGCTTTCTGCTTTGTTGGCTATGCGACCGCGCTGCTCATCCCCAATGTGCTGGATTTAGTGGTCGCGATTTCGACTACATCACAAACAAAAGTAAAGGTCTTCGTTGGGCTTGCCGAAACTGCAGGAAAATCGATGTAGATTTTCATAAGCTGTTTAAGCAGACTCAAAGTGGTTTTTCTGATCTTCTTAAAGAACTAAAAAAGTTGACGGATAAGTTTGCTAAGTATCAGGAGTTATTTAATAACTGCAAATTGTTAGACCAAGCAGATATTACTCTTGGTACAAAACAAGCTATTCCCACAACTGCTCTCGCTATACCTACCTCCCCGGCTTTATCTAATTTGAACTCTACCTTATCGGTTTCTTGCCAATCCTTAGATACGGCTAGTGGCGATGAGGGAAATACTCAACCCCCTTTACCGTCCGTCCGATTACCTTGTGATATTCCTACGGTTATTATTCAACCACCGATTGAACCACCACCGCCGATCGAACCAGTATGCAATCTGTCCGACGTAGGTCAACAAATTGATTCAATTCGCAGTCTTCCCCGAACGAGTCCATTAAATAATTCCGATCCCTCCCATTCTTCGAACTCTGGTCCATCTGTTCTGGTTAATACCGAACCCTCTTCGTCTTCTATTTCTGCTTCAGCACTTGTTGATGAACTAGTTGTCATTCCAGCACGAAAAGTATTATTTTTGTCTCGATTTGCCTCGAATACTACAACTTGTACTGTTGAGAGCTATATCAAACGTATATCACCGGATATTGATACTAGCAAACTAAGTATTTTTAAGCTCAATTCATCAAGAGATAGAGAAATCTCGTCATTTAAAATCCTTTTGCATGACGCTTTATTTGAGCGCCTCCTTAATAAAGAATTTTGGCCTAATGGTACTCTAGTCAAGGAATTTATTCCACGTAATAAGTTTCGTCGTCCGATCAACCTTGAAATTCCGTCAAATTCAAAAAACTAAATAATGCTCTTCCTCTATTATATCAAAACGTCCGTGGTCTTAATTCTAAATTACCCAACATTTTTTTGAAATCAATAAATTGCGATTACCATGTAGTAGTGTTCACCGAAACCTGGCTTAAGCCATGGGTCAATAATACCGAAATCTTCAGTTCTGATTTTCAAGTTTTCCGGTGTGATAGATTGCTTAGGATTGGTGGTGGTGTACTTATTGCTGTCAATAAAATGCTTACTACCATCTTAATTGATCCTATCGATTCTTCTAACATTGAATTCCTATGCGTTCAAATAAAAACCCGCATGTCCTCCCTGTTTATCACGTGCTCTTATATCCCACCTAACAGTGATATTTCAATCTACATGGAACACCTTATATGTATAAGAGATGTACTAAACCGATTAAAGCCGGCCGATAAGCTACTCGTACTTGGTGATTTTAATCTGGCTAGTGTCACATGGTCCCTCAATGCTGAAATTGGTGCTTACTATCCATTATTCATCCCTCCAATATTTAATGATCTATTTGACTCCATATATGATCTTGGTCTTCTTCAACTCAATCATATTCATAATTCGAATAATAGGCTCTTAGATTTGGTCTTTTATATGGATACTAATTTACGTATTATACGATCTCATCCGTTCTCTTTACCGGAGGACACTCACCATCCCTCATTATTGCTTTTTATTCAGGAATTTTTTCATTGTGATTTGCCCATACATAAGGATCTCCATTCGTTGCGTTTATTTAGTAAAACGGATTATGCTAAACTTAGAAGCTTCGTATCTCACAAAGACTGGAACCTCAATTATCATGATATTGATGGCTCCTTGCACACCATTTACAATCATCTGTATTCAGCCATATCGTTATCCGTTCCACTAAAGACTCCTACATCTAATACTACTTGTCCGATATGGTTCAACCGACATCTACGAAACCTAAGAAACAAAAAGAGTAGATTATACAAACGTTACAAACGAAGTGGTCTACTCAAGGACTATATTAGTTACTCAAACTGCAACCGAGAATTTAATGCTCTAAAAAATAATTGTTATGCTAATTATCTTCATAGCATGAGACGTAAGCTCCTTCTTGATCCCAAATCATTTTACAGTTTTGTTAACTCGAAACGTAAAGTTACGGGATTTCCCTCGATAATGTATTATGATGACTCGGAAACATCGGATATATTAGAGATATCTAACCTTTTCGCTGACTATTTTGCAAAATCATATTCTACATCTAATATTAGAAATATTGACTACCCTTTTCCAATTGGTTCGTTTGACATCTTTCCAGCGGTGTCCTTCTCAGAAAATGAAGTCTTTACAGCCCTGTCCAGTCTTAAATTATGTCATAGTCCAGGTCCTGATGGTGTCCCTCCAGCTATTCTCCGCTGCTGTGCGGATTTGTTGTGTGGTCCAATAACCAAAATTTTCAACAGCTGTTTAAAAAGAGGTTACTTTCCTTCATTCTGGAAAAATAGCTTCATTATTCCTATCTATAAAAATGGTCCTAGAAACTCCATAGTGAACTACAGAGGTATCGCCAAACTAAGTGCGCTGCCTAAATTATTTGAATATCTGATTACTCAAAGACTAAAGCCATCAATAAGGTCAGTTATCTCTCATTGTCAACACGGCTTTTGCCGTGGTAAGTCAACATCAACGAACTTATTAGAGTTTAGTAATTACATTTTCAATGCGTTTTCTCTTCATAAACAAACTGATGTCATCTATACAGACTTCTCTAAAGCATTTGATAGTGTTCACCATGATCTATTACTATTTAAACTGCAACGTATTGGTTTTCCGGAAAACTTAATCTCCCTAATTCGTGGCTACTTGTCTGGTCGTACTCAACAAGTGTTATTTAAATCCACTTATTCCCGCCTAATCTCCGTTCCATCTGGGGTTCCCCAAGGTAGCCACTTGGGGCCTTTATTTTTTATTATCTTCCTAAATGACCTTCCATCGTGTATCCAACATTCTCAAATCTTAATGTTTGCAGATGACGTTAAACTCTTCCTCTCGTTAAGCTCTTTGGACGATGCTAGTTTACTACAATCGGACCTTACAAACTTGGTATCATGGTGTGACTTAAATGGTATGCGTTTGAACTTAAATAAGTGCAAAAAGATATCGTTTGGATGGATAAACTATCAATATTCATCCTATTCTGTTAATAATCATGTTCTTGAAAATGTGTCTTGTTATAATGACTTGGGTGTCGCTTTTGATCCTAAACTCAGGTTTAACGAACATATCATATCATCTGTCAATAAAGCTAGATCCTTGTTGGGATTCATTAAACGCTGGTCCAGAGAGTTTAACGACCCCTACGTTTCCAAACGTCTGTTTACGTCCCTGGTTAGGCCCACAGTAGAATATGCACTTGTGGTCTGGATACCCAGCTATAGACTCTACGTTGACCTAATTGAATCGGTTCAACGTAATTTCTTATGCTTTGCATTACGCGGTCTAGGTTGGGATCCTTCGCTTCCCTTGCCCTCTTATGAAAATGGCCTCAATATAATTAGTCTTCCGACACTAGAGAGGAGAAGAGAAATGTTGGGGGTTTCCTTCATTGCGAGAATTCTGACAGGTGAAGTGTCCTCCCCTCCTCTTCTGAGCCTAGTCACTCTTAATATACCAATCAGGGTCTCTAGGCATTTTGAGCCATTAAGGCTACCTCAATGCCGCACCAACTACGAGCTGTTCAGTTCTTTTAGAGTCCTATGTCGATTGTTCAACGAATATTCTAATTCGTTTGATGTTGCGGTTGATACGATCTTTGCCAAAGAATTATATTAAATCGTTAGTTGCCAAACTACTCTCCCTCCGCATTTATATACAACTTTTATACTTAACCCTGTTTATAAATTAATTATTTTGTTATAAATTTTACTATTAATTTGAAATATATTACTAAATATTAGATAATCTAAGAATATACTTCTAAATTAGACATAAGTTTCTTTAATAGTTATAGGTCCCTGAGTTGCTGCGGATGTTGTTGTTGTTGTTGTGGTGCTCCTGCTTAGCTTTAAGATTTTAGCTTTAAGATTTTATTGTAAGTTTTTTATTTTTTTATTTTTACATATGTGAACCTCAATTAGCTGTTTATGTTAGCTATGTTCTAATTAAATGAAATAAATGAAATAAATGAAATGAGGGATGGGTGTATATACGTATTAATATAAAAACATGAAATATATAAAGAAATATAAAACAAATGAAAATTGCTGTTTGTATTTTCTTCTTTTTTGGTCTCCATACTATTTTTACATTTCTTAAAAACAAAAAATACAAAATTTTCATACAATTCTTTAAAATTGACATATATATTTTTTTATTTATTTTGACAATAAAGCCATATGATTTTCACGGTCTTACCAGATATAAAACCAAAAACAGTTAGTCATATTTGAAAGCATTATAATAATGAAAAACAAGTCAACCAGTGGTTGACTAATAACTATTAATTATTGTAATAATGGGCAAAAGTGAATTAAGTTCTCTACCTGAATTGATTCAAGCTAATCTGTCAGTCCGTCAAATCTTTATATCTGCCACAAAAGTAGACCTAGAAACTTGAAATTTAAGAAAAGAATTTAAGAAAAGAATTTTAATACATATTAACGCGGCATATAAATCAAAAAAAATTGTGAATGAAATACATGATTATATTAATTATGCATTTCATTCAACCGAATACGAAAACATTAAACTATGGTTTAAGCATTTCGTAATAGTCTTGTGCTCAAAAAACTTTTCGGATATTGTGGAAAGATCCTTATTATCGTTAAAGCTGTATGCAAAAGATGCCAAGAAAAGGCAAGAGGAAAAAGAGGTCATGAGAAAACAAGAAAAATGCTCAGAATATATAGAAAGCAAATGTGAAACATTGGAGGATAATACATCTGATTGTAATCCAAAATTGGATGATGACTTGCATGAACCTTCATACAAAACGTCGTATTTTTATAAAGATTTTGAAGAAATTTATAATAGGGAACTCTGTAAGTTAAATCTTACAGACAATATAAATCCATATTTTTCACAAAAATTTATGGATTATTTTTTTCAATATTGCGTCCCATATTTGCCCATGTGGTCCAGTATAGATAATAAAACAAACTTTGAAACACCAACAAATGGGGCTGTAGAAGGTTGGTTTAGGCAAGTTAAGCATAATATACTTTCCAACTTAGACAGTGGGACAGGTAGACTAAAGTATTCACGTTTTATTGAAAAAGTCCGTACTTGTATTGATGCTGAAACGAAAGAAGTCTTACTTAATATACCTCCATCAAAATTAAATAAAAAGGAAAATATAACGTCCGTTTCTGTCAAAGGAATAAATGACGTAACTTTACACATCAATAGTTTAAAATATATTGAAACATGGTCCAAAAAAGAAATGCTATCACCGCATACAAGTACATTTTCAACTTTGAGTCAGCAAAGTTTTAAAACATTCCTTTCCCCATTCTAGTAGAAATATAAAGAAGGGCAAGTTTCCGTTGTTTGAATTTAGTCCGAATTCCAAAAATAGTTCAATTAAATCCCATGTCTCAAAAATTCATGATGAAGGTTTACAAAAGGATGTATTATCTCCACTCCTCGAAGAAAATTCTCAATTTTTAGAAGAAGACTCTTTTATTCTTTCAACTGCTTTGAATGAAATACTTTCCACAATATCCCAAGAGTGTTATATAAATGGTGCTGTGAGGAACATATTTTATTATAGACCAATATTTTTCACATCCAAAGACAGGTTCAATTATTTAATTGCAAAAAGAAAGCAATTTTATATATTTTCGAATAGTTTTTCCTGCTTTTATTCTTTACCTAGCAAGAATTCCACTTGTTCGGATATGTGGTTGGATGACGAAATAATTAGTTATGCAGTTGACTCTTTTATTTCAACTCATAATAATGAAAATATTGGTTACATAAAAGCAAATTTTTGTAACTTTGATGGTAAAAATCTTAAAATGTTACAAAACTTTGAATCCGAATTAAAAGAAACAACTATAATGCCGTTAAATATAAACAACTTTCATTGGTGTCTTGTAATAATTAATAGAAAAGAAAATATTGTGCAATTTTATGATCCTCAACAAAATAATAAAGGTGATCCTTTTTTTTTAGAATCTAATAAGTTTATAAAAAAATATAATATATACGCAAGATCACAATCATTTGAACCACTGAACAAAAAGAAATGGACATATAAACTTGTTGTATATTCACAGGTTCAAAAAGACAGTTGGTCTTGCGGATACTTTATCCTTAATTTTATTGAACAATTTATAAACTTAAATTTAGAGAGTACTTTTGAGCCTTTAAAATATCGATATAAATTAGCTGAATTGATTGTAAAAGATTCGGAAAATTTATTTGATTCATGTATATATTGTGGAAGGGATATAAAAAATAAAATTAAGATAGGTTGCGTTTGTTGCAAGAGATACATGGATATAACATGTATTTACATATATGAGAAAAAATTGAATATAGAATACGTAAATTGTATTTTATGTAGAACTTATACTGAATCTAGAGTTTAAGAAGTATATGTTGCTTTTTTAAACTATGTGATTCGTTCCCGAGTTTCTGCGTTCATTTAATACATACAGCACGGTGTATTCTTCTGGGTCAAATAATTTATCTTCTCTCCAATCTCTCTCAATATCTAAATTGACTACGCAATGGATTGTGGTTAATATATACATATACACCTTGTAGTTGGTCGAAAAAGGTGAGAGGAGTACTGAATACGACCTTTATTCTCACATATTAATATATGTAGCAACGCCAAATTATCATATTATATTTTTTATTTTATCCTTTTCACAATTATTCTCTAGATATTGAAAATTTCATTATTATATTAAAATAAATAAATAAATCAAATTTAAAATAAATTAAAATAAATATGTTTGTAACTCCTAAAAGGCAAAACGCACCTTCAATTATACCGAACGATTCAGAATTAAACTTATGCTAAAACTTGTGTTTTAAATAAACTAAAAAAAGAATATGGTAACCAAAATGTTTTTATTTGTTTTATTTTTATTTATTTAATTTATGTTTTTATATTAATATGTATATATAGTATTTTTTTCCAACTAGTGTTTAGACAATGGTAAAGCACTGGTTGACTAATGGTTGTTATTCGACACTACAATAACAGCTAATACATTAATTTCATTTTTATTGTTTGCAGTTGCTCTATCATAGCGTTTTAATATTCAACCATAAAATGAATTTGAAAAATTTAATATTAGTATTTGTGATACTTTACTCCTTTAAAATTGTCGTATCACAATTTCAAATTAAAGAATTTGGAGATAAATCTGGAATATTTTTCGAAAACCAAGGTCGTGTGGGACTTTCCAGAAATGGATGGAATATTGTAATTCACATGGAGCTAGAACCTTATATGAAAAATATAGAGAAAATACCTCAATTCCTGCAAATTGTACAGTATCTAATAAAGGTATCCCAAAAATCAGAAATGGAACAGACAGCAATGCTTTTAGAGAGAAATTTCGAATCCATAAAAAATTATGACCTTATTATTAGAGGTAGTAGACAAAAACGTGTCGTTAGAGCTCCTTTATCGTTTTTTGGATCTATATTGCATGCAGTGTTTGGAATAATGGATGAAGAACATGCCGCAATATTGGAAAATCATATTGAAAGAAGCAGAGAAAATGAAAAATACCTCTTAGAATTATCTAAGAAGCAAATATCTTTGCACAATAGTACAACTCAGGTGATTACCGAACAAAACGAGATTATTTGGAAGAATTTCAATGCATTAAGAGCTTCAATAACCTCTCTTAGAGATGGACAGACAGATGTTGCAGCCGTTACACGAATTGTATATGTTCTAACTTTGGCCCACATCCTACTAAGTGACATTGAGAGATTTCAAAAAGATATAATTGCCATAATATACAATATTAGAGGAAGCTTTATGGAGAGAGTCCTCCCATTAAATTCTTTCAAAAAACTAATTGCAGATATAACACCTAAACTTTCTGAGGATGAAATTTTGCCTGATTGGGACCCTGTAGAATTATCAAAAATAAGTACAATTACTACAAGAACAACTAAAAAATTTATTCTTTTTAATATGAATATTCCACTGATCAATAGGGATATTTTCAATGCAATTGCAGTATATCCGTATCCTACACCACATGGATCTTACTTTGTTAGCATACAACCAATACATGATTACATTCTTATAAATGATGAAAGGACATTATACTATGGTACTGATCAAATGCATATGTCTTATTGTACACAAGTGAAGAACATAATACTGTGCCAACAAAAACATCCACTGTTTAAACTTGGAGAAAATACTATTTGTGAAGTGAAATTACTTACAGGAGGTAGTTTAAGTGACAACTGTAATATAAAGATTATGAAAAAGGAAGCTATTTGGACACAATTGCATAAATGTAATTCATGGATATATTCTCTTCCCCAACCAATTAACGCATTTATTAAATGTCATAACAGTAGTACCAATGTAAAAATCGCAGATCAGGGTATTCTTAAACTCGAATCAGGCTGCCATCTGTTTACAGATAAAATAAAAATTTCATCGCAAAGGGAGTATACATCCAAAGTTAGTTATGAAGTACCTCCTTTTAATATATCTGAGTACTTACCAAAAATTAAGGATATCAACATTGACTATAAGTTAATTGAATTCAAAATACCAGATATTCCGACTCCTATAGTGGTTGACGGATTTTTACCCGACATCGACGTTTATCATTGTGCAAACTATACAATGAATATTGCAACTATAATTGTAGTTTTAATAGTTATATTATTTATAATAATATTTCTTAAACGTTTACTTACAATAACAAAAATTATTGGTTTTATTACTAATAAATGAAATATGAAATAGTCCAGGTTAATTTTTCTAATTAAACGTTTAAAAATTAATTATAAGTGGTAAGTATAAATTTATGTTAAAGAGATATATTTAATCATACGCTATTAATTAATAATTAATACCTTCAATACCTTACTTAAATACTTAGAAAACGAAAACTATTATTTATTAATTAACCAATTTTTGGAGCATTCTTTTGAATCCAAAATAAATTTTGTGTATAAAATCACTTCTTTCGTTATAAATAATCAAAAAAACGACACTATTGTTGAGATTTTACAAACTTTTCCAATTGAAAGACATTCTATCCAAATATCCAATGTAGTACATATTTTTATGCATTGTAAGCATATGTAAATAGTTATATTCTGGGTCTCTTGTTAAAATTATGATCTTTTATAAATAAAACATATTTTATTATAATATATTGTTTTGGTACTTTTTCTTATACAAGTTACATACATATATCTAAATCTTACATGTTAATAGAACTCATAATATATTTTACCATATTTCAACTATACATATATTTACATTCTTCTAATTAATTAAATAAGTTAAATTAAGAAAAAATTAAAAATAAATGCATAATAAAGTAACCTTAAACCTTTAAAGTTGAAATTACATAATCATCCTTTATAATCCATAAGCAATTGTTATCGTACGATATTATTATTATATCGTAAATTACAATCCACAATACAATGTATAAAAGTACACCATAGCGAGAGAAGTTAACACACCCTGAATTAAATAAAAAATTATAATATTGCTAAGTTTAATGTAAGTGTAATCTGTTGTGAACAATGTATGTAAAATATGATAAATAAATACAATATGTTAACTTTATATAAATATGTGTAAGTGTAAAGAGAGAAATTTCTTATATTAAAACATATGTATTTTAATCTACTTTTTGATTTTAATGTCTAAAATTTTTTTTCTTATTGACAATTTTATGTTAAAAAATATTTTCATTAGTTGAGTTTGATTAAATTTTATATGTTCTAAATAAATACTAAATAATAAATTGGAAATCGAAAGATTAAATCTGTTCTATCAATTCTCCTTAATACTTAGTAAATTTTAGTGAACTTTTTGTTATATACATAATAATTTTAAAACATTCTTAGACGTGTGAGGAAACATATATGAAAAATTCAGGAGGTGAAAATTTTCCAAAGTTTTTTTATGAATTTTTAAAGTTTCCGGTATATGGGAGATGTCTTTCCAAGGCTGATTGTCATATGAAGGCCCCTACTTAGGGACTTGGAAATAATTTTAAAATATTCTTAAATGTATTAGGAAACATATATGAAAAATTCAGGAGGTGAAAATTTTCCAAAGTTTTTTTATGAATTTTTAAAGTTTCCGGTATATGGGAGATGTCCTTCCAAGGCTGATTGTCATATGAAGGCCCCTACTTAGGGACTTGGAAATAATTTTAAAATATTCTTAAATGTATTAGGAAACATATATGAAAAATTCAGGAGGTGAAAATTTTCCAAAGTTTTTTTATGAATTTTTAAAGTTTCCGGTATATGGGAGATGTCCTTCCAAGGCTGATTGTCATATGAAGGCCCCTACTTAGGGACTTGGAAATAATTTTAAAATATTCTTAAATGTATTAGGAAACATATATGAAAAATTCAGGAGGTGAAAATTTTCCAAAGTTTTTTTATGAATTTTTAAAATTTCCGGTATATGGGAGATGTCCTTCCAAGGCTGATTGTCATGTGAAGGCCCCTACTTAGGGACTTGGAAATAATTTTAAAATATTCTTAAATGTATTAGGAAACATATATGAAAAATTCAGGAGGTGAAAATTTTCCAAAGTTTTTTTATGAATTTTTAAAGTTTCCGGTATATGGGAGATGTCCTTCCAAGGCTGATTGTCATATGAAGGCCCCTACTTAGGGACTTGGAAATAATTTTAAAATATTCTTAAATGTATAAGGAAACATATATAAAAAATTCAGGAGGTGAAAATTTTCCAAAGTTTTTTTATGAATTTTTAAAGTTTCCGGTATATGGGAGATGTCCTTCCAAGGCTGATTGTCATATGAAGGCCCCTACTTAGGGACTTGGAAATAATTTTAAAATATTCTTAAATGTATTAGGAAACATATATGAAAAATTCAGGAGGTGAAAATTTTCCAAAGTTTTTTTATGAATTTTTAAAGTTTCCGGTATATGGGAGATGTCCTTCCAAGGCTGATTGTCATATGAAGGCCCCTACTTAGGGACTTGGAAATAATTTTAAAATATTCTTAAATGTATTAGGAAACATATATGAAAAATTCAGGAGGTGAAAATTTTCCAAAGTTTTTTTATGAATTTTTAAAATTTCCGGTATATGGGAGATGTCCTTCCAAGGCTGATTGTCATGTGAAGGCCCCTACTTAGGGACTTGGAAATAATTTTAAAATATTCTTAAATGTATTAGGAAACATATATGAAAAATTCAGGAGGTGAAAATTTTCCAAAGTTTTTTTATGAATTTTTAAAGTTTCCGGTATATGGGAGATGTCCTTCCAAGGCTGATTGTCATATGAAGGCCCCTACTTAGGGACTTGGAAATAATTTTAAAATATTCTTAAGTGTATTAGGAAACATATATGAAAAATTCAGGAGGTGAAAATTTTCCAAAGTTTTTTTATGAATTTTTAAAGTTTCCGGTATATGGGAGATGTCCTTCCAAGGCTGATTGTCATATGAAGGCCCCTACTTAGGGACTTGGAAATAATTTTAAAATATTCTTAAATGTATTAGGAAACATATATGAAAAATTCAGGAGGTGAAAATTTTCCAAAGTTTTTTTATGAATTTTTAAAGTTTCCGGTATATGGGAGATGTCCTTCCAAGGCTGATTGTCATATGAAGGCCCCTACTTAGGGACTTGGAAATAATTTTAAAATATTCTTAAATGTATTAGGAAACATATATGAAAAATTCAGGAGGTGAAAATTTTCCAAAGTTTTTTTATGAATTTTTAAAGTTTCCGGTATATGGGAGATGTCCTTCCAAGGCTGATTGTCATATGAAGGCCCCTACTTAGGGACTTGGAAATAATTTTAAAATATTCTTAAATGTATTAGGAAACATATATGAAAAATTCAGGAGGTGAAAATTTTCCAAAGTTTTTTTATGAATTTTTAAAATTTCCGGTATATGGGAGATGTCCTTCCAAGGCTGATTGTCATGTGAAGGCCCCTACTTAGGGACTTGGAAATAATTTTAAAATATTCTTAAATGTATTAGGAAACATATATGAAAAATTCAGGAGGTGAAAATTTTCCAAAGTTTTTTTATGAATTTTTAAAATTTCCGGTATATGGGAGATGTCCTTCCAAGGCTGATTGTCATATGAAGGCCCCTACTTAGGGACTTGGAAATAATTTTAAAATATTCTTAAATGTATTAGGAAACATATATGAAAAATTCAGGAGGTGAAAATTTTCCAAAGTTTTTTTATGAATTTTTAAAGTTTCCGGTATATGGGAGATGTCCTTCCAAGGCTGATTGTCATATGAAGGCCCCTACTTAGGGACTTGGAAATAATTTTAAAATATTCTTAAATGTATTAGGAAACATATATGAAAAATTCAGGAGGTGAAAATTTTCCAAAGTTTTTTTATGAATTTTTAAAGTTTCCGGTATATGGGAGATGTCCTTCCAAGGCTGATTGTCATATGAAGGCCCCTACTTAGGGACTTGGAAATAATTTTAAAATATTCTTAAATGTATTAGGAAACATATATGAAAAATTCAGGAGGTGAAAATTTTCCAAAGTTTTTTTATGAATTTTTAAAATTTCCGGTATATGGGAGATGTCCTTCCAAGGCTGATTGTCATATGAAGGCCCCTACTTAGGGACTTGGAAATAATTTTAAAATATTCTTAAATGTATTAGGAAACATATATAAAAAATTCAGGAGGTGAAAGTTTTCCAAAGTTTTTTTATGAATTTTTAAACTTTCCGGTATATGGGAGATGTCCTTCCAAGGCTGATTGTCATATGAAGGCCCCTACTTAGGGACTTGGAAATAATTTTAAAATATTTTTAAATGTATTAGGAAACATATATGAAAAATTCAGGAGGTGAAAATTTTCCAAAGTTTTTTTATGAATTTTTAAAATTTCCGGTATATGGGAGATGTCCTTCCAAGGCTGATTGTCATATGAAGGCCCCTACTTAGGGACTTGGAAATAATTTTAAAATATTCTTAAATGTATTAGGAAACATATATGAAAAATTCAGGAGGTGAAAATTTTCCAAAGTTTTTTTATGAATTTTTAAAATTTCCGGTATATGGGAGATGTCCTTCCAAGGCTGATTGTCATATGAAGGCCCCTACTTAGGGACTTGGAAATAATTTTAAAATATTCTTAAATGTATTAGGAAACATATATGAAAAATTCAGGAGGTGAAAATTTTCCAAAGTTTTTTTATGAATATTTAAAATTTCCGGTATATGGGAGATGTCCTTCCAAGGCTGATTGTCATATGAAGGCCCCTACTTAGGGACTTGGAAATAATTTTAAAATATTCTTAAATGTATTAGGAAACATATATGAAAAATTCAGGAGGTGAAAATTTTCCAAAGTTTTTTTATGAATTTTTAAAGTTTCCGGTATATGGGAGATGTCCTTCCAAGGCTGATTGTCATATGAAGGCCCCTACTTAGGGACTTGGAAATAATTTTAAAATATTCTTAAATGTATTAGGAAACATATATGAAAAATTCAGGAGGTGAAAATTTTCCAAAGTTTTTTTATGAATTTTTAAAGTTTCCGGTATATGGGAGATGTCCTTCCAAGGCTGATTGTCATATGAAGGCCCCTACTTAGGGACTTGGAAATAATTTTAAAATATTCTTAAATGTATTAGGAAACATATATAAAAAATTCAGGAGGTGAAAATTTTCCAAAGTTTTTTTATGAATTTTTAAAATTTCCGGTATATGGGAGATGTCCTTCCAAGGCTGATTGTCATGTGAAGGCCCCTACTTAGGGATTTGGAAATAATTTTAAAATATTCTTAAATGTATTAGGAAACATATATAAAAAACTCAGGAGGTGAAAATTTTCCAAAGTTTTTTTATGAATTTTTAAACTTTCCGGTATATGGGAGATGTCCTTCCAAGGCTGATTGTCATACGAAGGCCCCTACTTAGGGATTTGGAAATAAATTTAAAATATTCTTAAATGTATTAGGAAACATATATAAAAAATTCAGGAGGTGAAAGTTTTCCAAAGTTTTTTTATGAATTTTTAAAGTTTCCGGTATATGGGAGATGTCCTTCCAAGGCTGATTGTCATATGAAGGCCCCTACTTAGGGACTTGGAAATAATTTTAAAATATTCTTAAATGTATTAGGAAACATATATGAAAAATTCAGGAGGTGAAAATTTTCCAAAGTTTTTTTATGAATTTTTAAAGTTTCCGGTATATGGGAGATGTCCTTCCAAGGCTGATTGTCATATGAAGGCCCCTACTTAGGGACTTGGAAATAATTTTAAAATATTCTTAAATGTATTAGGAAACATATATGAAAAATTCAGGAGGTGAAAATTTTCCAAAGTTTTTTTATGAATTTTTAAAGTTTCCGGTATATGGGAGATGTCCTTCCAAGGCTGATTGTCATATGAAGGCCCCTACTTAGGGACTTGGAAATAATTTTAAAATATTCTTAAATGTATTAGGAAACATATATGAAAAATTCAGGAGGTGAAAATTTTCCAAAGTTTTTTTATGAATTTTTAAAGTTTCCGGTATATGGGAGATGTCTTTCCAAGGCTGATTGTCATATGAAGGCCCCTACTTAGGGACTTGGAAATAATTTTAAAATATTCTTAAATGTATTAGGAAACATATATGAAAAATTCAGGAGGTGAAAATTTTCCAAAGTTTTTTTATGAATTTTTAAAGTTTCCGGTATATGGGAGATGTCCTTCCAAGGCTGATTGTCATATGAAGGCCCCTACTTAGGGACTTGGAAATAATTTTAAAATATTCTTAAATGTATTAGGAAACATATATGAAAAATTCAGGAGGTGAAAATTTTCCAAAGTTTTTTTATGAATTTTTAAAGTTTCCGGTATATGGGAGATGTCCTTCCAAGGCTGATTGTCATATGAAGGCCCCTACTTAGGGACTTGGAAATAATTTTAAAATATTCTTAAATGTATTAGGAAACATATATGAAAAATTCAGGAGGTGAAAATTTTCCAAAGTTTTTTTATGAATTTTTAAAATTTCCGGTATATGGGAGATGTCCTTCCAAGGCTGATTGTCATGTGAAGGCCCCTACTTAGGGACTTGGAAATAATTTTAAAATATTCTTAAATGTATTAGGAAACATATATGAAAAATTCAGGAGGTGAAAATTTTCCAAAGTTTTTTTATGAATTTTTAAAGTTTCCGGTATATGGGAGATGTCCTTCCAAGGCTGATTGTCATATGAAGGCCCCTACTTAGGGACTTGGAAATAATTTTAAAATATTCTTAAATGTATTAGGAAACATATATGAAAAATTCAGGAGGTGAAAATTTTCCAAAGTTTTTTTATGAATTTTTAAAGTTTCCGGTATATGGGAGATGTCCTTCCAAGGCTGATTGTCATATGAAGGCCCCTACTTAGGGACTTGGAAATAATTTTAAAATATTCTTAAATGTATTAGGAAACATATATGAAAAATTCAGGAGGTGAAAATTTTCCAAAGTTTTTTTATGAATTTTTAAAGTTTCCGGTATATGGGAGATGTCCTTCCAAGGCTGATTGTCATATGAAGGCCCCTACTTAGGGACTTGGAAATAATTTTAAAATATTCTTAAATGTATTAGGAAACATATATGAAAAATTCAGGAGGTGAAAATTTTCCAAAGTTTTTTTATGAATTTTTAAAATTTCCGGTATATGGGAGATGTCCTTCCAAGGCTGATTGTCATGTGAAGGCCCCTACTTAGGGACTTGGAAATAATTTTAAAATATTCTTAAATGTATTAGGAAACATATATGAAAAATTCAGGAGGTGAAAATTTTCCAAAGTTTTTTTATGAATTTTTAAAGTTTCCGGTATATGGGAGATGTCCTTCCAAGGCTGATTGTCATATGAAGGCCCCTACTTAGGGACTTGGAAATAATTTTAAAATATTCTTAAGTGTATTAGGAAACATATATGAAAAATTCAGGAGGTGAAAATTTTCCAAAGTTTTTTTATGAATTTTTAAAGTTTCCGGTATATGGGAGATGTCCTTCCAAGGCTGATTGTCATATGAAGGCCCCTACTTAGGGACTTGGAAATAATTTTAAAATATTTTTAAATGTATTAGGAAACATATATGAAAAATTCAGGAGGTGAAAATTTTCCAAAGTTTTTTTATGAATTTTTAAAGTTTCCGGTATATGGGAGATGTCCTTCCAAGGCTGATTGTCATATGA
Organism: Ornithomya fringillina; assembly: GCA_963978525.1. Lineage (NCBI taxonomy): Eukaryota > Metazoa > Arthropoda > Insecta > Diptera > Hippoboscidae > Ornithomya > Ornithomya fringillina. Next base: position 16,385,787 of record OZ021690.1, on the reverse strand, counting down.
AGGCCCCTACTTAGGGACTTGGAAATAATTTTAAAATATTCTTAAATGTATTAGGAAACATATATGAAAAATTCAGGAGGTGAAAATTTTCCAAAGTTTTTTTATGAATTTTTAAAGTTTCCGGTATATGGGAGATGTCCTTCCAAGGCTGATTGTCATATGAAGGCCCCTACTTAGGGACTTGGAAATAATTTTAAAATATTCTTAAATGTATTAGGAAACATATATGAAAAATTCAGGAGGTGAAAATTTTCCAAAGTTTTTTTATGAATTTTTAAAATTTCCGGTATATGGGAGATGTCCTTCCAAGGCTGATTGTCATGTGAAGGCCCCTACTTAGGGACTTGGAAATAATTTTAAAATATTCTTAAATGTATTAGGAAACATATATGAAAAATTCAGGAGGTGAAAATTTTCCAAAGTTTTTTTATGAATTTTTAAAATTTCCGGTATATGGGAGATGTCCTTCCAAGGCTGATTGTCATATGAAGGCCCCTACTTAGGGACTTGGAAATAATTTTAAAATATTCTTAAATGTATTAGGAAACATATATGAAAAATTCAGGAGGTGAAAATTTTCCAAAGTTTTTTTATGAATTTTTAAAGTTTCCGGTATATGGGAGATGTCCTTCCAAGGCTGATTGTCATATGAAGGCCCCTACTTAGGGACTTGGAAATAATTTTAAAATATTCTTAAATGTATTAGGAAACATATATAAAAATTCAGGAGGTGAAAATTTTCCAAAGTTTTTTTATGAATTTTTAAAGTTTCCGGTATATGGGAGATGTCCTTCCAAGGCTGATTGTCATATGAAGGCCCCTACTTAGGGACTTGGAAATAATTTTAAAATATTCTTAAATGTATTAGGAAACATATATGAAAAATTCAGGAGGTGAAAATTTTCCAAAGTTTTTTTATGAATTTTTAAAATTTCCGGTATATGGGAGATGTCCTTCCAAGGCTGATTGTCATATGAAGGCCCCTACTTAGGGACTTGGAAATAATTTTAAAATATTCTTAAATGTATTAGGAAACATATATAAAAAATTCAGGAGGTGAAAGTTTTCCAAAGTTTTTTTATGAATTTTTAAACTTTCCGGTATATGGGAGATGTCCTTCCAAGGCTGATTGTCATATGAAGGCCCCTACTTAGGGACTTGGAAATAATTTTAAAATATTCTTAAATGTATTAGGAAACATATATGAAAAATTCAGGAGGTGAAAATTTTCCAAAGTTTTTTTATGAATTTTTAAAATTTCCGGTATATGGGAGATGTCCTTCCAAGGCTGATTGTCATATGAAGGCCCCTACTTAGGGACTTGGAAATAATTTTAAAATATTCTTAAATGTATTAGGAAACATATATGAAAAATTCAGGAGGTGAAAATTTTCCAAAGTTTTTTTATGAATTTTTAAAATTTCCGGTATATGGGAGATGTCCTTCCAAGGCTGATTGTCATATGAAGGCCCCTACTTAGGGACTTGGAAATAATTTTAAAATATTCTTAAATGTATTAGGAAACATATATGAAAAATTCAGGAGGTGAAAATTTTCCAAAGTTTTTTTATGAATTTTTAAAATTTCCGGTATATGGGAGATGTCCTTCCAAGGCTGATTGTCATATGAAGGCCCCTACTTAGGGACTTGGAAATAATTTTAAAATATTCTTAAATGTATTAGGAAACATATATGAAAAATTCAGGAGGTGAAAATTTTCCAAAGTTTTTTTATGAATTTTTAAAGTTTCCGGTATATGGGAGATGTCCTTCCAAGGCTGATTGTCATATGAAGGCCCCTACTTAGGGACTTGGAAATAATTTTAAAATATTCTTAAATGTATTAGGAAACATATATGAAAAATTCAGGAGGTGAAAATTTTCCAAAGTTTTTTTATGAATTTTTAAAGTTTCCGGTATATGGGAGATGTCCTTCCAAGGCTGATTGTCATATGAAGGCCCCTACTTAGGGACTTGGAAATAATTTTAAAATATTCTTAAATGTATTAGGAAACATATATAAAAAATTCAGGAGGTGAAAATTTTCCAAAGTTTTTTTATGAATTTTTAAAGTTTCCGGTATATGGGAGATGTCCTTCCAAGGCTGATTGTCATATGAAGGCCCCTACTTAGGGACTTGGAAATAATTTTAAAATATTCTTAAATGTATTAGGAAACATATATGAAAAATTCAGGAGGTGAAAATTTTCCAAAGTTTTTTTATGAATTTTTAAAGTTTCCGGTATATGGGAGATGTCCTTCCAAGGCTGATTGTCATATGAAGGCCCCTACTTAGGGACTTGGAAATAATTTTAAAATATTCTTAAATGTATTAGGAAACATATATGAAAAATTCAGGAGGTGAAAATTTTCCAAAGTTTTTTTATGAATTTTTAAAGTTTCCGGTATATGGGAGATGTCCTTCCAAGGCTGATTGTCATATGAAGGCCCCTACTTAGGGACTTGGAAATAATTTTAAAATATTCTTAAATGTATTAGGAAACATATATAAAAAATTCAGGAGGTGAAAATTTTCCAAAGTTTTTTTATGAATTTTTAAAGTTTCCGGTATATGGGAGATGTCCTTCCAAGGCTGATTGTCATATGAAGGCCCCTACTTAGGGACTTGGAAATAATTTTAAAATATTCTTAAATGTATTAGGAAACATATATGAAAAATTCAGGAGGTGAAAATTTTCCAAAGTTTTTTTATGAATTTTTAAAGTTTCCGGTATATGGGAGATGTCCTTCCAAGGCTGATTGTCATATGAAGGCCCCTACTTAGGGACTTGGAAATAATTTTAAAATATTCTTAAATGTATTAGGAAACATATATGAAAAATTCAGGAGGTGAAAATTTTCCAAAGTTTTTTTATGAATTTTTAAAGTTTCCGGTATATGGGAGATGTCCTTCCAAGGCTGATTGTCATATGAAGGCCCCTACTTAGGGACTTGGAAATAATTTTAAAATATTCTTAAATGTATTAGGAAACATATATGAAAAATTCAGGAGGTGAAAATTTTCCAAAGTTTTTTTATGAATTTTTAAAGTTTCCGGTATATGGGAGATGTCCTTCCAAGGCTGATTGTCATATGAAGGCCCCTACTTAGGGACTTGGAAATAATTTTAAAATATTCTTAAATGTATTAGGAAACATATATGAAAAATTCAGGAGGTGAAAATTTTCCAAAGTTTTTTTATGAATTTTTAAAGTTTCCGGTATATGGGAGATGTCCTTCCAAGGCTGATTGTCATATGAAGGCCCCTACTTAGGGACTTGGAAATAATTTTAAAATATTCTTAAATGTATTAGGAAACATATATGAAAAATTCAGGAGGTGAAAATTTTCCAAAGTTTTTTTATGAATTTTTAAAGTTTCCGGTATATGGGAGATGTCCTTCCAAGGCTGATTGTCATATGAAGACCCCTACTTAGGGACTTGGAAATAATTTTAAAATATTCTTAAATGTATTAGGAAACATATATGAAAAATTCAGGAGGTGAAAATTTTCCAAAGTTTTTTTATGAATTTTTAAAGTTTCCGGTATATGGGAGATGTCCTTCCAAGGCTGATTGTCATATGAAGGCCCCTACTTAGGGACTTGGAAATAATTTTAAAATATTCTTAAATGTATTAGGAAACATATATAAAAAATTCAGGAGGTGAAAATTTTCCAAAGTTTTTTTATGAATTTTTAAAGTTTCCGGTATATGGGAGATGTCCTTCCAAGGCTGATTGTCATATGAAGGCCCCTACTTAGGGGCCTTGGAATAATTTTAAAATATTCTTAGATGTATTAGGAAACATATATAAAAAATTCAGGAGGTGAAAATTTTCCAAAGTTTTTTTATGAATTTTTAAACTTTCCGGTATATGGGAGATGTCCTTCCAAGGCTGATTGTCATATGAAGGCCCCTACTTAGGGACTTAGAAATAATTTTAAAATATTCTTAAATGTATTAGGAAACATATATGAAAAATTCAGGAGGTGAAAATTTTCCAAAGTTTTTTTATGAATTTTTAAAGTTTCCGGTATATGGGAGATGTCCTTCCAAGGCTGATTGTCATATGAAGGCCCCTACTTAGGGACTTGGAAATAATTTTAAAATATTCTTAAATGTATTAGGAAACATATATGAAAAATTCAGGAGGTGAAAATTTTCCAAAGTTTTTTTATGAATTTTTAAAGTTTCCGGTATATGGGAGATGTCCTTCCAAGGCTGATTGTCATATGAAGGCCCCTACTTAGGAACTTGGAAATAATTTTAAAATATTCTTAAATGTATTAGGAAACATATATGAAAAATTCAGGAGGTGAAAATTTTCCAAAGTTTTTTTATGAATTTTTAAAGTTTCCGGTATATGGGAGATGTCCTTCCAAGGCTGATTGTCATATGAAGGCCCCTACTTAGGGACTTGGAAATAATTTTAAAATATTCTTAAATGTATTCGGAAACATATATGAAAAATTCAGGAGGTGAAAATTTTCCAAAGTTTTTTTATGAATTTTTAAAGTTTCCGGTATATGGGAGATGTCCTTCCAAGGCTGATTGTCATATGAAGGCCCCTACTTAGGGGCCTTGGAATAATTTTAAAATATTCTTAGATGTATTAGGAAACATATATGAAAAATTCAGGAGGTGAAAATTTTCCAAAGTTTTTTTATGAATTTTTAAAGTTTCCGGTATATGGGAGATGTCCTTCCAAGGCTGATTGTCATATGAAGGCCCCTACTTAGGGACTTGGAAATAATTTTAAAATATTCTTAAATATATTAGGAAACATATATGAAAAATTCAGGAGGTGAAAATTTTCCAAAGTTTTTTTATGAATTTTTAAAGTTTCCGGTATATGGGAGATGTCCTTCCAAGGCTGATTGTCATATGAAGGCCCCTACTTAGGGACTTGGAAATAATTTTAAAATATTCTTAAATGTATTAGGAAACATATATGAAAAATTCAGGAGGTGAAAATTTTCCAAAGTTTTTTTATGAATTTTTAAAGTTTCCGGTATATGGGAGATGTCCTTCCAAGGCTGATTGTCATATGAAGGCCCCTACTTAGGGACTTGGAAATAATTTTAAAATATTCTTAAATGTATTAGGAAACATATATGAAAAATTCAGGAGGTGAAAATTTTCCAAAGTTTTTTTATGAATTTTTAAAGTTTCCGGTATATGGGAGATGTCCTTCCAAGGCTGATTGTCATATGAAGGCCCCTACTTAGGGACTTGGAAATAATTTTAAAATATTCTTAAATGTATTAGGAAACATATATGAAAAATTCAGGAGGTGAAAATTTTCCAAAGTTTTTTTATGAATTTTTAAAGTTTCCGGTATATGGGAGATGTCCTTCCAAGGCTGATTGTCATATGAAGGCCCCTACTTAGGGACTTGGAAATAATTTTAAAATATTCTTAAATGTATTAGGAAACATATATAAAAAATTCAGGAGGTGAAAATTTTCCAAAGTTTTTTTATGAATTTTTAAAGTTTCCGGTATATGGGAGATGTCCTTCCAAGGCTAATTGTCATGTGAAGGCCCCTAGTTAGGGACTTGGAAATAATTTTAAAATATTCTTAAATGTATTAGGAAACATATATTAAAAATTCAGAAGGTGAAAATTTTCCAAAGTTTTTTTATGAATTTTTAAACTTTCCGGTATATGGGAGATGTCCTTCCAAGGCTGATTGTCATATGAAGGCCCCTACTTAGGGACTTGGAAATAATTTTAAAATATTCTTAAATGTATTAGGAAACATATATAAAAAATTCAGGAGGTGAAAGTTTTCCAAAGTTTTTTTATGAATTTTTAAACTTTCCGGTATATGGGAGATGTCCTTCCAAGGCTGATTGTCATATGAAGGCCCCTATTTAGGGACTTGGAAATAATTTTAAAATATTCTTAAATGTATTAGGAAACATATATGAAAAATTCAGAAGGTGAAAATTTTCCAAAGTTTTTTTATGAATTTTTAAACTTTCCGGTATATGGGAGATGTCCTTCCAAGGCTGATTGTCATATGAAGGCCCCTACTTAGGGACTTGGAAATAATTTTAAAATATTCTTAAATGTATTAGGAAACATATATAAAAAATTCAGGAGGTGAAAATTTTCCAAAGTTTTTTTATGAATTTTTAAAGTTTCCGGTATATGGGAGATGTCCTTCCAAGGCTGATTGTCATGTGAAGGCCCCTACCTAGGGATTTGGAAATAATTTTAAAATATTCTTAAATGTATTAGGAAACATATATGAAAAATTCAGGAGGTGAAAATTTTCCAAAGTTTTTTTATGAATTTTTAAAGTTTCCGGTATATGGGAGATGTCCTTCCAAGGCTGATTGTCATATGAAGGCCCCTACTTAGGGACTTGGAAATAATTTTAAAATATTCTTAAATGTATTAGGAAACATATATGAAAAATTCAGGAGGTGAAAATTTTCCAAAGTTTTTTTATGAATTTTTAAAGTTTCCGGTATATGGGAGATGTCCTTCCAAGGCTGATTGTCATGTGAAGGCCCCTAGTTAGGGACTTGGAAATAATTTTAAAATATTCTTAAATGTATTAGGAAACATATATTAAAAATTCAGAAGGTGAAAATTTTCCAAAGTTTTTTTATGAATTTTTAAACTTTCCGGTATATGGGAGATGTCCTTCCAAGGCTGATTGTCATATGAAGGCCCCTACTTAGGGACTTGGAAATAATTTTAAAATATTCTTAAATGTATTAGGAAACATATATAAAAAATTCAGGAGGTGAAAGTTTTCCAAAGTTTTTTTATGAATTTTTAAACTTTCCGGTATATGGGAGATGTCCTTCCAAGGCTGATTGTCATATGAAGGCCCCTACTTAGGGACTTGGAAATAATTTTAAAATATTCTTAAATGTATTAGGAAACATATATAAAAAATTCAGGAGGTGAAAATTTTCCAAAGTTTTTTTATGAATTTTTAAAGTTTCCGGTATATGGGAGATGTCCTTCCAAGGCTGATTGTCATATGAAGGCCCCTACTTAGGGACTTGGAAATAATTTTAAAATATTCTTAAATGTATTAGGAAACATATATGAAAAATTCAGGAGGTGAAAATTTTCCAAAGTTTTTTTATGAATTTTTAAAGTTTCCGGTATATGGGAGATGTCCTTCCAAGGCTGATTGTCATATGAAGGCCCCTACTTAGGGACTTGGAAATAATTTTAAAATATTCTTAAATGTATTAGGAAACATATATGAAAAATTCAGGAGGTGAAAATTTTCCAAAGTTTTTTTATGAATTTTTAAAATTTCCGGTATATGGGAGATGTCCTTCCAAGGCTGATTGTCATGTGAAGGCCCCTACTTAGGGATTTGGAAATAATTTTAAAATATTCTTAAATGTATTAGGAAACATATATGAAAAATTCAGGGGGTGAAAATTTTCCAAAGTTTTTTTATGAATTTTTAAAATTTCCGGTATATGGGAGATGTCCTTCCAAGGCTGATTGTCATGTGAAGGCCCCTCTTAGGGATTTGGAAATAATTTTAAAATATTCTTAAATGTATTAGGAAACATATATGAAAAATTCAGGAGGTGAAAATTTTCCAAAGTTTTTTTATGAATTTTTAAACTTTCCGGTATATGGGAGATGTCCTTCCAAGGCTGATTGTCATATGAAGGCCCCTACTTAGGGACTTGGAAATAATTTTAAAATATTCTTAAATGTATTAGGAAACATATATGAAAAATTCAGGAGGTGAAAATTTTCCAAAGTTTTTTTATGAATTTTTAAAGTTTCCGGTATATGGGAGATGTCCTTCCAAGGCTGATTGTCATATGAAGGCCCCTACTTAGGGACTTGGAAATAATTTTAAAATATTCTTAAATGTATTAGGAAACATATATAAAAAATTCAGGAGGTGAAAGTTTTCCAAAGTTTTTTTATGAATTTTTAAAGTTTCCGGTATATGGGAGATGTCCTTCCAAGGCTGATTGTCATGTGAAGGCCCCTAGTTAGGGACTTGGAAATAATTTTAAAATATTCTTAAGTGTATTAGGAAACATATATTAAAAATTCAGAAGGTGAAAATTTTCCAAAGTTTTTTTATGAATTTTTAAACTTTCCGGTATATGGGAGATGTCCTTCCAAGGCTGATTGTCATATGAAGGCCCCTACTTAGGGACTTGGAAATAATTTTAAAATATTCTTAAATGTATTAGGAAACATATATAAAAAATTCAGGAGGTGAAAATTTTCCAAAGTTTTTTTATGAATTTTTAAAGTTTCCGGTATATGGGAGATGTCCTTCCAAGGCTGATTGTCATATGAAGGCCCCTACTTAGGGACTTGGAAATAATTTTAAAATATTCTTAAATGTATTAGGAAACATATATGAAAAATTCAGGAATTGAAAATTTTCCAAAGTTTTTTTATGAATTTTTAAAATTTCCGCTATATGGGAGATGTCCTTCCAAGGCTGATTGTCATGTGAAGGCCCCTACTTAGGAATTTGGAAATAATTTTAAAATATTCTTAAATGTATTAGGAAACATATATGAAAAATTCAGGAGGTGAAAATTTTCCAAAGTTTTTTTATGAATTTTTAAAATTTCCGGTATATGGGAGATGTCTTTCCAAGGCTGATTGTCATATGAAGGCCCCTACTTAGGGACTTAGAAATAATTTTAAAATATTCTTAAATGTATTAGGAAACATATATTAAAAATTCAGGAGGTGAAAATTTTCCAAAGTTTTTTTATGAATTTTTAAAGTTTCCGGTATATGGGAGATGTCCTTCCAAGGCTGATTGTCATGTGAAGGCCCCTACTTAGGGATTTGGAAATAATTTTAAAATATTCTTAAATGTATTAGGAAACATATATGAAAAATTCAGGGGGTGAAAATTTTCCAAAGTTTTTTTATGAATTTTTAAAATTTCCGGTATATGGGAGATGTCCTTCCAAGGCTGATTGTCATGTGAAGGCCCCTACTTAGGGACTTGGAAATAATTTTAAAATATTCATAAATGTATTAGGAAACATATATTAAAAATTCAGAAGGTGAAAATTTTCCAAAGTTTTTTTATGAATTTTTAAACTTTCCGGTATATGGGAGATGTCCTTCCAAGGCTGATTGTCATATGAAGGCCCCTACTTAGGGACTTGGAAATAATTTTAAAATATTCTTAAATGTATTAGGAAACATATATAAAAAATTCAGGAGGTGAAAGTTTTCCAAAGTTTTTTTATGAATTTTTAAACTTTCCGGTATATGGGAGATGTCCTTCCAAGGCTGATTGTCATGTGAAGGCCCCTACTTAGGGATTTGGAAATAATTTTAAAATATTCTTAAATGTATTAGAAAACATATATGAAAAATATAGGAGGTGAAAATTTTCCAAAGTTTTTTTATGAATTTTTAAAATTTCCGGTATATGGGAGATGTCCTTCCAAGGCTGATTGTCATGTGAAGGCCCTTACTTAGGGATTTGGAAATAATTTTAAAATATTCTTAAATGTATTAGGAAACATATATAAAAAATTCAGGAGGTGAAAATTTTCCAAAGTTTTTTTATGAATTTTTAAACTTTCCGGTATATGGGAGATGTCCTTCCAAGGCTGATTGTCATACGAAGGCCCCTACTTAGGGATTTGGAAATAAATTTAAAATATTCTTAAATGTATTAGGAAACATATATAAAAAATTCAGGAGGTGAAAGTTTTCCAAAGTTTTTTTATGAATTTTTAAAGTTTCCGGTATATGGGAGATGTCCTTCCAAGGCTGATTGTCATATGAAGGCCCCTACTTAGGGACTTGGAAATAATTTTAAAATATTCTTAAATGTATTAGGAAACATATATGAAAAATATAGGAGGTGAAAATTTTCCAAAGTTTTTTTATGAATTTTTAAAATTTCCGGTATATGGGAGATGTCCTTCCAAGGCTGATTGTCATGTGAAGGCCCCTCTTAAGGATTTGGAAATAATTTTAAAATATTCTTAAATGTATTTGAAAACATATATGAAAAATTCAGGAGGTGAAAATTTTCCAAAGTTTTTTTATGAATTTTTAAAATTTCCGGTATATGGGAGATGTCCTTCCAAGACTGATTGTCATGTGAAGGCCCGTACTTAGGGATTTGGAAATAAATTTAAAATATTCTTAAATGTATTAGGAAACATATATAAAAAATTCAGGAGGTGAAAGTTTTCCAAAGTTTTTTTATGAATTTTTAAACTTTCCGGTATATGGGAGATGTCCTTCCAAGGCTGATTGTCATGTGAAGGCCCCTACTTAGGGATTTGGAAATAATTTTAAAATATTCTTAAATGTATTAGAAAACATATATGAAAAATATAGGAGGTGAAAATTTTCCAAAGTTTTTTTATGAATTTTTAAAATTTCCGGTATATGGGAGATGTCCTTCCAAGGCTGATTGTCATGTGAAGGCCCCTACTTAGGGATTTGGAAATAATTTTAAAATATTCTTAAATGTATTAGGAAACATATATAAAAAACTCAGGAGGTGAAAATTTTCCAAAGTTTTTTTATGAATTTTTAAACTTTCCGGTATATGGGAGATGTCCTTCCAAGGCTGATTGTCATACGAAGGCCCCTACTTAGGGATTTGGAAATAAATTTAAAATATTCTTAAATGTATTAGGAAACATATATAAAAAATTCAGGAGGTGAAAGTTTTCCAAAGTTTTTTTATGAATTTTTAAAGTTTCCGGTATATGGGAGATGTCCTTCCAAGGCTGATTGTCATATGAAGGCCCCTACTTAGGGACTTGGAAATAATTTTAAAATATTCTTAAATGTATTAGGAAACATATATAAAAAACCCAGGAGGTGAAAATTTTCCAAAGTTTTTTTATGAATTTTTAAACTTTCCGGTATATGGGAGATGTCCTTCCAAGGCTGATTGTCATACGAAGGCCCCTACTTAGGGATTTGGAAATAAATTTAAAATATTCTTAAATGTATTAGGAAACATATATAAAAAATTCAGGAGGTGAAAGTTTTCCAAAGTTTTTTTATGAATTTTTAAAGTTTCCGGTATATGGGAGATGTCCTTCCAAGGCTGATTGTCATATGAAGGCCCCTACTTAGGGACTTGGAAATAATTTTAAAATATTCTTAAATGTATTAGGAAACATATATGAAAAATATAGGAGGTGAAAATTTTCCAAAGTTTTTTTATGAATTTTTAAAATTTCCGGTATATGGGAGATGTCCTTCCAAGGCTGATTGTCATGTGAAGGCCCCTCTTAGGGATTTGGAAATAATTTTAAAATATTCTTAAATGTATTAGAAAACATATATGAAAAATATAGGAGGTGAAAATTTTCCAAAGTTTTTTTATGAATTTTTAAAATTTCCGGTATATGGGAGATGTCCTTCCAAGGCTGATTGTCATGTGAAGGCCCTTACTTAGGGATTTGGAAATAATTTTAAAATATTCTTAAATGTATTAGGAAACATATATAAAAAAATTCAGGAGGTGAAAATTTTCCAAAGTTTTTTTTATGAATTTTTAAACTTTCCGGTATATGGGAGATGTCCTTCCAAGGCTGATTGTCATACGAAGGCCCCTACTTAGGGATTTGGAAATAAATTTAAAATATTCTTAAATGTATTAGGAAACATATATAAAAAATTCAGGAGGTGAAAGTTTTCCAAAGTTTTTTTATGAATTTTTAAAGTTTCCGGTATATGGGAGATGTCCTTCCAAGGCTGATTGTCATATGAAGGCCCCTACTTAGGGACTTGGAAATAATTTTAAAATATTCTTAAATGTATTAGGAAACATATATGAAAAATATAGGAGGTGAAAATTTTCCAAAGTTTTTTTATGAATTTTTAAAATTTCCGGTATATGGGAGATGTCCTTCCAAGGCTGATTGTCATGTGAAGGCCCCTACTTAGGAATTTGGAAATAATTTTAAAATATTCTTAAATGTATTAGGAAACATATATAAAAAATTCAGGAGGTGAAAATTTTCCAAAGTTTTTTTATGAATTTTTAAACTTTCCGGTATATGGGAGATGTCCTTCCAAGGCTGATTGTCATACGAAGGCCCCTACTTAGGGACTTGGAAATAATTTTAAAATATTCTTAAATGTATTAGGAAACATATATAAAAAATTCAGGAGGTGAAAATTTTCCAAAGTTTTTTTATGAATTTTTAAAATTTCCGGTATATGGGAGATGTCCTTCCAAGGCTGATTGTCATGTGAAGGCCCCTACCTAGGGATTTGGAAATAATTTTAAAATATTCTTAAATGTATTAGGAAACATATATAAAAAATTCAGGAGGTGAAAATTTTCCAAAGTTTTTTTATGAATTTTTAAAGTTTCCGGTATATGGGAGATGTCCTTCCAAGGCTGATTGTCATACGAAGGCCCCTACTTAGGGACTTGGAAATAATTTTAAAATATTCTTAAATGTATTAGGAAACATATATGAAAAATTCAGGAGGTGAAAATTTTCCAAAGTTTTTTTATGAATTTTTAAACTTTCCGGTATATGGGAGATGTCCTTCCAAGGCTGATTGTCATGTGAAGGCCCCTACCTAGGGATTTGGAAATAATTTTAAAATATTCTTAAATGTATTAGGAAACATATATAAAAAATTCAGGAGGTGAAAATTTTCCAAAGTTTTTTTATGAATTTTTAAACTTTCCGGTATATGGGAGATGTCCTTCCAAGGCTGATTGTCATACGAAGGCCCCTACTTAGGGACTTGGAAATAATTTTAAAATATTCTTAAATGTATTAGGAAACATATATGAAAAATTCAGGAGGTGAAAATTTTCCAAAGTTTTTTTATGAATTTTTAAACTTTCCGGTATATGGGAGATGTCCTTCCAAGGCTGATTGTCATATGAAGGCCCCTACTTACGGACTTGGAAATAATTTTAAAATATTCTTAAATGTATTAGGAAACATATATAAAAAATTCAGGAGGTGAAAATTTTCCAAAGTTTTTTTATGAATTTTTAAACTTTCCGGTATATGGGAGATGTCCTTCCAAGGCTGATTGTCATACGAAGGCCCCTACTTAGGGACTTGGAAATAATTTTAAAATATTCTTAAATGTATTAGGAAACATATATGAAAAATTCAGGAGGTGAAAATTTTCCAAAGTTTTTTTATGAATTTTTAAAGTTTCCGGTATATGGGAGATGTCCTTCCAAGGCTGATTGTCATATGAAGGCCCCTACTTAGGGATTTGGAAATAATTTTAAAATATTCTTAAATGTATTAGAAAACATATATGAAAAATTCAGGAGGTGAAAATTTTCCAAAGTTTTTTTATGAATTTTTAAACTTTCCGGTATATGGGAGATGTCCTTCCAAGGCTGATTGTCATGTGAAGGCCCCTACTTAGGAATTTGGAAATAATTTTAAAATATTCTTAAATGTATTAGGAAACATATATTAAAAATTCAGAAGGTGAAAATTTTCCAAAGTTTTTTTATGAATTTTTAAACTTTCCGGTATATGGGAGATGTCCTTCCAAGGCTGATTGTCATATGAAGGCCCCTACTTACGGACTTGGAAATAATTTTAAAATATTCTTAAATGTATTAGGAAACATATATAAAAAATTCAGGAGGTGAAAGTTTTCCAAAGTTTTTTTATGAATTTTTAAACTTTCCGGTATATGGGAGATGTCCTTCCAAGGCTGATTGTAATGTGAAGGCCCCTACTTAGGGATTTGGAAATAATTTTAAAATATTCTTAAATGTATTAGGAAACATATATAAAAAATTCAGGAGGTGAAAATTTTCCAAAGTTTTTTTATGAATTTTTAAAATTTCCGGTATATGGGAGATGTCCTTCCAAGGCTGATTGTCATGTGAAGGCCCCTACCTAGGGATTTGGAAATAATTTTAAAATATTCTTAAATGTATTAGGAAACATATATAAAAAATTCAGGAGGTGAAAATTTTCCAAAGTTTTTTTATGAATTTTTAAACTTTCCGGTATATGGGAGATGTCCTTCCAAGGCTGATTGTCATACGAAGGCCCCTACTTAGGGACTTGGAAATAATTTTAAAATATTCTTAAATGTATTAGGAAACATATATAAAAAATTCAGGAGGTGAAAATTTTCCAAAGTTTTTTTATGAATTTTTAAAATTTCCGGTATATGGGAGATGTCCTTCCAAGGCTGATTGTCATGTGAAGGCCCCTACCTAGGGATTTGGAAATAATTTTAAAATATTCTTAAATGTATTAGGAAACATATATAAAAAATTCAGGAGGTGAAAATTTTCCAAAGTTTTTTTATGAATTTTTAAAGTTTCCGGTATATGGGAGATGTCCTTCCAAGGCTGATTGTCATACGAAGGCCCCTACTTAGGGACTTGGAAATAATTTTAAAATATTCTTAAATGTATTAGGAAACATATATGAAAAATTCAGGAGGTGAAAATTTTCCAAAGTTTTTTTATGAATTTTTAAACTTTCCGGTATATGGGAGATGTCCTTCCAAGGCTGATTGTCATGTGAAGGCCCCTACCTAGGGATTTGGAAATAATTTTAAAATATTCTTAAATGTATTAGGAAACATATATAAAAAATTCAGGAGGTGAAAATTTTCCAAAGTTTTTTTATGAATTTTTAAACTTTCCGGTATATGGGAGATGTCCTTCCAAGGCTGATTGTCATACGAAGGCCCCTACTTAGGGACTTGGAAATAATTTTAAAATATTCTTAAATGTATTAGGAAACATATATGAAAAATTCAGGAGGTGAAAATTTTCCAAAGTTTTTTTATGAATTTTTAAACTTTCCGGTATATGGGAGATGTCCTTCCAAGGCTGATTGTCATACGAAGGCCCCTACTTAGGGATTTGGAAATAAATTTAAAATATTCTTAAATGTATTAGGAAACATATATAAAAAATTCAGGAGGTGAAAGTTTTCCAAAGTTTTTTTATGAATTTTTAAAGTTTCCGGTATATGGGAGATGTCCTTCCAAGGCTGATTGTCATACGAAGGCCCCTACTTAGGGACTTGGAAATAATTTTAAAATATTCTTAAATGTATTAGGAAACATATATAAAAAATTCAGGAGGTGAAAGTTTTCCAAAGTTTTTTTATGAATTTTTAAACTTTCCGGTATATGGGAGATGTCCTTCCAAGGCTGATTGTCATGTGAAGGCCCCTACTTAGGGATTTGGAAATAATTTTAAAATATTCTTAAATGTATTAGAAAACATATATGAAAAATATAGGAGGTGAAAATTTTCCAAAGTTTTTTTATGAATTTTTAAAATTTCCGGTATATGGGAGATGTCCTTCCAAGGCTGATTGTCATGTGAAGGCCCCTACTTAGGGACTTGGAAATAATTTTAAAATATTCTTAAATGTATTAGGAAACATATATTAAAAATTCAGAAGGTGAAAATTTTCCAAAGTTTTTTTATGAATTTTTAAACTTTCCGGTATATGGGAGATGTCCTTCCAAGGCTGATTGTCATATGAAGGCCCCTACTTAGGGACTTGGAAATAATTTTAAAATATTCTTAAATGTATTAGGAAACATATATAAAAAATTCAGGAGGTGAAAGTTTTCCAAAGTTTTTTTATGAATTTTTAAACTTTCCGGTATGTGGGAGATGTCCTTCCAAGGCTGATTGTCATGTGAAGGCCCCTACTTAGGGATTTGGAAATAATTTTAAAATATTCTTAAATGTATTAGGAAACATATATAAAAAATTCAGGAGGTGAAAATTTTCCAAAGTTTTTTTATGAATTTTTAAAATTTCCGGTATATGGGAGATGTCCTTCCAAGGCTGATTGTCATGTGAAGGCCCCTACCTAGGGATTTGGAAATAATTTTAAAATATTCTTAAATGTATTAGGAAACATATATAAAAAATTCAGGAGGTGAAAATTTTCCAAAGTTTTTTTATGAATTTTTAAACTTTCCGGTATATGGGAGATGTCCTTCCAAGGCTGATTGTCATACGAAGGCCCCTACTTAGGGACTTGGAAATAATTTTAAAATATTCTTAAATGTATTAGGAAACATATATGAAAAATTCAGGAGGTGAAATTTTCCAAAGTTTTTTTATGAATTTTTAAACTTTCCGGTATATGGGAGATGTCCTTCCAAGGCTGATTGTCATGTGAAGGCCCCTACTTAGGAATTTGGAAATAATTTTAAAATATTCTTAAATGTATTAGGAAACATATATAAAAAATTCAGGAGGTGAAAATTTTCAAAATTTTTTTATGAATTTTTAAACTTTCCGGTATATGGGAGATGTCCTTCCAAGGCTGATTGTCATACGAAGGCCCCTACTTAGGGACTTGGAAATAATTTTAAAATATTCTTAAATGTATTAGGAAACATATATGAAAAATTCAGGAGGTGAAAATTTTCCAAAGTTTTTTTATGAATTTTTAAACTTTCCGGTATATGGGAGATGTCCTTCCAAGGCTGATTGTCATGTGAAGGCCCCTACCTAGGGATTTGGAAATAATTTTAAAATATTCTTAAATGTATTAGGAAACATATATAAAAAATTCAGGAGGTGAAAATTTTCCAAAGTTTTTTTATGAATTTTTAAACTTTCCGGTATATGGGAGATGTCCTTCCAAGGCTGATTGTCATACGAAGGCCCCTACTTAGGGACTTGGAAATAATTTTAAAATATTCTTAAATGTATTAGGAAACATATATGAAAAATTCAGGAGGTGAAAATTTTCCAAAGTTTTTTTATGAATTTTTAAACTTTCCGGTATATGGGAGATGTCCTTCCAAGGCTGATTGTCATACGAAGGCCCCTACTTAGGGACTTGGAAATATTTTTAAAATATTCTTAAATGTATTAGGAAACATATATGAAAAATTCAGGAGGTGAAAATTTTCCAAAGTTTTTTTATGAATTTTTAAACTTTCCGGTATATGGGAGATGTCCTTCCAAGGCTGATTGTCATACGAAGGCCCCTACTTAGGGATTTGGAAATAAATTTAAAATATTCTTAAATGTATTAGGAAACATATATAAAAAATTCAGGAGGTGAAAGTTTTCCAAAGTTTTTTTATGAATTTTTAAACTTTCCGGTATATGGGAGATGTCCTTCCAAGGCTGATTGTCATACGAAGGCCCCTACTTAGGGACTTGGAAATAATTTTAAAATATTCTTAAATGTATTAGGAAACATATATGAAAAATTCAGGAGGTGAAAATTTTCCAAAGTTTTTTTATGAATTTTTAAACTTTCCGGTATATGGGAGATGTCCTTCCAAGGCTGATTGTCATGTGAAGGCCCCTACTTAGGAATTTGGAAATAATTTTAAAATATTCTTAAATGTATTAGGAAATATATATTAAAAATTCAGAAGGTGAAAATTTTCCAAAGTTTTTTTATGAATTTTTAAACTTTCCGGTATATGGGAGATGTCTTTCCAAGGCTGATTGTCATATGAAGGCCCCTACTTAGGGACTTGGAAATAATTTTAAAATATTCTTAAATGTATTAGGAAACATATATAAAAAATTCAGGAGGTGAAAGTTTTCCAAAGTTTTTTTATGAATTTTTAAACTTTCCGGTATATGGGAGATGTCCTTCCAAGGCTGATTGTCATGTGAAGGCCCCTACTTAGGGATTTGGAAATAATTTTAAAATATTCTTAAATGTATTAGGAAACATATATAAAAAATTCAGGAGGTGAAAATTTTCCAAAGTTTTTTTATGAATTTTTAAAATTTCCGGTATATGGGAGATGTCCTTCCAAGGCTGATTGTCATATGAAGACCCCTACTTAGGGACTTGGAAATAATTTTAAAATATTCTTAAATGTATTAGGAAACATATATGAAAAATTCAGGAGGTGAAAATTTTCCAAAGTTTTTTTATGAATTTTTAAACTTTCCGGTATATGGGAGATGTCCTTCCAAGGCTGATTGTCATGTGAAGGCCCCTACTTAGGGATTTGGAAATAATTTTAAAATATTCTTAAATGTATTAGGAAACATATATGAAAAATTCAGGGGGTGAAAATTTTCCAAAGTTTTTTTTTTGAATTTTTAAAATTTCCGGTATATGGGAGATGTCCTTCCAAGGCTGATTGTCATGTGAAGGCCCCTACTTAGGGACTTGGAAATAATTTTAAAATATTCTTAAATGTATTAGGAAACATATATAAAAAATTCAGAAGGTGAAAATTTTCCAAAGTTTTTTTATGAATTTTTAAACTTTCCGGTATATGGGAGATGTCCTTCCAAGGCTGATTGTCATATGAAGGCCCCTACTTAGGGACTTGGAAATAATTTTAAAATATTCTTAAATGTATTAGGAAACATATATAAAAAATTCAGGAGGTGAAAGTTTTCCAAAGTTTTTTTATGAATTTTTAAACTTTCCGGTATATGGGAGATGTCCTTCCAAGGCTGATTGTCATGTGAAGGCCCCTACTTAGGGATTTGGAAATAATTTTAAAATATTCTTAAATGTATTAGAAAACATATATGAAAAATATAGGAGGTGAAAATTTTCCAAAGTTTTTTTATGAATTTTTAAAATTTCCGGTATATGGGAGATGTCCTTCCAAGGCTGATTGTCATGTGAAGGCCCCTACTTAGGGATTTGGAAATAATTTTAAAATATTCTTAAATGTATTAGGAAACATATATGAAAAATTCAGGAGGTGAAAATTTTCCAAAGTTTTTTTATGAATTTTTAAAATTTCCGGTATATGGGAGATGTCCTTCCAAGGCTGATTGTCATGTGAAGGCCCCTACTTAGGGATTTGGAAATAATTTTAAAATATTCTTAAATGTATTAGGAAACATATATAAAAAATTCAGGAGGTGAAAATTTTCCAAAGTTTTTTTATGAATTTTTAAAATTTCCGGTATATGGGAGATGTCCTTCCAAGGCTGATTGTCATGTGAAGGCCCCTACTTAGGGATTTGGAAATAATTTTAAAATATTCTTAAATGTATTAGGAAACATATATAAAAAATTCAGGAGGTGATAGTTTTCCAAAGTTTTTTTATGAATTTTTAAACTTTCCGGTATATGGGAGATGTCCTTCCAAGGCTGATTGTCATATGAAGGCCCCTACTTAGGGACTTGGAAATAATTTTAAAATATTTTTAAATGTATTAGGAAACATATATAAAAAATTCAGGAGGTGAAAGTTTTCCAAAGTTTTTTTATGAATTTTTAAACTTTCCGGTATATGGGAGATGTCCTTCCAAGGCTGATTGTCATGTGAAGGCCCCTACTTAGGGATTTGGAAATAATTTTAAAATATTCTTAAATGTATTAGGAAACATATATAAAAAATTCAGGAGGTGAAAATTTTCCAAAGTTTTTTTATGAATTTTTAAAATTTCCGGTATATGGGAGATGTCCTTCCAAGGCTGATTGTCATGTGAAGGCCCCTACTTAGGGATTTGGAAATAATTTTAAAATATTCTTAAATGTATTAGGAAACATATATGAAAAATTCAGGAGGTGAAAATTTTCCAAAGTTTTTTTATGAATTTTTAAAGTTTCCGGTATATGGGAGATGTCCTTCCAAGGCTGATTGTCATGTGAAGGCCCCTACCTAGGGATTTGGAAATAATTTTAAAATATTCTTAAATGTATTAGGAAACATATATAAAAAATTCAGGAGGTGAAAGTTTTCCAAAGTTTTTTTATGAATTTTTAAAGTTTCCGGTATATGGGAGATGTCCTTCCAAGGCTGATTGTCATACGAAGGCCCCTACTTAGGGACTTGGAAATAATTTTAAAATATTCTTAAATGTATTAGGAAACATATATAAAAAATTCAGGAGGTGAAAGTTTTCCAAAGTTTTTTTATGAATTTTTAAACTTTCCGGTATATGGGAGATGTCCTTCCAAGGCTGATTGTCATGTGAAGGCCCCTACTTAGGGATTTGGAAATAATTTTAAAATATTCTTAAATGTATTAGAAAACATATATGAAAAATATAGGAGGTGAAAATTTTCCAAAGTTTTTTTATGAATTTTTAAAATTTCCGGTATATGGGAGATGTCCTTCCAAGGCTGATTGTCATGTGAAGGCCCCTACTTAGGGACTTGGAAATAATTTTAAAATATTCTTAAATGTATTAGGAAACATATATTAAAAATTCAGAAGGTGAAAATTTTCCAAAGTTTTTTTATGAATTTTTAAACTTTCCGGTATATGGGAGATGTCCTTCCAAGGCTGATTGTCATATGAAGGCCCCTACTTAGGGACTTGGAAATAATTTTAAAATATTCTTAAATGTATTAGGAAACATATATAAAAAATTCAGGAGGTGAAAGTTTTCCAAAGTTTTTTTATGAATTTTTAAACTTTCCGGTATGTGGGAGATGTCCTTCCAAGGCTGATTGTCATGTGAAGGCCCCTACTTAGGGATTTGGAAATAATTTTAAAATATTCTTAAATGTATTAGGAAACATATATAAAAAATTCAGGAGGTGAAAATTTTCCAAAGTTTTTTTATGAATTTTTAAAATTTCCGGTATATGGGAGATGTCCTTCCAAGGCTGATTGTCATGTGAAGGCCCCTACCTAGGGATTTGGAAATAATTTTAAAATATTCTTAAATGTATTAGGAAACATATATAAAAAATTCAGGAGGTGAAAATTTTCCAAAGTTTTTTTATGAATTTTTAAACTTTCCGGTATATGGGAGATGTCCTTCCAAGGCTGATTGTCATACGAAGGCCCCTACTTAGGGACTTGGAAATAATTTTAAAATATTCTTAAATGTATTAGGAAACATATATGAAAAATTCAGGAGGTGAAATTTTCCAAAGTTTTTTTATGAATTTTTAAACTTTCCGGTATATGGGAGATGTCCTTCCAAGGCTGATTGTCATGTGAAGGCCCCTACTTAGGAATTTGGAAATAATTTTAAAATATTCTTAAATGTATTAGGAAACATATATAAAAAATTCAGGAGGTGAAAATTTTCAAAATTTTTTTATGAATTTTTAAACTTTCCGGTATATGGGAGATGTCCTTCCAAGGCTGATTGTCATACGAAGGCCCCTACTTAGGGACTTGGAAATAATTTTAAAATATTCTTAAATGTATTAGGAAACATATATGAAAAATTCAGGAGGTGAAAATTTTCCAAAGTTTTTTTATGAATTTTTAAACTTTCCGGTATATGGGAGATGTCCTTCCAAGGCTGATTGTCATGTGAAGGCCCCTACCTAGGGATTTGGAAATAATTTTAAAATATTCTTAAATGTATTAGGAAACATATATAAAAAATTCAGGAGGTGAAAATTTTCCAAAGTTTTTTTATGAATTTTTAAACTTTCCGGTATATGGGAGATGTCCTTCCAAGGCTGATTGTCATACGAAGGCCCCTACTTAGGGACTTGGAAATAATTTTAAAATATTCTTAAATGTATTAGGAAACATATATGAAAAATTCAGGAGGTGAAAATTTTCCAAAGTTTTTTTATGAATTTTTAAACTTTCCGGTATATGGGAGATGTCCTTCCAAGGCTGATTGTCATACGAAGGCCCCTACTTAGGGACTTGGAAATATTTTTAAAATATTCTTAAATGTATTAGGAAACATATATGAAAAATTCAGGAGGTGAAAATTTTCCAAAGTTTTTTTATGAATTTTTAAACTTTCCGGTATATGGGAGATGTCCTTCCAAGGCTGATTGTCATACGAAGGCCCCTACTTAGGGATTTGGAAATAAATTTAAAATATTCTTAAATGTATTAGGAAACATATATAAAAAATTCAGGAGGTGAAAGTTTTCCAAAGTTTTTTTATGAATTTTTAAACTTTCCGGTATATGGGAGATGTCCTTCCAAGGCTGATTGTCATACGAAGGCCCCTACTTAGGGACTTGGAAATAATTTTAAAATATTCTTAAATGTATTAGGAAACATATATGAAAAATTCAGGAGGTGAAAATTTTCCAAAGTTTTTTTATGAATTTTTAAACTTTCCGGTATATGGGAGATGTCCTTCCAAGGCTGATTGTCATGTGAAGGCCCCTACTTAGGAATTTGGAAATAATTTTAAAATATTCTTAAATGTATTAGGAAATATATATTAAAAATTCAGAAGGTGAAAATTTTCCAAAGTTTTTTTATGAATTTTTAAACTTTCCGGTATATGGGAGATGTCTTTCCAAGGCTGATTGTCATATGAAGGCCCCTACTTAGGGACTTGGAAATAATTTTAAAATATTCTTAAATGTATTAGGAAACATATATAAAAAATTCAGGAGGTGAAAGTTTTCCAAAGTTTTTTTATGAATTTTTAAACTTTCCGGTATATGGGAGATGTCCTTCCAAGGCTGATTGTCATGTGAAGGCCCCTACTTAGGGATTTGGAAATAATTTTAAAATATTCTTAAATGTATTAGGAAACATATATAAAAAATTCAGGAGGTGAAAATTTTCCAAAGTTTTTTTATGAATTTTTAAAATTTCCGGTATATGGGAGATGTCCTTCCAAGGCTGATTGTCATATGAAGACCCCTACTTAGGGACTTGGAAATAATTTTAAAATATTCTTAAATGTATTAGGAAACATATATGAAAAATTCAGGAGGTGAAAATTTTCCAAAGTTTTTTTATGAATTTTTAAACTTTCCGGTATATGGGAGATGTCCTTCCAAGGCTGATTGTCATGTGAAGGCCCCTACTTAGGGATTTGGAAATAATTTTAAAATATTCTTAAATGTATTAGGAAACATATATGAAAAATTCAGGGGGTGAAAATTTTCCAAAGTTTTTTTTTTGAATTTTTAAAATTTCCGGTATATGGGAGATGTCCTTCCAAGGCTGATTGTCATGTGAAGGCCCCTACTTAGGGACTTGGAAATAATTTTAAAATATTCTTAAATGTATTAGGAAACATATATAAAAAATTCAGAAGGTGAAAATTTTCCAAAGTTTTTTTATGAATTTTTAAACTTTCCGGTATATGGGAGATGTCCTTCCAAGGCTGATTGTCATATGAAGGCCCCTACTTAGGGACTTGGAAATAATTTTAAAATATTCTTAAATGTATTAGGAAACATATATAAAAAATTCAGGAGGTGAAAGTTTTCCAAAGTTTTTTTATGAATTTTTAAACTTTCCGGTATATGGGAGATGTCCTTCCAAGGCTGATTGTCATGTGAAGGCCCCTACTTAGGGATTTGGAAATAATTTTAAAATATTCTTAAATGTATTAGAAAACATATATGAAAAATATAGGAGGTGAAAATTTTCCAAAGTTTTTTTATGAATTTTTAAAATTTCCGGTATATGGGAGATGTCCTTCCAAGGCTGATTGTCATGTGAAGGCCCCTACTTAGGGATTTGGAAATAATTTTAAAATATTCTTAAATGTATTAGGAAACATATATGAAAAATTCAGGAGGTGAAAATTTTCCAAAGTTTTTTTATGAATTTTTAAAATTTCCGGTATATGGGAGATGTCCTTCCAAGGCTGATTGTCATGTGAAGGCCCCTACTTAGGGATTTGGAAATAATTTTAAAATATTCTTAAATGTATTAGGAAACATATATAAAAAATTCAGGAGGTGAAAATTTTCCAAAGTTTTTTTATGAATTTTTAAAATTTCCGGTATATGGGAGATGTCCTTCCAAGGCTGATTGTCATGTGAAGGCCCCTACTTAGGGATTTGGAAATAATTTTAAAATATTCTTAAATGTATTAGGAAACATATATAAAAAATTCAGGAGGTGATAGTTTTCCAAAGTTTTTTTATGAATTTTTAAACTTTCCGGTATATGGGAGATGTCCTTCCAAGGCTGATTGTCATATGAAGGCCCCTACTTAGGGACTTGGAAATAATTTTAAAATATTTTTAAATGTATTAGGAAACATATATAAAAAATTCAGGAGGTGAAAGTTTTCCAAAGTTTTTTTATGAATTTTTAAACTTTCCGGTATATGGGAGATGTCCTTCCAAGGCTGATTGTCATGTGAAGGCCCCTACTTAGGGATTTGGAAATAATTTTAAAATATTCTTAAATGTATTAGGAAACATATATAAAAAATTCAGGAGGTGAAAATTTTCCAAAGTTTTTTTATGAATTTTTAAAATTTCCGGTATATGGGAGATGTCCTTCCAAGGCTGATTGTCATGTGAAGGCCCCTACTTAGGGATTTGGAAATAATTTTAAAATATTCTTAAATGTATTAGGAAACATATATAAAAAATTCAGGAGGTGAAAGTTTTCCAAAGTTTTTTTATGAATTTTTAAAATTTCCGGTATATGGGAGATGTCCTTCCAAGGCTGATTGTCATGTGAAGGCCCCTACTTAGGGATTTGGAAATAATTTTAAAATATTCTTAAATGTATTAGAAAACATATATGAAAAATATAGGAGGTGAAAATTTTCCAAAGTTTTTTTATGAATTTTTAAAATTTCCGGTATATGGGAGATGTCCTTCCAAGGCTGATTGTCATGTGAAGGCCCCTACTTAGGGATTTGGAAATAATTTTAAAATATTCTTAAATGTATTAGGAAACATATATAAAAAATTCAGGAGGTGAAAATTTTCCAAAGTTTTTTTATGAATTTTTAAAATTTCCGGTATATGGGAGATGTCCTTCCAAGGCTGATTGTCATATGAAGGCCCCTACTTAGGGACTTGGAAATAATTTTAAAATATTTTTAGATATATTAGGAAACATATATTAAAAATTCAGAAGGTGAAAATTATCCAAAGATTTTTTATGAATTTTTAAATATACACTATAGGGAATGTTCTTCCAAGTAAGATTGACATATGAAGGCCCCTATTTAGGGACTTGGAAATAATTTTAAAATATTCTTAGACATGTAAGGAAATATATATATTAAAAATTCAGGAGGTGAAAATTTCCCAAAGTTTTTTTATGAATTTTTAAAGTTTCCGGTATATGGGAGATGTCCTTCCAAGGCTGATTGTCATATGAAGGCCCCTACTTAGGGGCATGGGAGTAATTTTGAAATATTCTTAGGCGTGTTAAGAAACATATATGAAAAATTCAGGAGGTGAAAATTTTCCAAAGTTTTTTTATGAATTTTTAAAATTTCCGGTATATGGGAGATGTCCTTCCAAGGCTGATTGTCATATGAAGGCCCTTACTTAGGGACTTGGAAATAATTTTAAAATATTCTTAAATGTATTAGGAAACATATATAAAAAATTCAGGAGGTGAAAATTTTCCAAAGTTTTTTTATGAATTTTTAAAATTTCCGGTATATGGGAGATGTCCTTCCAAGGCTGATTGTCATGTGAAGGCCCCTACTTAGGGATTTGGAAATAATTTTAAAATATTCTTAAATGTATTAGGAAACATATATGAAAAATTCAGGGGGTGAAAATTTTCCAAAGTTTTTTTATGAATTTTTAAAATTTCCGGTATATGGGAGATGTCCTTCCAAGGCTGATTGTCATGTGAAGGCCCCTACTTAGGGATTTGGAAATAATTTTAAAATATTCTTAAATGTATTAGAAAACATATATGAAAAATTCAGGAGGTGAAAATTTTCCAAAGTTTTTTTATGAATTTTTAAACTTTCCGGTATATGGGAGATGTCCTTCCAAGGCTGATTGTCATGTGAAGGCCCCTACTTAGGGATTTGGAAATAATTTTAAAATATTCTTAAATGTATTAGGAAACATATATAAAAAATTCAGGAGGTGAAAGTTTTCCAAAGTTTTTTTATGAATTTTTAAACTTTCCGGTATATGGGAGATGTCCTTCCAAGGCTGATTGTCATATGAAGGCCCCTACTTAGGGACTTGGAAATAATTTTAAAATATTCTTCAATGTATTACGAAACATATATAAAAAATTCAGGAGGTGAAAGTTTTCCAAAGTTTTTTTATGAATTTTTAAACTTTCCGGTATATGGGAGATGTCCTTCCAAGGCTGATTGTCATATGAAGGCCCCTACTTAGGGGCATGGGAGTAATTTTGAAATATTCTTAGGCGTGTTAAGAAACATATATGAAAAATTCAGGAGGTGAAAATTTTCCAAAGTTTTTTTATGAATTTTTAAAATTTCCGGTATATGGGAGATGTCCTTCCAAGGCTGATTGTCATATGAAGGCCCTTACTTAGGGACTTGGAAATAATTTTAAAATATTCTTAAATGTATTAGGAAACATATATAAAAAATTCAGGAGGTGAAAATTTTCCAAAGTTTTTTTATGAATTTTTAAAATTTCCGGTATATGGGAGATGTCCTTCCAAGGCTGATTGTCATGTGAAGGCCCCTACTTAGGGATTTGGAAATAATTTTAAAATATTCTTAAATGTATTAGGAAACATATATGAAAAATTCAGGAGGTGAAAATTTTCCAAAGTTTTTTTATGAATTTTTAAAATTTCCGGTATATGGGAGATGTCCTTCCAAGGCTGATTGTCATGTGAAGGCCCCTACTTAGGGATTTGGAAATAATTTTAAAATATTCTTAAATGTATTAGGAAACATATGTAAAAAATTCAGGAGGTGAAAGTTTTCCAAAGTTTTTTTATGAATTTTTAAACTTTCCGGTATATGGGAGATGTCCTTCCAAGGCTGATTGTCATATGAAGGCCCCTACTTAGGGACTTGGAAATAATTTTAAAATATTCTTAAATGTATTAGGAAACATATATGAAAAATTCAGGAGGTGAAAATTTTCCAAAGTTTTTTTATGAATTTTTAAAATTTCCGGTATATGGGAGATGTCCTTCCAAGGCTGATTGTCATGTGAAGGCCCCTACTTAGGGATTTGGAAATAATTTTATAATATTCTTAAATGTATTAGGAAACATATATGAAAAATTCAGGAGGTGAAAATTTTCCAGTTTTTTTATGAATTTTTAAAATTTCCGGTATATGGGAGATGTCCTTCCAAGGCTGATTGTCATATGAAGACCCCTACTTAGGGACTTGGAAATAATTTTAAAATATTCTTAAATGTATTAGGAAACATATATAAAAAATTCAGGAGGTGAAAATTTTCCAAAGTTTTTTTATGAATTTTTAAAGTTTCCGGTATATGGGAGATGTCCTTCCAAGGCTGATTGTCATGTGAAGGCCCCTACTTAGGGATTTGGAAATAATTTTAAAATATTTTTAAATATATTAGGAAACATATATAAAAAATTCAGGAGGTGAAAATTTTCCAAAGTTTTTTTATGAATTTTTAAAGTTTCCGGTATATGGGAGATGTCCTTCCAAGGCTGATTGTCATATGAAGGCCCCTACTTAGGGACTTGGAAATAATTTTAAAATATTCTTAAATGTATTAGGAAACATATATGAAAAATTCAGGAGGTGAAAATTTTCCAAAGTTTTTTTATGAATTTTTAAAATTTCCGGTATATGGGAGATGTCCTTCCAAGGCTGATTGTCATGTGAAGGCCCCTACTTAGGGATTTGGAAATAATTTTAAAATATTCTTAAATGTATTAGGAAACATATATAAAAAATTCAGGAGGTGAAAATTTTCCAAAGTTTTTTTATGAATTTTTAAAGTTTCCGGTATATGGGAGATGTCCTTCCAAGGCTGATTGTCATATGAAGGCCCCTACTTAGGGACTTGGAAATAATTTTAAAATATTCTTAAATGTATTAGGAAACATATATGAAAAATTCAGGAGGTGAAAATTTTCCAAAGTTTTTTTATGAATTTTTAAAGTTTCCGGTATATGGGAGATGTCCTTCCAAGGCTGATTGTCATATGAAGGCCCCTACTTAGGGACTTGGAAATAATTTTAAAATATTCTTAAATGTATTAGGAAACATATATGAAAAATTCAGGAGGTGAAAATTTTCCAAAGTTTTTTTATGAATTTTTAAAGTTTCCGGTATATGGGAGATGTCCTTCCAAGGCTGATTGTCATATGAAGGCCCCTACTTAGGGACTTGGAAATAATTTTAAAATATTCTTAAATGTATTAGGAAACATATATGAAAAATTCAGGAGGTGAAAATTTTCCAAAGTTTTTTTATGAATTTTTAAAGTTTCCGGTATATGGGAGATGTCCTTCCAAGGCTGATTGTCATATGAAGGCCCCTACTTAGGGACTTGGAAATAATTTTAAAATATTCTTAAATGTATTAGGAAACATATATGAAAAATTCAGGAGGTGAAAATTTTCCAAAGTTTTTTTATGAATTTTTAAAATTTCCGGTATATGGGAGATGTCCTTCCAAGGCTGATTGTCATGTGAAGGCCCCTACTTAGGGACTTGGAAATAATTTTAAAATATTCTTAAATGTATTAGGAAACATATATGAAAAATTCAGGAGGTGAAAATTTTCCAAAGTTTTTTTATGAATTTTTAAAATTTCCGGTATATGGGAGATGTCCTTCCAAGGCTGATTGTCATATGAAGGCCCCTACTTAGGGACTTGGAAATAATTTTAAAATATTCTTAAATGTATTAGGAAACATATATGAAAAATTCAGGAGGTGAAAATTTTCCAAAGTTTTTTTATGAATTTTTAAAGTTTCCGGTATATGGGAGATGTCCTTCCAAGGCTGATTGTCATATGAAGGCCCCTACTTAGGGACTTGGAAATAATTTTAAAATATTCTTAAATGTATTAGGAAACATATATAAAAAATTCAGGAGGTGAAAATTTTCCAAAGTTTTTTTATGAATTTTTAAAGTTTCCGGTATATGGGAGATGTCCTTCCAAGGCTGATTGTCATATGAAGGCCCCTACTTAGGGACTTGGAAATAATTTTAAAATATTCTTAAATGTATTAGGAAACATATATGAAAAATTCAGGAGGTGAAAATTTTCCAAAGTTTTTTTATGAATTTTTAAAATTTCCGGTATATGGGAGATGTCCTTCCAAGGCTGATTGTCATATGAAGGCCCCTACTTAGGGTCTTGGAAATAATTTTAAAATATTCTTAAATGTATTAGGAAACATATATAAAAAATTCAGGAGGTGAAAATTTTCCAAAGTTTTTTTATGAATTTTTAAAATTTCCGGTATATGGGAGATGTCCTTCCAAGGCTGATTGTCATGTGAAGGCCCCTACTTAGGGATTTGGAAATAATTTTAAAATATTCTTAAATGTATTAGGAAATATATATGAAAAATTCAGGAGGTGAAAATTTTCCAAAGTTTTTTTATGAATTTTTAAACTTTCCGGTATATGGGAGATGTCCTTCCAAGGCTGATTGTCATATGAAGGCCCCTACTTAGGGACTTGGAAATAATTTTAAAATATTCTTAAATGTATTAGGAAACATATATGAAAAATTCAGGAGGTGAAAATTTTCCAAAGTTTTTTTATGAATTTTTAAAGTTTCCGGTATATGGGAGATGTCCTTCCAAGGCTGATTGTCATAAGAAGGCCCCTACTTAGGGACTTGGAAATAATTTTAAAATATTTTTAGATATATTAGGAAACATATATGAAAAATTTAGGAGGTGAAAATTTTCCAAAGTTTTTTTATGAATTTTTAAAATTTCCGGTATATGGGAGATGTCCTTCCAAGGCTGATTGTCATATGAAGGCCCCTACTTAGGGACTTGGAAATAATTTTAAAATATTCTTAAATGTATTAGGAAACATATATAAAAAATTCAGGAGGTGAAAATTTTCCAAAGTTTTTTTATGAATTTTTAAAATTTCCGGTATATGGGAGATGTCCTTCCAAGGCTGATTGTCATATGAAGGCCCCTACTTAGGGACTTGGAAATAATTTTAAAATATTTTTAGATATATTAGGAAACATATATTAAAAATTCAGAAGGTGAAAATTATCCAAAGATTTTTTATGAATTTTTAAATATACACTATAGGGAATGTTCTTCCAAGTAAGATTGACATATGAAGGCCCCTATTTAGGGACTTGGAAATAATTTTAAAATATTCTTAGACATGTAAGGAAATATATATATTAAAAATTCAGGAGGTGAAAATTTCCCAAAGATTTTTTATGAATTTTTAAAGTTTCCGGTATATGGGAGATGTCCTTCCAAGGCTGATTGTCATATGAAGGCCCCTACTTAGGGACTTGGAAATAATTTTAAAATATTCTTAAATGTATTAGGAAACATATATGAAAAATTCAGGAGGTGAAAATTTTCCAAAGTTTTTTTATGAATTTTTAAAATTTCCGGTATATGGGAGATGTCCTTCCAAGGCTGATTGTCATGTGAAGGCCCCTTAGGGATTTGGAAATAATTTTAAAATATTCTTAAATGTATTAGGAAACATATATAAAAAATTCAGGAGGTGAAAATTTTCCAAAGTTTTTTTATGAATTTTTAAACTTTCCGGTATATGGGAGATGTCCTTCCAAGGCTGATTGTCATATGAAGGCCCCTACTTAGGGACTTGGAAATAATTTTAAAATATTTTTAGATATATTAGGAAACATATATTAAAAATTCAGAAGGTGAAAATTATCCAAAGATTTTTTATGAATTTTTAAATATACACTATAGGGAATGTTCTTCCAAGTAAGATTGACATATGAAGGCCCCTATTTAGGGACTTGGAAATAATTTTAAAATATTCTTAGACATGTAAGGAAATATATATATTAAAAATTCAGGAGGTGAAAATTTCCCAAAGATTTTTTATGAATTTTTAAAGTTTCCGGTATATGGGAGATGTCCTTCCAAGGCTGATTGTCATATGAAGGCCCCTACTTAGGGACTTGGAAATAATTTTAAAATATTCTTAAATGTATTAGGAAACATATATGAAAAATTCAGGAGGTGAAAATTTTCCAAAGTTTTTTTATGAATTTTTAAAATTTCCGGTATATGGGAGATGTCCTTCCAAGGCTGATTGTCATGTGAAGGCCCCTACTTAGGGATTTGGAAATAATTTTAAAATATTCTTAAATGTATTAGGAAACATATATAAAAAATTCAGGAGGTGAAAATTTTCCAAAGTTTTTTTATGAATTTTTAAACTTTCCGGTATATGGGAGATGTCCTTCCAAGGCTGATTGTCATATGAAGGCCCCTACTTAGGGACTTGGAAATAATTTTAAAATATTTTTAGATATATTAGGAAACATATATTAAAAATTCAGAAGGTGAAAATAATCCAAAGATTTTTTATGAATTTTTAAATATACACTATAGGGAATGTTCTTCCAAGTAAGATTGACATATGAAGGCCCCTACTTAGGGACTTGGAAATAATTTTAAAATATTCTTAGACATGTGAGGAAATATATATATTAAAAATTCAGGAGGTGAAAATTTTCCAAAGTTTTTTTATGAATTTTTAAAGTTTCCGGTATATGGGAGATGTCCTTCCAAGGCTGATTGTCATATGAAGGCCCCTACTTAGGGGCATGGGAGTAATTTTGAAATATTCTTAGGCGTGTTAAGAAACATATATAAAAAATTCAGGAGGTGAAAATTTTCCAAAGATTTTTTATAACAATTTTTATAAAAAATTAACACATAGAATAAAAAAAAAATTCTTGTTTTCACAAAAAGAAATAAAAAAATAGATTTTCTTTCGATTCTAATCATTTTTTTTGCCAAAATTTTTATTTTCTGTCCTTTTTTCGTCCTGTGAAGTTAGCCCAAAAAGTGTGAAGATAGCCCACAATTTGTGAAGTTAGCCCACAATATCCAAGACACATACCGTATCAGAGACAATCAAACTGTGGGCTATTTTTTCTGGGCTAACTTCACACTAGTACAAGTGAAGAACATAATACTGTGCCAACAAAAACATCCACTGTTTAAACTTGGAGAAAATACTATTTGTGAAGTGAAATTACTTACAGGAGGTAGTTTAAGTGACAACTGTAATATAAAGATTATGAAAAAGGAAGCTATTTGGACACAATTGCATAAATGTAATTCATGGATATATTCTCTTCCCCAACCAATTAACGCATTTATTAAATGTCATAACAGTAGTACCAATGTAAAAATCGCAGATCAGGGTATTCTTAAACTCGAATCGGGCTGCCATCTGTTTACAGATAAAATAAAAATTTCATCGCAAAGGGAGTATACATCCAAAGTTAGTTATGAAGTACCTCCTTTTAATATATCTGAGTACTTACCAAAAATTAAGGATATCAACATTGACTATAAGTTAATTGAATTCAAAATACCAGATATTCCGACTCCTAGAGTGGTTGACGGATTTTTACCCGACATCGACGTTTATCATTGTGCAAACTATACAATGAATATTGCAACTATAATTGTAGTTTTAATAGTTATATTATTTATAATAATATTTTTTAAACGTTTACTTACAATAACAAAAATTATTGGTTTTATTACTAATAAATGAAATATGAAATAGTCCAGGTTAATTTTTCTAATTAAACGTTTAAAAATTAATTATAAGTGGTAAGTATAAATTGATGTTAAAGAGATATATTTAATCATACGCTATTAATTAATAATTAATACCTTCAATACCTTACTTAAATACTTAGAAAACGAAAACCATTATTTATTAACTAACCAATTTTTGGAGCATTCTTTTGAATCCAAAATAAATTTTGTGTATAAAATCACTTCTTTCGTTATAATTAATCAAAAAAACGACACTATTGTTGAGATTTTACAAACTTTTCCCATTGAAAGACATTCTATCCAAATATCCAATGTAGTACATATTTTTATACATTGTAAGCATATAGTTATATGTAGAATGTATGTAAATAGTTATATTCTGGGTCTCTTGTTAAAATTATGATCTTTTATAAATAAAACATATTTTATTATAATATATTGTTTTGGTACTTTTTCTTATACAAGTTACATACATATATCTAAATCTTACATGTTAATAGAACTCATAATATATTTTACCATATTTCAACTATACATATATTTACATTCTTCTAATTAATTAAATAAGTTAAATTAAGAAAAAATTAAAAATAAATGCATAATAAAGTAACCTTAAACCTTTAAAGTTGAAATTACATAATCATCCTTTATAATCCATAAGCAATTGTTATCGTACGATATTATTGTTATATCGTAAATTACAATCCACAATACAATGTATAAAAGTACACCATAGCGAGAGAAGTTAACACACCCTGAATTAAATAAAAAATTATAATATTGCTAAGTTTAATCTAAGTGTAATCTGTTGTGAACAATGTATGTAAAATATGATAAATAAATACAATATGTTAACTTTATATAAATATGTGTAAGTGTAAAGAGAGAAATTTCTTATATTACAACATATGTATTTTAATCTACTTTTTGATTTTAATGTCTAAAATTTTTTTTCTTATTGACAATTTTATGTTAAAAAATATTTTCATTAGTTGAGTTTGATTAAATTTTATATGTTCTAAATAAATACTAAATAATAAATTGGAAATCGAAAGATTAAATCTGTTCTATCAATTCTCCTTAATACTTAGTAAATTTTAGTGAACTTTTTGTTATATACATAATAATTTTAAAACATTCTTAGACGTGTGAGGAAACATATATAAAAAATTCAGGAGGTGAAAATTTTCCAAAGTTTTTTTATGAATTTTTAAAATTTCCGGTATATGGGAGATGTCCTTCCAAGGCTGATTGTCATATGAAGGCCCCTACTTAGGGATTTGGAAATAATTTTAAAATATTCTTAAATGTATTAGGAAACACCGGTGTGAAGTTGGC
Organism: Ornithomya fringillina; assembly: GCA_963978525.1. Classification (NCBI taxonomy): domain Eukaryota; kingdom Metazoa; phylum Arthropoda; class Insecta; order Diptera; family Hippoboscidae; genus Ornithomya; species Ornithomya fringillina. Next base: position 16,352,175 of record OZ021690.1, on the reverse strand, counting down.
CCACAACACTTTAGCCCAAAAAAAGTGAGGTGTGTGTCTTGGCTATTTTTTTATTTCCCAAAAATTATAAAATTAAATGAGTTTTTACTATCAAAATACGATAATGATGAGTAATAAATATTACAAAATTATTCCCATTTCCCTAAATAGGGGTCTTCATATGATAATCAGCCTTGGAAGGACATCTCCCATATACCGGAAACTTTAAAAATTCATAAAAAGTCTTTGGAAAATTTTCACCTCCTGAATTTTTTATATATGTTTCCTAATACATCTAAGAATATTTCAAAACTACTCCCATGCCCCTAAGTAGGGGCCTTCATATGACAATCATCCTTGAAAGGACATCTCCCATATACCGGAAATTTTAAAAATTCATAAAAAATCTTTGGAAAATTTTCACCTCCTGAATTTTTTATATATGTTTCTTAACACGCCTAAGAATATTTCAAAACTACTCCCATGCCCCTAAGTAGGGGCCTTCATATGACAATCAGCCTTGGAAGGACATCTCCCATATACCGGAAACTTTAAAAATTCATAAAAAGTCTTTGGAAAATTTTCACCTCCTGAATTTTTCATATATGTTTCCTCACACGTCTAAGAATGTTTTAAAATTATTATGTATATAACAAAAAGTTCACTAAAATTTACTAAGTATTAAGGAGAATTGATAGAACAGATTTAATCTTTCGATTTCCAATTTATTATTTAGTATTTATTTAGAACATATAAAATTTAATCAAACTCAACTAATGAAAATATTTTTTAACATAAAATTGTCAATAAGAAAAAAAATTTTAGACATTAAAATCAAAAAGTAGATTAAAATACATATGTTGTAATATAAGAAATTTCTTTCTTTACACTTAGACATAATTATATAAAGTTAACGTATTGTATTTATTTATTATATTTTACATACATTGTTCACAACAGATTACACTTGCATTAAACTTAGCAATATTTAAATTTTTTATTTAATTCAGGGTGTGTTAACTTCTCTCGCTTTGGTGTACTTTTATACATTGTATTGTGGATTGTAATTTACGATATAACAATAATATCGTACGATAACAATTGCTTATGGATTGTAAAGGATGATTATGTAATTTCAACTTTGAGGGTTTAAGGTTATTTTATTATGCATTTATTTTTAATTTTTTCTTAATTTAACTTATTTAATTAATTAGAAGTATGTAAATATATGTATAGTTGAAATATGGTAAAATATATATATATATATATGTATGTAACTTGTATAAGAAAAAGTACCAAAACAATATATTATAATAAAATATGTTTTATTTATAAAAGATAATTTTAACAAGAGACCCAGAATATAACTATTTACATATGCTTACAATGCATAAAAATATGTACTACATTGGATATTTGGATAGAATGTCTTTCAATTGGAAAAGTTTGTAAAATCTCAACAATAGTGTCGTTTTTTTGATTAATTATAACGAAAGAAGTGATTTTATACACAAAATTTATTTTGGATTCAAACGAATGCTCCAATGTTTTCTTTTTATACCCTCCACCTTAGGGAAGAGGGTATATTCACTTTGATCATCCGTTTACAACACATCGAAGGAAGCGTCGGAGACCCCACAAACCATATATATTCTTAATCAGCATGAAAAGAGAAATCGTTTGAGACATGTCCGTCCGTGTGTCCGTGTGTCCGTCTGTTGTTGGCACTCTCACGGTCGTAATTTTTGAGATATCAAATTGAAACTTTGCATACGTATTCTTAGTTCAATTTCGCTGTTCCGTATTGAAATTGGGCAAAATCGGTAAAGAGACACGCCCACAATAAACGAAAATCTCATCATACCTCGAAAAAATTGTATCTTTAAAAAATTATATATCGCACAATACTATGCCTATCAAGTTGAAATTTGGTATAAATATAAGTGGTACTCAACACTGTGCTAAAAATGGGCGTGATTGATTAATGCAAATGCCTATAATTTAAAAAAAAAACACTATTTGCGTAAGTACATGAAATAGTCGTAGACATGAATATGGCAATAAGAAATTATTTTTTAGAGAATTATAAAAGGTGGAGGGTATTTAAGCTTCGGTCTTAACCGAACTTCTCTATCTTGTTTTAGTTTATTTAAAACAAAAAAGAAAAAAATTTCGAACAATTTTTTAATTTTATGCTTTTTATCGTTTTATTTTGTCTATAAAACCAAATGATTTTCACGGTCTTACCAGATATAAAACCAAAGTCATATTTAAAAGCACTGTAATAATGATAAAGAAATCAACCAGTGGTTGACTAATAACTATTTGAGTAATAACTGTAATAATGGACATTAGAGGGTACTTGCCTAGGTAAAAAACTAAATGTACACAACATACACAACCCCATATATTACATACAAAGCAGATAATTTTTCTTTATTGGTGCTGAATTTCTTATCTCTAATATTTTTCTCACTGTCTATTTCCAGAATTTCTCACGAAATTATTCTAGAATATATATCTTTTCATTTATCAACATTAAATAATATAAATATAAGTAAATATATAACATAAATTATACACATATATGTAATATTGTATGTAGCGTAATGTGTAATTATTATACTCTACTTCCTGGGTCAGATATTTTAATATAAAATTTCGAATGTATGTATAGAGCTTGACTTGTATAAAGCGTGCTAAAGAGAAATCCACCGATCGATAGAGAATCACTTTCTGAAATGATTTAAGCATGGCCGTTCTTCGTCTATCTGTTGTCGGTCTATGTGTTTTTGATAATGTTTTTTAAACATTTAAATGAACTTTGATAAAGGATGTGTATTGGCTTAAAGGCGTTCACTATTTGATTTGTAAATTTTTTGCACCGTCCTTATCTAAATGACACAACTTGCAATATCTAATACCTTTGGACAAAACTTGATTTACTGTGCCAAATTAGAAACTAATTAAACCTATTACAGTTCAGTTTTTGGAACTAGATGGTGTAGGGTTCTAAAAAGTGCATTTTACCATTTTAATTTATTGTGTTTATTTTATTTATTTAGTCTAGATAAATGGACTAAATATATAATTAGACTAAAGAAGTATCTTATTCTTTTCTAAGTAAAAGGAGAAAAAAAGATAAGATAAGAATTTTAGCATGTAAATAATATAAATATACATTAAAATAAAAAGTGAACATGTTTTAGGTGGTTAGTCCCTACTATTTAATATGCTACACCACTTAGTTTCACAAATTATGCTACAATTATTTTCGTTGTATTTGTACATCAACGCAAACTTAATATACCTTTGCCACAAGTGGGGAAGGATATGATTATCGAAACATATAATAAAACTATGTATATAAATATTTAGACTATACTAAGAATATATAGTTATCTGAGAGTATTTAAGGATTTCTATATCTCAAAAAATGTTATTTGAATAACGTCTTTAATAGAAAGAATACGTGTTTCGAATTTTCATCAAAAAATTTTCAAAGTTTTTAAAATAAAATCCGGTAATTAAATAAATTAAAAAATTTTCAAAGTTTTTAAAATAAAATCCGGTAATTAAATAAATTAAAAAATTTTCAAAGTTTTTAAAATAAAATCCGGTAATTCAAGTGCAAATATAAGGCTTTAAAGAAGAAAAAATTAAAGAAAGTGTTGTTTAAGATTCATAAAAAAATTATATAACTTCAAATGGCACGGGTGAGTTTTTCAACATAATATAATAGAAATAGAATATTACGCTATAAAATTTTTGAGCTTTTATAGTTTTCATGCTTCTCAAAGTCCTGTCACTAACAAATAAGAAAACTAAAGTTCGCTTAAACCAAATCTTAAATAAACATTTACAATATATATTGCGCCCCCTAATAGTGTACGTATCAGCTTGGAAGTTTAGTTTTATGGTGAATATTGTGGATGTGTCTGTTATCCGAACACCCATTTTTAGCAAGTCAGTCAATGGGATAATGCGATAATGTATGCGCGTACCAAAAATCAAGATATGCACTAAGGTGGAGGGTATAATTATCAACAATACGAATATTTATACAATCAAAAAAATAAGTGTAGCAATGCTAGACAACGCACGCACACACTATACACTACAATATGTGCATGCATGTGTGTATGTATATGTACTATTTGTAAATAGAAATATAAAATATGAAAATCGCTTAAAACCCTAAAACTAATTAGGTTTACTAAAGCGATTCTTTATAGGGATGCCATTATTATACATTTACTCTGCCTTTCACGTATTATTATATATATACATATGTATTTAGTAGTGTGTGTATAAAATGCCTATTAAATGGTTGAAAACGTACTTGATATGTAATGTATATAAATGCCTCGCAATATATGTAATTTCAATAGAATATTATTTATACGAAGCGCGCGTGCGTATGTGTGTATGTGTGTTCTATACACATGCACTATTCCGTTATCCGTTATTCAGAAATACTTTTTTGTACACACATTAAAGGTTTTACGTAAGTAAAACGATTTTCGCCTTAATTACTCTTATACTTTACCCTGAAAAGTTAAATTTTATTAAGGTACAATGTTTAAAGCTCTTAAACTAATGCTCATGCCACCAATATATTAAAAGTAGTTCAATAAAAATGAAAATAAAATTAAATGAAAGATTTCAAGGTCATACAAATAAGATTTTAACTCATTAATGTCCATTATTACACTCATTACTTAACCATTGGTTGACTGTTATACCATACATTTCGTTATTGCAGTGTCGAATAACAACCATTAGTCAATCAGTGCTTTACCATTGTCTAAACACTACACCATTTTCAATTGAAATTGGTAGAAAGGCAATTGAAATTGAGAAATCGCATTTGTAATTGAGAAAACGCATTTGAAATTGAGAAATCGCATTTGTAATTGAGAAATCGCATTTGTAATTGAGAAATCGCATTTGAAATTGAGAAAGTGAATTTTGTAATTGGGAAAAACGCATTTGAAATTGGTATCGCATTTGAAATTGAGAAATCGCAATTGAAATTGGGAACCGCATTTGAAATTGAGAAATCGCATTTGAAATTGAGAAAACAGTCCGCAAATGAAATTGGTATAACCGCATTTGTAAATGAGAAATCGCATTTGAAATTGAGAAATCGCATTTGAAATTGAGAAATCGCATTTGAAATTGGGAAAAACGCATTTGAAATTGGGAACCGCATTTGAAATTGAGAAAGCGCATTTGAAATTGGGAACCGCATTTGAAATTGAGAAATCGCATTTGAAATTGAGAAAAACGCATTTGAAATTGGTATCGCATTTGAAATTGAGAAATCGCAATTGAAATTGGGAACCGCATTTGAAATTGAGAAAACAGTCCGCAAATGAAATTGGTATAACCGCATTTGTAATTGAGAGAAACGCATTTGTAATTGAGAAAAACGCATTTGAAATTGGGAAAAAATTTTATTAGCTACTAAGCTATAAGTATATTTCATTTTTAATGGTCTTTATAACATTTTTTATAACATTTTTAATATTATAAAATTACAACATTTTTATTTAGTAAAAATAAAAAAAAAATAATTGGGCGGTACAGCTAAACCCCAACAGGCATATCCTCCATGTTGATCGCCTTTTCATAGAAGGTGGTGGTGTGCTGTACAAATCTGGCGCAATCCCCAGTTGTCACCGTCTCTACGGCTTGGTCTATAATCTGTTCTAAATGGGCCAACCTTTGTTGGCTAACATGCGGCAAATGAGTGGGTAAGGAACTTGTTTGTAAAGTGGACTGACATGGGAAATGCATTAGATGAACTTTTAATTATTTGTGATAATGCCCCATGTCACTCCACTTTGGAACAAGTTTTTGAAGGCACTGGGGCAAACCTTCTACGCCGAAGCCCTTACTCACCCATGTTAAACCCTGTAGAAGGTGTGTGGTCTAAAATTAAGCAATACGCCAAAGGGAATATGGGGCTACCAACGCCAGTACCACCGCATGTTAGCCAACAAAGGTTGGCCCATTTAGAACAGATTATAGACCAAGCCGTAGAGACGGTGACAACTGGGGATTGCGCCAGATTTGTACAGCACACCACCACCTTCTATGAAAAGGCGATCAACATGGAGGATATGCCTGTTGGGGTTTAGCTGTACCGCCCAATTATTTTTTTTTATTTTTACTAAATAAAAATGTTGTAATTTTATAATATTAAAAATGTTATAAAAAATGTTATAAAGACCATTAAAAATGAAATATACTTATAGCTTAGTAGCTAATAAAATTTTTTCCCAATTTCAAATGCGTTTTTCTCAATTACAAATGCGTTTCTCTCAATTACAAATGCGGTTATACCAATTTCATTTGCGGATTTTTTCTCAATTTCAAATGCGTTTCTCTCAATTACAAATGCGGTTATACCAATTTCATTTGCGGACTGTTTTCTCAATTTCAAATGCGATTTCTCCAATTCTAAATGCGCTTTCTCAATTTCAAATGCGGTTTCTCAATTTCAAATGCGATTTCTCAATTACAAAATTCACTTTCTCAATTACAAATGCGATTTCTCAATTACAAAATTCACTTTCTCAATTTCAAATGCGGTTCCCAATTTCAAATGCGTTTTTCCCAATTTCAAATGCGGTTTCTCAATTTCAAATGCGATTTCTCAATTTCAAATGCGGTTCCCAATTTCAATTGCGATTTCTCAATTTCAAATGCGATACCAATTTCAAATGCGTTTTTCTCAATTTCAAATGCGATTTCTCAATTTCAAATGCGGTTCCCAATTTCAAATGCGCTTTCTCAATTTCAAATGCGGTTCCCAATTTCAAATGCGTTTTTCCCAATTTCAAATGCGATTTCTCAATTTCAAATGCTATTTCTCAATTACAAATGCGATTTCTCAATTTCAAATGCGTTTTCTCAATTACAAATACGATTTCTCAATTTCAATTGCCTTTCTACCAATTTCAATTGAAAATGGTGTAGTTGGAAAAAAATACTATACACCCATCCCTCTTTTTACACGGGAAATACGTTCCTGACAAAACCATATATTTCGAAAAATAATTTTTATATGGAATAACCGTGTAAAACGAATACGACTATAAATAAGCTTTTTTTAGACATTTATGAAACACAAGATATAACTAGTGCGCATAATAAAATATAAAAATATCATTTAAATCATAGAAAACATAAAAATAGTCAAATTTATTTGTAAAAATCTATTTCATAGAAAAAAAAATATTGTACTTCATTTAAATAAAAAAAATTTGAAAAAATAATAACCATAAATAAGACTTATCTTCCTAATTTTAATCCAACTTAATTGCTATCACTTTCAACGATGAGTCTTCTTTTACGAAATTGTATAATATCAGATTCGTCACTGGGTGGGTCGTAGTCGTAGTTTGCTGAGACTTTTTAGGAAAAAGAGTGAAATAAAGCATGTATACGTCTGAAGTGTTACCAGATTTATAATTAAGTAGAAATAAATTAAAAATTAGTTATTTTCTACATAATTTTTTTAAATTTTGATTCTAAAAACCGTGTAAGATCGAAAACGTGCAGAACGAGTATCGTGTAAAATGAGGGATGGGTGTATTAATATAAAAACATGAAATATATAAAGAAATATAAAACAAATAAAAATTGCTGTTTGTATTTTCTTCTTTTTTGGTCTCCATACTATTTTTACATTTCTTAAAAACAAAAAATACAAAATTTTCATACAATTCTTTAAAATTGACATATATATTTTTTTATTTATTTTGACAATAAAGCCATATGATTTTCACGGTCTTACCAGATATAAAACCAAAAACAGTTAGTCATATTTGAAAGCATTATAATAATGAAAAAGAAGTCAACCAGTGGTTGACTAATAACTATTAGTTATTGTAATAATGGGCAAAAGTGAATTAAGTTCTCTACCCGAATTGATTCAAGCTAGTCTGTCAGTCCGTCAAATCTTTATATCTGCCACAAAAGTAGACCTAGGAACTTGAAATTTCGTATGCGTATACATAGTTGTCGAATAACAGACACGCCGAAATTTAAAAAAATTTAACTGCCGCAAAAGTTAACCAAAAGTTAACTCCATCTTAGTGATGAGGCTATACTAAGTTTGTTCTTTCGTTTACAACACTCAGAAGGAGGTGTCAGAGGCGCTACAAAGTATATATATTCTTGATCTACGTCGAAAACTGAGTCGATTTAGACATGTATGTCCATGTGTCTGTCTGTTATTGGCATTCTCACGATCGTAAACTTTGAGATTTTGAGCTGAAATTTTGTAGAGATATTTCTAGTTTTTGCACGCAGATTGCTATTTAAAATAGGCAAAATCGGTCAAGAGTAAAAAAATTTAGCTATAAAGTTGAAATTTTATGTATACATCTATAAATATAAGCTTTGATGTGTCAAAAAGGGCGTGGTCTGATAACAGATACTTCCAAAATCATTAAAAAAATTTATATCAGCCACAAAAGTTGACATAGGAACTTGAAATTTGGTACGCGCATTTTTAGTTCATCTTCTATTGAGTATGCAAGACGAATAATCGATGTTATATTCAATTATTTTAAAACTCATATAGATTAAATTCAACAATGCTTGATTTTTTACATTATTTCCAGTTTTCTGAATTATATTCCAAAATTGCAACCACCACTAAACCCAAAAAATTTGAAAGCAAAATTGACTTCGAAGAATTTGCCTTGTGCTGCGGTCATTATGCCACAACAAACAATGTTCATCTTAACATAAGTAGTATTAATGTAGATTGTAAGAAAAAGAAGGCTAGTTTGATAACAAATTTATGTAAAACTTTACATATAAAGAAAAATTCAAAAAATATATTTAAAATACGAATGTATTATATATCTAATTTTGAAAAAATTCTTAAAAGGATCAAAGAATTGCACGATATAGATTGTGTCATAAATGAGTTAACTGACATACCTAATTGTTCTCCTGTAAAATTATTGAATAGAGATGAAACTAATTGTTCAGGTGCCAATAACTCCTTGCAAGTGATATCTGAAAAGTTAATTGCATCAATTGATAATTTATCAGAAGCTGTAGGAGATATTTCCAAGACATTAAAATTATATAAAAAAAAATGGGTCAGAAATCAATTGATTTGAAAAAATCTCAATTTTCTTCAGAAATATTGAGGGAAGGAATTGATGACTTAATTGCGATAGATATGTCAAATGATAAACTTAGTAACATGCCATCTGTGGAGGCATCCGTCCGTCCATTAAGTAGTACGTCAAATCTCGAAACTTCCGTCTGTCCGAAACAACCTTTGGAAAAATATTCAAAATTAAACGAATATACTTTGGAGGCATCCGTCCGTCCATTAAGTAGTACGCCAAATCTTGCAACTTTGGTGTGTCCGAAACCACCTTCAGAAAAACATTCAAAATTAAACGAATATTCTGAACCTTTTTATTTCTCGGTACCTTTTAATGAAATTGAATTATTCATTGATAAAAACGGAAAATTCAATAGAAATTATACGTACTTCATAAAAAAAAATTTGTACTTAGCAATTGATAAATATAACGATATTTTTAATTCAGGGGAAAGCATTAAAAATACTTCATCTGAAAATGAAGAAGTATTTTTGGGTTTTAAATCGAAGAAGTTCGATATGATTGTTCATAAGTGTGATTTAGAAATAAAAGATATAAGATATCAAAAAGTTTATTTCGCCACCATAAGAGCATATTGCTGTCGTAATTCCAAAAAAGGGAAAACTTGCCTAGATTACCTTATAGTTATACCAAAAAAACCAACTTTTGGATATCCTATGTTGTGTTTTTTTAAAACCAAAGGCGTTTTTAACCATATATGTTTCAAAACTGGTCAAATTAGAGGCTACAAACGACAACTTTTGAAAAATGAGCTAAAATCAATATTACCAAAACAAGCTCGCATCAAATATGTTAACGAGTTAAGTGAAGACGAAGTACGAGACTTTAATTTAGGCAAAGTTGCTTCCGAATCAACTCTAAGGAAAATTAGAAGTGAAGGAATAAATGAAAATGACCTTTCCAGAGATGACATAGAAGACTTAAGACTAAAATTTGAAGCGAACCAAAATTCTAAAGACCCGTATTTTCAAGTTTTTCGTTATCCATTTGAGGTTCAGTTGCATTCTAAATAGCAATTTAATGTAGCAAAGATTACAAAAAAAACACACTCTAATAAGGGACTTATAGGATATTTAGATGCAACTGGTTCCATTATAAGACCACCTAAGAAAGATTTTAGAGATCAAATTTTTTATTACGCTTTGGTAATAAAAAACATAAGGGGCAAAACGTATCCAATTGCTGAAAGAATATCTACGTCGCATGATGCAGCTTCAATTTCTTCATGGTTACTAGAATTTGAACAATTTTGTGAAAAACATAATAATCCGCCTTTGTTGACAACGATAGTGACCGATTTCAGTCGGGCCCTTATTAATGGCGCCATGTTAGGTCTCAATAAGTGGGAATTAACCGACTATTTAAATATTTGCCATCGTTCTATTTCTCAAAAGAGTAATAAACTTTTGCAAAATAAAGTAATTTTTAAATTGTGCTATGCACATATTAAGAAAAGAATTTTAATACATATTAACGCGGCATATAAATCAAAAAAAATTGTGAATGAAATACATGATTATATTAATTATGCATTTCATTCAACCGAATACGAAAACATTAAACTATGGTTTAAGCATTTCGTAATAGTCTTGTGCTCAAAAAACTTTTCGGATACTGTGGAAAGATCCTTAATATCGTTAAAGCTGTATGCAAAAGATGCCAAGAAAAGGCAAGAGGAAAAGGAGGTCATGAGAAAACAAGAAAAATGCTCGGAATATATAGAAAGCAAATGTGAGGATAATACATCTGATTGTAATCCAAAATTGGATGATGACTTGCATGAACCAACATACAAAACGTCGTATTTTTATAAAGATTTTGAAGAAATTTATAATAGGGAACTCTGTAAGTTAAATCTTACAGACAATATAAATTCATATTTTTCACAAAAATTTATGGATTATTTTCTTCAATATTGCGTCCCATTTTTGCCCATGTGGTCCAGTATTATTACAGATAATAAAACAAACTTTGAAACACCAACAAATGGGGCTGTAGAAGGTTGGTTTAAGCAAGTTAAGCATAATATACTTTCCAACTTAGACAGTGGGACAGGTAGACTAAAGTATTCACGTTTTATTGAAAAAGTCCGTACTTGTATTGATGCTGAAACGAAAGAAGTCTTACTTAATATACCTCCATCAAAATTAAATAAAAAGGAAAATATAACGTCCGTTTCTGTCAAAGGAATAAATGATGTAACTTTAGACATCAATAGTTTAAAATATATTGAAACATGGTCCACAAAAGAAATGCTATCACCGCATACAAGTACATTTTCAACTTTGAGTCAGCAAAGTTTTAAAACATTCCTTTCAACGCCCCGTTCTAGTAGAAATATAAAGAGGGGCAAGTTTCCGTTGTTTGAATTTAGTCCGAATTCCAAAAATAGTTCAATTAAATCCCATGTCTCAAAAATTCATGATGAAGGTTTACAAAAGGATGTATTATCTCCACTCCTCGAAGAAAATTCTCAATTTTTAGAAGAAGACTCTTTTATTCCTTCAACTGCTTTGAATGAAATACTTTCCACAATATCCCAAGAGTGTTATATAAATGGTGCTGTGAGGAACATATTTTATTATAGACCAATATTTTTCACATCCAAAGACAGGTTCAATTATTTAATTGCAAAAAGAAAGCAATTTTATATATTTTCGAATAGTTTTTCCTGCTTTTATTCTTTACCTAGCAAGAATTCTACTTGTTCGGATATGTGGTTGGATGACGAAATAATTAGTTATACAGTTGACTCTTTTATTTCAACTCATAATAATGAAAATATTGGTTACATAAAAGCAAATTTTTGTAACTTTGATGGTAAAAATCTTAAAATGTTACAAAACTTTGAATCCGAATTAAAAGAAACAACTATAATGCCGTTAAATATAAACAACTTGCATTGGTGTCTTGTAATAATTAATAGAAAAGAAAATATTGTGCAATTTTATGATCCTCAACAAAATAATAAAGGTGATCCTTTTTTTTTAGAATTTAATAAGTTTATAAAAAAATATAATATATACGCAAGATCACAATCATTTGAACCACTGAACAAAAAGAAATGGACATATAAACTTGTTGTTTATTCACAGGTTCAAAAAGACAGTTGGTCTTGCGGATACTTTATCCTTAATTTTGTTGAACAATTTATAAACTTAAATTTAGAGAGTACTTTTGAGCCTTTAAAATATCGATATAAATTAGCTGAATTGATTGTAAAAGATTCGGAAAATTTATTTGATTCATGTATATATTGTGGAAGGGATATAAAAAATAAAATTAAGATAGGTTGCGTTTGTTGCAAGAGATACATGGATATAACATGTATTTACATATATGAGAAAAAATTGAATATAGAATACGTAAACCGTGAAGAGTATAATTGTATTTTATGTAGAACTTATACTGAATCTAGAGTTTAAGAAGTATATGTTGCTTTTTTAAACTATGTGATTCGTTCCCGAGTTTCTGCGTTCATTTAATACATACAGCACGGTGTATTCTTCTGGGTCAAATAATTTATCTTCTCTCCAATCTCTCTCAATATCTAAATTGACTACGCAATGGATTGTGGTTAATATATACATATATACCTTGTAGTTGGTCGAAAAAGGTGAGAGGAGTACTGAATACGACCTTTATTCTCACATATTAATATATGTAGCAACGCCAAATTATCATATTATATTTTTTATTTTATCCTTTTCACAATTATTCTCTAGATATTGAAAATTTCATTATTATATTAAAATAAATAAATAAATCAAATTTAAAATAAATTAAAATAAATATGTTTGTAACTCCTAAAAGGCAAAACGCACCTTCAATTATACCGAACGATTCAGAATTAAACTTATGCTAAAACTTGTGTTTTAAATAAACTAAAAAAAGAATATGGTAACCAAAATGTTTTTATTTGTTTTATTTTTATTTATTTAATTTATGTTTTTATATTAATATGTATATATAGTATTTTTTTCCAACTAGTGTTTAGACAATGGTAAAGCACTGGTTGACTAATGGTTGTTATTCGACACTACAATAACAGCTAATACATTAATTTCATTTTTATTGTTTGCAGTTGCTCTATCATAGCGTTTTAATATTCAACCATAAAATGAATTTGAAAAATTTAATATTAGTATTTGTGATACTTTACTCCTTTAAAATTGTCGTATCACAATTTCAAATTAAAGAATTTGGAGATAAATCTGGAATATTTTTCGAAAACCAAGGTCGTGTGGGACTTTCCAGAAATGGATGGAATATTGTAATTCACATGGAGCTAGAACCTTATATGAAAAATATAGAGAAAATACCTCAAATCCTGCAAATTGTACAGTATCTAATAAAGGTATCCCAAAAATCAGAAATGGAACAGACAGCAATGCTTTTAGAGAGAAATTTCGAATCCATAAAAAATTATGACCTTATTATTAGAGGTAGTAGACAAAAACGTGTCGTTAGAGCTCCTTTATCGTTTTTTGGATCTATATTGCATGCAGTGTTTGGAATAATGGATGAAGAACATGCCGCAATATTGGAAAATCATATTGAAAGAAGCAGAGAAAATGAAAAATACCTCTTAGAATTATCTAAGAAGCAAATATCTTTGCACAATAGTACAACTCAGGTGATTACCGAACAAAACGAGATTATTTGGAAGAATTTCAATGCATTAAGAGCTTCAATAACCTCTCTTAGAGATGGACAGACAGATGTTGCAGCCGTTACACGAATTGTATATGTTCTAACTTTGGCCCACATCCTACTAAGTGACATTGAGAGATTTCAAAAAGATATAATTGCCATAATATACAATATTAGAGGAAGCTTTATGGAGAGAGTCCTCCCATTAAATTCTTTCAAAAAACTAATTGCAGATATAACACCTAAACTTTCTGAGGATGAAATTTTGCCTGATTGGAACCCTGTAGAATTATCAAAAATAAGTACAATTACTACAAGAACAACTAAAAAATTTATTCTTTTTAATATGAATATTCCACTGATCAATAGGGATATTTTCAATGCAATTGCAGTATATCCGTACCCTACACCACATGGATCTTACTTTGTTAGCATACAACCAATACATGATTACATTCTTATAAATGATGAAAGGACATTATACTATGGTACTGATCAAATGCATATGTCTTATTGTACACAAATGAAGAACATAATACTGTGCCAACAAAAACATCCACTGTTTAAACTTGGAGAAAATACTATTTGTGAAGTGAAATTACTTACAGGAGGTAGTTTAAGTGACAACTGTAATATAAAGATTATGAAAAAGGAAGCTATTTGGACACAATTGCATAAATGTAATTCATGGATATATTCTCTTCCCCAACCAATTAACGCATTTATTAAATGTCATAACAGTAGTACCAATGTAAAAATCGCAGATCAGGGTATTCTTAAACTCGAAGCAGGCTGCCATCTGTTTACAGATAAAATAAAAATTTCATCGCAAAGGGAGTATACATCCAAAGTTAGTTATGAAGTACCTCCTTTTAATATATCTGAGTACTTACCAAAAATTAAGGATATCAACATTGACTATAAGTTAATTGAATTCAAAATACCAGATATTCCGACTCCTAGAGTGGTTGACGGATTTTTACCCGACATCGACGTTCATCATTATGCAAACTATACAATGAATATTGCAACTATAATTGTAGTTTTAATAGTTATATTATTTATAATAATATTTTTTAAACGTTTACTTACAATAACAAAAATTATTGGATTTATTACTAATAAATGAAATATGAAATAGTCCAGGTTAATTTTTCTAATTAAACGTTTAAAAATTAATTATAAGTGGTAAGTATAAATTGATGTTAAAGAGATATAATTAATCATACGCTATTAATTAATAATTAATACCTTCAATACTTAGAAAACGAAAACTATTATTTATTAACTAACCAATTTTTGGAGCATTCGTTTAAATCCAAAATAAATTTTGTGTATAAAATCACTTCTTTCGTTATAAATAATCAAAAAAACGACACTATTGTTGAGATTTTACAAACTTTTCCAATTGAAAGACATTCTATCCAAATATCCAATGTAGTACATATTTTTATGCATTGTAAGCATATGTAAATAGTTATATTCTGGGTCTCTTGTTAAAATTATCTTTTATAAATAAAACATATTTTATTATAATATATTGTTTTGGTACTTTTTCTTATACAAGTTACATACATATATATATATATATATTTTACCATATTTCAACTATACATATATTTACATACTTCTAATTAATTAAATAAGTTAAATTAAGAAAAAATTAAAAATAAATGCATAATAAAATAACCTTAAACCCTCAAAGTTGAAATTACATAATCATCCTTTACAATCCATAAGCAATTGTTATCGTACGATATTATTGTTATATCGTAAATTACAATCCACAATACAATGTATAAAAGTACACCAAAGCGAGAGAAGTTAACACGCCCTGAATTAAATAAAAAATTATAATATTGCTAAGTTTAATGCAAGTGTAATCTGTTGTGAACAATGTATGTAAAATATAATAAATAAATACAATACGTTAACTTTATATAATTATGTCTAAGTGTAAAGAAAGAAATTTCTTATATTACAACATATGCATTTTAATCTACTTTTTGATTTTAATGTCTAAAATTTTTTTTCTTATTGACAATTTTATGTTAAAAAATATTTTCATTAGTTGAGTTTGATTAAATTTTATATGTTCTAAATAAATACTAAATAATAAATTGGAAATCGAAAGATTAAATCTGTTCTATCAATTCTCCTTAATACTTAGTAAATTTTAGTGAACTTTTTGTTATATACATAATAATTTTAAAACATTCTTAGACGTGTGAGGAAACATATATGAAAAATTCAGGAGGTGAAAATTTTCCAAAGACTTTTTATGAATTTTTAAAGTTTCCGGTATATGGGAGATGTCTTTCCAAGGCTGATTGTCATATGAAGGCCCCTACTTAAGGACTTGGAAATAATTTTAAAATATTTTTAGATATATTAGGAAACATATATAAAAAATTCAGGAGGTGAAAATTTTCCAAAGTTTTTTTATGAATTTTTAAACTTTCCCGTATATGGGAGATGTCCTTCCAAGGCTGATTGTCATATGAAGGCCCCTACTTAGGGACTTGGAAATAATTTTAAAATATTCTTACATGTATTAGGAAACATATATAAAAAATTCAGGAGGTGAAAATTTTCCAAAGTTTTTTTATGAATTTTTAAAGTTTCCGGTATATGGGAGATGTCCTTCCAAGGCTGATTGTCATGTGAAGGCCCCTACTTAGAGATTTGGAAATAATTTTAAAATATTCTTAAATGTATTAGGAAACATATATAAAAAATTCAGGAGGTGAAAATTTTCCAAAGTTTTTTTATGAATTTTTAAAGTTTCCGGTATATGGGAGATGTCCTTCCAAGGCTGATTGTCATATGAAGGCCCCTACTTAGGGACTTGGAAATAATTTTAAAATATTCTTACATGTATTAGGAAACATATATAAAAAATTCAGGAGGTGAAAATTTTCCAAAGTTTTTTTATGAATTTTTAAAGTTTCCGGTATATGGGAGATGTCCTTCCAAGGCTGATTGTCATGTGAAGGCCCCTACTTAGGGATTTGGAAATAATTTTAAAATATTCGTAAATGTATTAGGAAACATATATTAAAAATTCAGGAGGTGAAAATTTTCCAAAGTTTTTTTATGAATTTTTAAAATTTCTGGTATATGGGAGATGTCCTTCCAAGGCTGATTGTCATGTGAAGGCCCCTACTTAGGGATTTGGAAATAATTTTAAAATATTCGTAAATGTATTAGGAAACATATATAAAAAATTCAGGAGGTGAAAATTTTCCAAAGTTTTTTTATGAATTTTTAAAGTTTCCGGTATATGGGAGATGTCCTTCCAAGGCTGATTGTCATGTGAAGCCCCTACTTAAGGACTTGGAAATAATTTTAAAATATTTTTAGATATATTAGGAAACATATATAAAAAATTCAGGAGGTGAAAATTTTCCAAAGTTTTTTTATGAATTTTTAAACTTTCCCGTATATGGGAGATGTCCTTCCAAGGCTGATTGCCATATGAAGGCCCCTACTTAGGGACTTGGAAATAATTTTAAAATATTCTTAAATGTATTAGGAAACATATATAAAAAATTCAGGAGGTGAAAATTTTCCAAAGTTTTTTTATGAATTTTTAAAGTTTCCGGTATATGGGAGATGTCCTTCCAAGGCTGATTGTCATGTGAAGGCCCCTACTTAGGGATTTGGAAATAATTTTAAAATATTCTTAAATGTATTAGGAAACATATATAAAAAATTCAGGAGGTGAAAATTTTCCAAAGTTTTTTTATGAATTTTTAAAGTTTCCGGTATATGGGAGATGTCCTTCCAAGGCTGATTGTCATATGAAGGCCCCTACTTAGGGACTTGGAAATAATTTTAAAATATTCTTACATGTATTAGGAAACATATATAAAAAATTCAGGAGGTGAAAATTTTCCAAAGTTTTTTTATGAATTTTTAAAGTTTCCGGTATATGGGAGATGTCCTTCCAAGGCTGATTGTCATGTGAAGGCCCCTACTTAGAGACTTGGAAATAATTTTAAAATATTTATAGATATGTTAGGAAACATATATTAAAAATTCAGAAGGTGAAAATTATCCAAAGATTTTTTATGAATTTTTAAATATACACTATAGGGAATGTTCTTCCAAGTAAGATTGACATATGAAGGCCCCTATTTAGGGACTTGGAAATAATTTTAAAATATTCTTAGACGTGTTAGGAAACATATATTAAAAATTCAGAAGGTGAAAATTATCCAAAGATTTTTTATGAATTTTTAAATATACACTATAGGGAATGTTCTTCCAAGTAAGATTGACATATGAAGGCCCCTACTTAGGGACTTGGAAATAATTTTAAAATATTCTTAGACATGTGAGGAAATATATATATTAAAAATTCAGGAGGTGAAAATTTCCCAAAGATTTTTTATGAATTTTTAAAGTTTCCGGTATATGGGAGATGTCCTTCCAAGGCTGATTGTCATATGAAGGCCCCTACTTAGGGGCATGGGAGTAATTTTGAAATATTCTTAGGCATGTTAAGAAACATATATAAAAAATTCAGGAGGTGAAAATTTTCCAAAGATTTTTTATAACAATTTTTATAAAAAATTAACACATAGAATAAAAAAAAATTCTTGTTTTCACAAAAAGAAATAAAAAAATAGTTTTTCTTTCGATTCTAATCATTTTTTTTGCCAAAATTTTTATTTTCTGTCCTTTTTTCGTCCTGTGAAGTTAGCCCAAAAAGTGTGAAGATAGCCCACAATTTGTGAAGTTAGCCCACAATATCCAAGACACATACCGTATCAGAGACAATCAAACTGTTGGCTATTTTTTCTGGGCTAACTTCACACTAGTCTAACTTCACACTAGTGAGATACCCCTATAATTACTTATCGAATTTCTCGAACCAGGTTTTTATAATGTATGACTCCTTCCAAATTTTAGGAAAGTACCCATTTTTGAGGCAATTATTAAAAATGGCAGTTAATGGTGCACATAGAATATCGGCACCAAAGTATACATGACAGTATACCGTCAGGACCAGAGTAATAAGATCTTTTTATGGACCTTAGAGCGTTTAGCACTTCTGTTTCCGAAAAACGTACTTGTGGAAAGATATCAAACGATTCAAAATTATAAGGATAAGCATCCTTAGCGATATTATCACTATAACAATTTGCAAAAAAAATCTGCAAAGAAATTGCATATTTCTAAGGGGTTAGATGATTTAATATTATTAAAATGCATAAATGATGGAAATTCTTTGACCCTTCTTTTGGAGTTTACAAAATCATAAAACTTCCGCGGATCACCTAATATTCTGTTTTTCCTCTTCAGAACATAATCATCATAACAATCATGTTTACAGTATTAAATTTATGCATTTCATTGGAATAAATGATATAATCCGCAGAGAGACCAGATCTCTTATATCGCTTGCAAAACTTATTCCTTCTATTTCTAATACATTTTAATTCATCCGAAAACCAGGCACTTCGGGAACCATGACTAAGTCCTACTGGTACACTTAGGGAAATCGCAGAATATAATTTATCGTATATAACAGACAGACAATTATCAATGTTCTTATAAGACAAATCCCAGACCACATAAGACAAACTCGTTGTAATCGGTTTTATGAAAAAGGAAACGATTATTGGTTGATAAATTATTATTATTATTTTCTTCAAAGGGTACATTTAGCAAAATAGAAATAGAAGGATAGATTAGTAGTAGCAGAAAAGACCAAATCTAATAGCCAATTATTCAAACTTAATACATGATTTAATTTCATTAAGCTGAGATCAATGATTAACTCAAAAATTTTATCATAATATGGGGGATAGCTAATGGGTGAAAAACACCCACAATCCTTATCAAAAGTCCACGTTACATCAGGTAAGTTGAAATCTCCTAATACAAGGATTAAATCGTTCGGTCTTAATCGAGAACACACATCAGAGAGTAAAGTGCTTTAAATAAATATCAATATTTGATGATGGTGGAATGTACGAGCAAGTAATATAAACAAAAATATTACCGACGTGTAATTGAACACATATAAATTCAATATCAAAAGGATTTGAAAAATCATGTATACGAGAAGGAAAGGAGTTAGAAATAGCAATGAGTACACCACCGCCCACTATACCTATCCTATACTCCCTATAAACCTGATACCTGGTGCTAAAGGTTTCAGAATCATGAATCCCTGACTTAAACCAGAAATAATTAAATGAGCTCTTACAACAAAAGAGAATTTACCGTCACGGCACCAACAAGTTCCCTGACAATATATGCATCAAATCGTTCACCAAATAAGAAGCTATTAACCAGTTATTCACCAAATTAAACAAAATAAATGCTTAATTTATAAGATTAATACATATATTTATAAGAATTCTTATAAAAATTATTATTAAATATTATTTCACTAAATCTCACAAATTTCTGCACAAGAGAAAATTATATTACAACTTGAAAACAGAGATGCCAGACTACTGTCCTTATTATTAAAGGTAGTAGACAAAAACGTGTCGTTAGAGCTCCTTTGTCGTTTTTTGGATCTATATTGCATGCAGTGTTTGGAGTAATGAATGAAGAATATGCCGCAATATTGGAAACTCATATTGAAAGAAGCAGGGAAAATGAAAAATACCTTTTAGAATTAGCTAAGAAGCAAAACGAGATTATTTGGAAGAATATCAATACATTTAAAAGCTTCAACAACTTCTCTTAGAGGTAGGCAGAATGAAGTTGCAGTCGTTACATGAATTTTTTATGTTCTAACTTTGGCTCACATTCTACTAAGTGAAATTAATAGATTTCAAAAAGATATAATTGCCATAATATACAATATTAAAGGAAGTTTTATGGAGAGAGTCCTCCCGTTAAATTCTTTAAAAAATCTAATTGCAGATATAACACTTAAACTTTCTGAGGATGAAATTCTGCCTGATTGGGACCCTGTAGAATTATCAAAAATAAGTACAATTACTACAAGAACAACTACAAAACTTTTTCTTTTTAATATGAATATTCCACTGATCAATAGGGATATTTTCAATACAATTGCGGTATATCCGTACCCCACACCACATGGATCTTACCTTGTTAACATACAACCAATACAACCTTATCATGACATTCGTGCGGATCGAATGAGTCACATACGCATTCGTAACATAACATTCGTTCGAGTACACTGCATTATCTTTGTTTTTAATTTGGTCTGATTTACAGTTTTTTCATATAGAAAAGTTGTGTTTTTTAAATAAAAGAAAAAAGTATAAACAGTTTAAAAGTTAAAATAACACCAAAAATGGATTTAACACGTCTCCAAAATTTACAAGACAAGCAAATGCAATAAGAGATGAAATTTTACAAAATTTACAATATTTTATTTAAATAAAACATAAAAATAAAACAAATTAAACATTTATTTGCTTTGCTTTATTTTATTTGCAATAAAATTGTATTTACGTTTTTTCTGAATCCATTATTTTTAAAAAATCTGCAAAAAATATGCAATCCGTTGTTATTTAATTGCGGATGAAAAATTAAATACTTTGCGTGAAATTCGATGAAAACAGTTATAATACTAAATATATGTATACACGTATCAACTGCTTTAACGATCCGCATTCTGTATTATTGATTGTAAAATGTTTTTCTATTACGTATGTTATGATACCAAATTTAACAAATCAAGTAATAATTCGATCTGCACGAATGTCATGATAAAGGCGAATATTTGTGAAGTGAAATTACTTTCTGGAGGCAGTTTAGGTGACAACTGTAATATAAATATTATGAAAAGGAAGCTATTTGGACACAATTGCATAAATGTAATTTCTGGGTATATTCTCTTCCCGAACCAATTAACGCATTTATTAAATGTGATAACAGTACTACCAATGTAAAAATCGTAGATCAGGGTATTCTTAAACTCGAATCAGGCTGCCATCTTTTACAGATAAAATAAAAATTTCATCGGAAAAGTAGTATACATCCAAAGTTAGTTACAATGTATGTAAAATATGATAAATAAATACAATATGTTAACTTTTTATTATTATGTGTGTTTGGGTTTGTTTGATAGATTTATTAAAAAATATTGGTTTTAATTTTTGATTTTATTATAAAATTCAACATTGTATTTCTGTTTCAATGGACTGTATAAAAACTTCTTACGTGTACATATTTTTTAGAGATGGTACTATATACGATTACATATACATATATATAACTGATTATGATTGTCAATTTAGCTGTTTTTTGTTACATTCAAACATTCCTCCCCACATTGGAAGTATTAACTTTCAATATTTAGGAATAATGGGTAGAATTTTACCACAGGTCTTTTAAAGGTGCCTTTAACTGTTTCTACCGAAACCACAATTGTTAAACCATTTGATGTAAACCTTTAACTCGTCCGATGCTGTGAATGCAGCGGCAGATAATTCAGTTACCAATTTAATGTGAACGGCTTTGGTAACCAAACAGACGAATACAGCAATCCAGCATTTATACAATTTAGAACCTCTTCCTTTCCATGAACGTATTTGTATAGGACCGGCAAAGTCGACTCCTGTATTTAAAAATGAACAGTCAGGTTGCAGGCGAAAATGAGGTAGATGGACCATTTGTAGTTCGTAAGGTTTTGCAAGTTGTTGCATACAAGTAGTACATTTGTAAATGCATTGCTTTATGAAATGCGTAACTGATGGAATCAAATATTTCATAGTAGTAAGATATTGAAGTTGCCTATTGCTAGCATGGAGATACTTTTTGTGGAAATATTCTACAAGCAATTTTTTGAACGTATGTTGTTTGTTAAGAATGATAGGATGTTTTTGATCGTAGTTTATATTTGCATTTTCAAGTCTCCCACCAACTCGGAGAACACGATTTTTATCAAGAAATGGAGAAAGTGATGCTATGGTGCTCTTTTTTGGAATATCGTTGCCAGCAGCAATTGCGTTTATTACTAATGTATATGCTGACGCTTGTATCCGTTTTATTAACGTGTCGTGAGCATTTTTAAATTCAATTAATTTGAATGGACCTGTTGTTTTTTCCATTTTTGCCTTACAATTGTTCTTAAATCTTAATATCCATGCTGTAATGCTTATTAATCTAGTGAAACGAGAATATCTATTCATTAATTCAACATAAGATGTAGTTGCTAAATTGATCACTGCTTCCGTACGTTTTTCAAGATCCACATCTTCTGAAACAGTTGGGTGTGGTTGGTTACTTGGACACCCTTGTAATAGTAACTTAGGCCCATGCCACCATAAATCGTTCCTAATCAAGGCCATATGCCTCTTGTTGCAAGATCAGCTGGATTTTGTTTTGATTGTATGTGATGCCAATATTGCGGTGGAACCACGTTCATATAGACAACGACTGGGGCTAACCATCCCATAGGATCATATATCCTAGCTATTTCGGACAAGACTACACGCTTGGTTATTTGTTCTCAGTATCGTGGTAATTTAATATGAAATATGAATGAATCACTTAACGTCTTCCATTGCAACCCGAGTGTGTTTACAGTTTGTGACTCTTCAATGTTTGTTGTGGTTAAAACTTCTTTATCTTCATGGTTAATTGTTGTTAACAATTCTTGTGAATTTGATGACCATTTTCTCAAATGGAATCCACACTTTTTTAATATTGATGACACCTGTTCCCTTATTTGAACAGCTTGTTTGACATTGTTGAGGGGGGTAGGGTTTTCCGGGTGTCGCTGGATGCACGATGTTTTATTTGGGGTGTGTAAATCAGTGTTAAGTTAAAGTATTTTATTTTAATTTTATGTAAATCACTTTTAGAATCCACTAACTTAACAATCATATAAAAAACGATATTTTATAAATCTTTATAATTCAATTAATTTATTATTTCAAAAAATACACTATATTCAAGATTGGAATTGAAAAACTGCGAAACGTTATATATGAGTTTTTAGGTTGACTTTTTAAAAATGTTTAAAGAGAGAGATGCGCGAATCAGTGTTGTGTCGGGGAAAGCTAAAAGACGAGTGAGTGCTGTGTTCTTTGTTGAAAACCAAAGAAGCGCGGGACTCTCCAACTCTCCTCAATAGAGATAGTAAAACATTTAAGGAGAGTTAGAGACCGGTCTTCACACTCAAACCTGAACAGACATCGTGTACACAATACATAAAATCATCTACATAAAAGTGTTGTTCAATTGCATTAGCTGCCTCAGGGTATTGTTTTCTATTTTCTATAGGTACTTGTTTCAAAACTATTGTTGCTAGAAATGATGCTGAAGCTGTACCGTAGGTCACATTTTTTAGTTCATATTGCATAGGTTGTTCCAATGTATTCTCTCTCCAAAGAATTCTTTGCAATGAACGTTTATCTGGATGAATAAGTATTTGTCTGTACATTTTCTCAATGTCCCATGTGGCCAAGATCATTATAATCTTGCATATATTTGCTATACTCTTCTTTCAGGTAAGTGTTGTTTTTGAAACGGTGTTCCATTGCATACAATCTTTTTAAGGCTATGGATTTTGAACCGCCCACATTGGTATTCTCATTTTTAATTGGTAATCTAAATATATATCGAGCACATTCGTTTTGTTGTGTATGTTTTTGAAAATGTTTTTCGGCGTTTTCTTCATCTGTTGTCATCTGTGGTTTTGTACAATGTATCTTCTCTATTTCACAAAGCCGTTGGAGCTGATTATCAAGATCCATATAAACATGGTTAGACATAACATACGATGGTGCTGATGTTGCAATTTTTTCCATAATTACCCAGCCAAAGATTGTGTGTACTGCAGTAGGTGATCCACTTGGATGAATAATTTGATTGGATAAACAACATTCTGTAAATATATCAGCGCCAATTATGATCTCAATGCGACTCTCTTTATTATAACATGGGTCTGCTAACTGTAGATTTTTGAAAAAGTCAAGTTTTTTATCTATAATTTCATAAGCATTTGCGTTAACTGTAGTAGACACAATGCATTTGTTGATATGATGGTGCCATCAATTGCTTTAATGTCAATGTAAACTTTACCTCTGGTATAATTGGAGTTGTTTGATCCCCCTATACCAAATAATACACTTTTATCCTATCGACGTTTTAATTGTAGACGTTGCACACATGATTCTGAAATAAGTGTGCTCTGAAAGCCCGAATCTAAAAGAGCACGACAAGATTTAAAATTGCCATCATGTCCACGAACCTGTATTATTGCAGTTGGTAATAAAACGTGAGTTTGCTGTTGTTGATATGAATTGGTCCTTAAAGATGAGCATTGTGTTTCTAGTGACGTTGTTGACTGCTTGGGATCCTTCTTGATATCAGTTATAGCAGATATATGCAACAGAGTGTTGTGTTTCTGGTTGCCTTTTTTTACAGCTTCACCTCTAACAATTTGCAGCCTTATGATTAGGTTGCAAACAGTTAAAACATATGTTATTCTGCTGAACAAACTTTCTTCTACCTTCAATGCTCATAGCTCATAGCTGTAAATTTATTGCATTCAAAAATAGCATGTTCTTTTCCACAAAGCATACATGCTTGAATCGTTGCTGTATGTGTGCGTGAGAGCATTTTCTTTGGATGATCAGCTGAGTTTTGTGTGCTTTCAAATTCAAATATGCGATGCTCTATGAATTTTAAAAACTTTGTACATGTGCATTTTTCTTCTTGATTTTTTCCTCTATGCCATAACATTGCAGTTTCGGCGTCAAGCCTCTTTTCAAGGACAAAAAGTAAAATTGAATTCCAATGTTCGACAGGTTCCTCTAATACCTTCAGTGCATTGTAGCTTTCACAAATATTATTAAAAAACAGTTTCATTTCTCTTAATGATTGACCTTTCATACATGGTTGCTCGATGAGTAGTGCTGAATACGAATTTTTTACTCTTTCTGAGTTATCATACCTATCCTTTAGAAGTTGCCAAGCCACATCGTAATTTGTATTTGTAGACCGTAAATGTTTTATAAGAAGTAGGGCTTCTCCCTTTAGGTGAGTATGAAGGTATTCTAATTTTTCCACCTTCCCTATGCTTTGCTTAGTCTTTACTAAAGCATCGAACAGATCCCTGAAACGAATCCAATCTGTATACTTGCCGTCAAAAGTAGGGATATCTAATCTAGGCAAGGGTTGTTCGTGACGCTCACTAGTTGAGTGATGTGAAGCTGATCTTATATCATTTTGTGACATCCTTTCGATTAAAGAGCTTATTGCTGTTTGGTTCTGCATTAATACCAGCATTGCATTTGAAAGCTCTGAAGTTTCGGCTGATTGATTGTTAATTGTAGTTTGATTATTTTGATCATCCCTGTGACGCATATACGCTGATTTAATAAAATAATAATGCTCCTCTAATTCACTCCGATACTTTTCTTCTATTGGAAGTTGTTCATTAGAAACAAGCATATCAATTTGCTGTTGAATGTCTTCGTACAAATTAAAAAGCTCGTCTGCTCTTAGTGCATGCACTGTAATATCTTCTTCGCTTACATCTGTATCACTACAAAAATTGTACATTCGTGTTAATGAAGACTTAATTATTTGTCGTTGCCGTTTCAATTTTTCAATAGGCTCAATTTTAATTTATTATAATATACCAGATGGCTCTGATGCGTAGCATTGCTGATGACGTCAACAATTTTCTTGTTTGAAAATGCGGTGTATGAAGCGTTCTCTTGTGAATTCTTTTACTTTAATGCAAACGGCGTTTATATTAGGTTTTCCCTTGTGAACTCTAATATCTTTTTTCGTCTTCTGGTTGTAGATCTTACGAATCCGGCATGATTGGACAAATGTTTGGGTTTGTTTGATGGATTTATTAAAAAATATTGGTTTTAATTTTTGATTTTATTATAAAATTCAACATTTTATTTCTGTTTGGCTGTATAAAAACTTCTTACGTGTACATATTTTTTAGAGATGGTATTATATACGATTACATATATATAACTGATTATAAGATATAAGATATATAACTTATTGTGATTGTCAATTTAGATGTTTTTTGTTACACGCAAACAATGTGTAAGTGTAAACAGAGAAATTACTTATATTACAACATATGTATTTTAATCTACTGTTTTGATTTAAAATTTTTTTTTTTTGCTTATTGACAATTTTATGTTAAAAAACATTTTCATTAGTTGAGTTTGATTAAATTTTATATGTTCTAAATATATACTAAATAATAAATCGGAAATCGAAAGATTAAATGTGTTCTATAAATTGGTCTTAATATTTAGTAAATTTTAGTGAACTTTTTGATATATACATAATAATTTCAAAATATTTCTAGATGTGTTAGGAAACATATATTAAAGATTCAGGAATTGAAAATTTCCCAAAGATTTTTTATGATTCTTTAAATATACAGTATATGGGACTTCTTTAAAAGGCTGATTTTCATATGAAGGCCCCCACTCAGAGGGATGTAAATAATTTTAAAATATTCTTAGATGTGTTAGGAAACATATATAAAAAAAATTCAAGAATTGAAAATTTCCCAAAGATTTTGTTAATCATATATACCTATATATGTTGTATCAAACAAAGCATTTAATAATTATTATGGTATGTTTATCGTATTATAAGTTAGTTTAATAAAAACTCTAATAGATTTTTTATGATTTTTTAAAGTTTTCGGTATATCAGCCTTCCAGGGCTGATTATCACATGAAGGCCCCTACTTAGGGACATGGAAATAATTTTAAAACATTCTTAGATGTGTTAGGAAAAAAAAATATAAAAAATTCAGGAATTGAAAATTTCCCAAAGATTTTTTATGAATTTTTAAAGTCTTCGGTATATGGGGGACCTCCTTTCAAGGCTGATTGTCATATGAATCCCCCTGCATAGGGGCATGGAAATAATTTTAAAATATTCTTAGGTGTGTTAGGAAATATATATAAAAAATTCAGGAATTGAAAATTTCCCAGTTTTCGGTATATGGGGAATGTCCTTCCAAGGCAAATTTTCATATAAAGGCCCCTACTTAGGGACATAGAATAATTTTGTAATATTTATTATTCATTATATGTCATATTTTGATAGTAAAAACTCATATAATTTTTCACTATATGGTAAAAAAAAATTAGCCAAGACACACATCTCACTTTTTTTTGGGCTAAAGTGTTGTGGGTCAACTTCACACCGGTCCAGTTTGTACTATGCAAAACAAAAGCTGAAAAACAAAATAGGTTTCGGAACGAAAAATCATTATATGCAATATATTTACATAATCGGTGTACATATTATTTAGTCAGCTTGGCATACATACAGAACTTTATAATTTTATCAAACAATCAGTGCGTCCGACTTCTTTATGCTAATTTTGATTTATTTCAATTTGGTTAAGGTTTATATTTATAGTTTTTACATAGAAAGCGCTCTATATGTATCGGAGCAGCAATTTATTGCTACGCCTGTTCCGTACTTAAGTCCTGCCTATATGTGGGATCCTTAAACCCTCTTTCTGGTAGTTACATATGAAATGACAAACTCATTATACACTCCATATTTCGTGTAGAGTATAAAGAAGAGCTCAGGCAAAATACATTTGTAAGGATTAGATAAATTTCAAGTAAGGCAATATTGTTTTTTTACCAGCCTAATCTTATAAAATTTTCTAAAATTAAACATACATACAACTTTCAATACTTACTTCTATGTTACCAAACCCATATTATACCGTACACCACATATGATAAGAGTTTATATTAAGTTTGTGCGGATATTTGTAACTTCCGTCTTTCTGTCCAATTAAATTCGTGCTCAAACTACACGTCATATTTTTTGAGATATTCCGATGAAATTTGGTACAAGGGCATGTATTGGCTCAAAGAGGAAGCCTATAAAAATGTAGCGAATCGAACTGTTTCTAGAACCCATTCCCATAAAACGTTGCCCATGACAAAAATGGTTAAAGAACAGTTAATTGGCTCAATATTTGGATCTGATCGGACCATTTTTAGAAGCCCTTTCCATATAATGATATTTCACAAAGTAAATTATATGACAGTGCCTTTCGTATAAAAATACGGTATGTACTAAATTGATTGTAGCATAATTTAAGGAGCTAAGTGGTGTAGAGTATTAAATGGTCGGGCTTGTGATCGACTATAACATTTTCCATTGTGCAGAGAATTTCAATCATGTTTGTGTATTTTTAAAATGTTATATGTATATATATATATTTTTGCCGCTTTGTAATCAATGAATATTTTATGAATATAAAATATGTAAATATAATAAATAATTGCGATTATTTGGTGAAATTTCTTTTCATTTTTCTGCAACGTATATATAATATATGTCGTTAGTATACGTATTTTACAATGTATATTTGAAAAAATAATAAAAATATGCTTCTGTTATTATACATATTTAAATAAAAGTCTTAAAACATTTTCAAAACATAAATACATCAGATTTTACTACAATAAAATATTTCTTTAAAATCAATCTGCATTTTATTACAAAGAAATTACAAACACCAAAAAATATAATAAAAACACACCAAAGCAATTCTGCTACAGCCATAGGTACAAAACGTTTGTCGATGTATTTGAAAATAGATTATTTTGAAAATATGTTCAACGATGTAAAAAATCAACATCGACGAAAAATTATATAAAAATATTGTACCAAACAAAACTTATTTAAATAATTAGATTAATTAAATATACAGAGTGATGAGCAAAAGAGAGCGCTGTGGCATAAAGTGTTATCATTTTTGTGTAGATGTTTTTATCCTGTTGTACGGTACGTGTGTTTATAGTATTTTTGTTTAATAGAAAAATGTTATTAACAATTGATTTTTTTTTTTTTTATAATAATTTGATGAGCGTAAATGTTTTCGGGGAGCAATTGAACATAAAAAATATGTATAAATTAAAAGATTTTATATATTTCTATAAAAATAATTATGATTATATTCAGCTGTTATTACCCATGGTCCAGAAATGATCGAGTATATCTTCGCTGGTGAAGCGCACATCAGGATCCGATTGCAACATATTGTTAATGAGATCACGCACTTCATCGCCAATGTCAGTCCAGTAGGGCTCCGGAAATTCGTAAAAGCCCGAAATAATTGCATCAAATAGTGGCTCCTGTTGGTTATCAGGCGATACAAAAGGTGGAAAACCACACAAGAGTATATATAGTATTATGCCAGTTGCCCAAACATCAATCTGTTGTGTAATGATTATAAAACCGGAGACAAAGTTTTAACAAATATTAAAGCAAGTAAAAAAGGTGGGATCAAATGGACTTTGGGGACATTGTCATACAATTCTCTCCCTTTCTCTGTCCCTGCGAAAGAGGGCTCTATCATGAGCATAGACAACGTTTCATTTTTTGGTGCTTGGCCTTCGTTCGCGCGACGGTGGGTTTCAAAGTCTCCAAAAAAGGGTAACCTTTTCTGATCAAAATATACGTTTTTATACCCTCCACCTTAGGGAAGAGGGTATATTCACTTTGATCATCTGTTTACAACACATCGAAGGAAGCCTCGGAGACCCCACAAACTATATATATTCTTAATCAGCATGAAAAGAGAAATCGTTTGAGACATGTCCGTCCGTGTATCTGTGTGTCAGTCTGTTGTTGGCACTCTCACGGTCGTAATATTTGAGATACCAAATTGAAACTTTGCATACGTATTCTTAGTTTAATTACGCTGTTTCGAATTGAAATTGGGCAAAATTAGTCAAGAGACACGCTCACAATAAACAAAAATCTTAACGTACTTCGAAAAAATTTTATCTTTAAAAAATTATATATCGCACAATACTATGTCTATCAAGTTGAAATTTGGTATAAATATAAGTAGTACCGTTATTCAACACTGTGCCAAAAATGGGCGTTATTGAATAACGTAAACGCCTATAATTGAAATAGTCATATACATAAATATGGCAATAGGAACTTATTTTTTAGAGGATTATAAAAGGTGGAGGGTATTTAAGCTTCGGTCTTAACCGAACTTCTCTATCTTGTTATATATTATTTAAAGAATAATTTTTTATATCATAAAAAAGTTACATCTTTTATCCATTGGTACATGACAATAAAATAGGGAAATGACCCGTTTTTGACATTTTGAAGCTAATCCTTCTAGGGACAAGGACCTAGCGCCGAATAGGAAACGTTTTTTGTACTCACGGGATAGCCACCAGTTATACATAGAGAGGGTTGGAGGGAATGTCACCTAAAGTATTATTAAGGAGAAAGCTATATTTGGCTTCCACACTTATATGTACACCGAAGGCATGGCCATTTTTGAAAAGCCACTAATGTATGTGTTACTCTTTACCATACCGGTCAAATTCTGAAACAAATAGGTTTCTTTTGTAAATTTTGGCTGTGTCTGTTATTTGATTCCAGAAGCGGAAATTTTAAATTAAATTGATCAAAAAGATAAATCAAATTTCGATTAAACCTAAATGTAATGAACTGCCCATTGATACATGATGTATGATCTATATCATACATTTTAACATCCTTGTGTGATTGGTTGAAATTTGCTAATTTTTTTTTAATAGTGGACTTATACAGTAAGTTTTACACATACGTCCATCAACAGAAAAACTGGGCTGGACCTTAAAGTATAACTCCGGTTAATCTAAAATTCTGTATACATAATACTAATATAATTTCGTTATTGTATTTTCGACCAAACACTTTTTTTCGTAACGTTTTCATTAATTTATAAATGCATCCGATGGTTGATTATTTCATTTTTTAAGGGGAATGTTTGTATGTTAGCATGCAGCAATTCCACTGATTTACTTAAATTACCTTTAATCCATAACCAGTTTCTAATAATATTTCAGGAGCCACATATGTTGGTGTACCGCATACAGCAAATAGTGGTTCCGTCACTTCACAAGCCAAACCAAAATCGGCCAATTTTAATTCCACAACGCTGCCTTTGTCGTCTAATTCAACCTTCAAGAAAACAATAAAAAGTAAACAAATGGATTTACAAGAAGAATTTCTAAAAAATGTACCAATAAGTTTTCTGGCTTAATGTCACGATGTACGATACTTATGGAATGTAAGTATGACATGGCCGAAGCCAAATGTCTAATCATAATACGGGCTTGATCTTCGGAAAAGCGTGTGACGCGTGTAATAGCATCAAAAAGATCGCCACCTAAGAATTAAAAATATTTTTGGTTCGTTTCCTTTTTTAAAATATTACAGTATTAAAAATATTTAAAGCACTTACCACTGATGTATTCAAGCACCAAATACATATTAGCTTGTTGGTCTACATCCATTATTAATGATATGATATAGGGATGCGATAACTTTTTCATAACACGTACCTCTGCATCTATATAATGTTCTTTGCCTCTACATTTACTTTTATCGATTATTTTCAAAGCATAGGGCCTGCCATTCTGACGATCCCTTATCTTAAGCACCACAGCAAAATTACCATCACCTATTATCTGGCCCATAATATAACGCTCCCGTATGGCTATGGGCAAATCATTGGCATTGATGCCGCTCTCATTTAACAGCGAAGATTCTTCTTCGTCATATGTTTTCTTACTTTTAATCGGCATTTTTGGTTTTGGACCTTTACAAGTGATGCCTATTGTACGTAATGTTTTGCGAATTGCTTGCAATGTTTTTTGTTCGTCTGTTTCTAATTTGAAATCGTCAGGATTGCTAACACGTTCAGTGCCATAGGCGAAAAATACGTCGTCCACGCCAAAGAAATCAGCCAATTGCGTAGCTGGTGTACCCGATAATGTGAATACCTTACGCACATAACCAGTGTCTAGTTTTACTTTCTGTGTAATAGCAGTCAAAACGTGTTCAAAACTGGGACTATTGCGTTTATTCAACAATAAGCGCATAATCTAAAAAATAAAGAAAGGGAAAGAGAGAGAGGGAAAAATATAAACATGTTAAAATGTTACATTCAGATGAATGATATAGTAAGTTTTTCATTCTGTTTGTAACAGTCCGAAGGCGTCAGAGACCCTACAAAGTATAAACCTTGATCAACAATAGAATCTGGGTCGATTTAGTGATCTCCATGAGCCTGTTTGTTCATTTCAATGTTGTGAAATGCTCGCGGTCACAAAAATTTATACATTGGGCTAGAATTTGGTACAGAATGTCCGTTTGTGTCTGTAGTTTCGTACTTCAAATAGGTAAAATAGGTCAACAACACCAAAATAACTCTGGTCTGCAATGATTTTCTCCTTCGAATTATTCCACATAATCATATATATGTGTATATAGCGCTAGGTGCGTTGACTTCGAAAGTGATCTTCGTTTTGTCATATCACATCACGCTTCTGTGTTATGAACTTTTG
Organism: Ornithomya fringillina; assembly: GCA_963978525.1. Classification (NCBI taxonomy): domain Eukaryota; kingdom Metazoa; phylum Arthropoda; class Insecta; order Diptera; family Hippoboscidae; genus Ornithomya; species Ornithomya fringillina. Next base: position 16,319,039 of record OZ021690.1, on the reverse strand, counting down.
AAAATGGTGCTTTGGGCTAAAATGCCCATACGTATCTTAAAAACAAGTGAAAATGTTATAGTCCGAGCATTTAATACCCTACACCACTTGGTTCTATAAAGTATGCCACAATTATTTTAATTGTGACAGTAAATGCAATATTACTATACTATATAAGTGTCTTCGTGAAATATGATATGGAAAGGGGCTCTACAAATGATTCGATCGGAAACGAATTGGGCACAGCCAATTATGAAGCTAATTAACTTTTCTTCATCAAATTTTGTCAAAAAAAATATTAAGAATGGCGATTATTTGCATATAAAAACCTTCATTATAACAAGATCTTATATGGTGTATAATTTTTATGCGACATCTCTATTCAAAAGTATCCAATATATAAATTAAGGGGGAAGAAAAAGTTAAAATTTGCTGACCTTTGTATTTAGCTCATTCGTAGGTGCACTATGTCGGAAAGCAGACACACCCCCAATACTAGTATAGTAATTGTGTAGAATTTGGCAGTTGACACCTACACCTTATGCATAAAAGTCACATTTACCTGACATTTAGCCCAAGCCACAAATGTAACTTTTTTACTTATTCTCTCTTACCTTCCTCGGTTTGGTGCCATTACGTATTAATGTTACAATACGTGGATGTACAAAACTGTCACGCTCATTTATTTTTAGTAATACTGGACTACCACTAACAACGCTTGATCCGGATATATTAGTATTGCCAGTGCTGCCAATGCTAGTATTGCTAGAGTTGCCATTTTTTAATGGGGATGACGGACGATAATATTTGGAAAATCGATTAGAGCTTTTACTGGATAACGTCAAATTAGCTAAAGGTTGTGACAACGTATTATAATCAATTTTTTTAAAACTTTCATTATTACAGGAACAAACATAGCTTTGGCCATCTTCTAATTCCTCCAATGTAGATATCTGTACAGAGAGACAAAAAGATGCTTCCGATAATAAAACTAAAACTGTTCCGCTAAATGCGTTCTTTATCACCTTTTTGCCGCACATACTATAAATTGTACGTACGGCGCCTGGAATTTTTACATTTTCCTCCAGCAATCTAGTTAAATCCTCGAAAAGACTTTCGAATGATCTGGAAGTTAAAAAAAATATATATGAAGTAACTTCCATAAAATATGCTGTATTTATTATTATTATTAGAAGATTATTTTATTTCATTGCCATATAAAATAATCTTCCGAAAAGAGCGTCATATTCGAAGAGGTACAAATCGGATTCTGCACCAAATAAGGTTTTGTAAATTGTGGGCATGCATACTATCCAAGCACGCCTTTTTTGAATAAATCAACATGTATTCTTAATTATGAAGTAAAAATTCCGAAATTGTCAAAAATAAACCGCTACATAGTACTTGTTGTTTCAACTTTAAATGGAATTCTTTTAACATTTAATTATCGCTATGAAAATGGACTACGTCAAAAATATTGCAATAATGCAAAACACAAAGCTGCATGCCATTACATTATAGTACAATCATATGATCAAGATTAAAATTCCTTATTTTCAAATAATAATATTGAAAAACATGTGAAAATCGTATGGTCTGTGAAGACCATTCACCACCCCACACCACTTAATTTCACAAATTATGCTACAAGTAGATTAGATGTATTACTAAACGCCGAGGCATTGCCATATAAATAATTTCGAGAAATATTATTATATGGAAAGGGGTTCTAAAATTTGGACCTGGCTAATCGGGTCCAAATTTGTCACTGTCGATTATAAGGCTAATTAACTACTCTTCATTAAGTTTTGGCAAAAAATATTAAGAAGTACGAATTTTTGCCATGGAGGATTTACTTCATTTTAGGGAAGGTGCCCTAAACTTAGTCCGACCGGATTCAAATTTAGCATAGTCAATTATTATGCCAATTCACTACTCTTCGCCAAATTTTGTTAAAATTAAATTGAGAATTGCGAATTCCATCATATGAAGACTTATTTAAATTAGGAGACTAAAAATGGTCCAATATGAAGCACTTTCAATATTGCACGAGACACGCTCTTGTGGTCAAAATATTGCGCACAACTTACATGGACTCACAACAGACAAGCGGTCATGGTTAAATCGATTCAGATTTTAATTCTGAAACGATCGGTACAACAAAAGGTGGATCTATCTGTAGCCGTTTAGGAGTTACAAGCATCTGTACAAATTTAATCCCGTTGCCACATTTCTTTTTATCCAATGACCGTTTTTTTGGGTTGATAGAAATGAAATTAAGTAAAAATGTTATAGTAGGTCAAGTGAGGTTCTAAAAATAGATTAGTATTAGAACGTACAACGTTGAGGGTATGTAAATGACATCCACTATTGAAAGGAGTTCTAAAGATGTGCCAATTAAGTTCAAATTTTACATTGTTAATTATTTTTCTAATTAACTATTCTTCACCAATTTTTGTTCAAAAATATTTAGAATTGCCAATTTTTGACAAAATTTATTTCAGAATAAGAGCCCGAACACAATAGAACAGCAGCCGCAAATAAATTACTCTCTTTTACTCTCTTTTAAGTGTAAACCTTATGGTGTATGTAAATTATAACTATATGGTAAATGTGTTTGCGGCTGGGTTTTTCAAATGCGGCTGCTGCTTGCTTCAAATATATTTTATTTCTGCAGCCGCATTCTTATTTTTTCAATTTTCTCTCTGTTTTTTCATATTGAGAACAAGTAGGGTAGTCTATTTTAGTATAATTTACTTCCAATTCTGTTTTGTTAATTTTTTTATTTTGTTTTATGTGACATTTCCTAACTGATTTTTTTTGTAACTTTTCTTGAATCAATGTAAATAACAACTGAAATTTGTCTAAATCCATTCTTGTAGCCATGAAAAAATGCTCCTTATCAGTTTTTTTCATCTGTAGAAAATGAGTTTTACTAAACCCAATTTCATTTCGAGTTAAATGAAAAAAAAAATTAATGCTGCTGCTTTATTATAATCGGTCTAGCAGCAAAGTCAAAAAAAGAGTAATTTTTTTGCGGCTGCTGCGCTATTGTGTTCCGGTACTAAGGCGTCATATGGAGAGGGTCCGATTCAATAGGGTAAAAAACCTAAAATGATAAAAAAAATTAAAAATGTATCTATTATAGTATATCTATATTGCAGTGTGCATATTGCACTCTTCAAAATATATTAAAATTTTGCCTACACGTGCAATAAGTGTAATTGCAACAAACGACATTCAAGTTTTGCCTGCATGTGCAACTTTTTGTAACACCGCATAACTACACACACACATTCTAATGAATGACCTATTTTAAATTTTTATTTTTATTTTTATAATGACAAAGATTTTTTTTATATGGATAAGCAAAAATATAGAATATGTAGTTCAATTATTGTTTTTGTCTTTTCAACCTAACATTAAATAAATTTTAGAATATATAAGACGATAAATTATTAAGGGTGTGAAGATAAATACGAATTTAACTAGCAAAGACACAAGCCAAAAATTTTAGCCAAGCTCTGTTAAGACGAGATATAAGAAGAAAATGGATAAAACTGAAGATTTATTATATATATTAAATACATTTCACGTTTACGTTATTTAATTATTAATATAAAAATTATAAATTTAATTTTAATACAAAACAAGTGAAAATATTATAGTCGGTCAAGCCCGACCATCAAATACCCTACACCACTTGATATATTATTCAATTTAATTTTTTTCTTTGATAAATGAAAAGTTTTATTATAACCTGGCACCACCCTGTGGAAAAGGGTATATTAAGTTTGTGTGGATGTTTGTAATTCCTAAACGGCAAATGCCACACCCATCTTCAGTTATACCGATCGATTCAGAATCAAAATCTGAATCGATTTAACCATGGCCGTCTGTTCATGTAAATTTGTGCGCAAGCTACAGGTCGCATTTTTTGAGATATTTTGATGAAATTTGGTACAAGGACATGAATTGGCGCAAAGGGGAACCCTATTAAAAATGGACCGGATTGGAACATTTTTAGAACCCCTCCCCATATAAAAATTATTTTTTTGATTTCATAAACAAACAAAAAATAAAATTTTTTCTTGACATATGTATCATTTTGAAATTTTTGAAAATTCAAGTAGGTATAGAAAAATAAAATTTTTTCTTTTCAAAGAAAAAAATTAAAAGTTGTACAAAAAATAAAACTTTTCATTTATGAATTAAAAAATTAAATTGAATAATATATCAAGTGGTGTAGGGTAATTGATGATCGGGCTTGACCGACAAAATATTTTCACTTGTTTTTTCTTTGTATTTTACATATGTTTTAATTTAGGGAAGAGGGTATATTTATTTTGATCATCCGTTTGCAACACATCGAAGGAAGCCTCGGAGACCCCACAAACCATATATATTCTTAATCAGAATGAAAAGAGAAATCGTTTGAGGCACGACCGACCGTGTATCCGTTGGCATTCTCACGGTCTTAATTTTTGAGATATCAAATTGAAACTTTGCATACGTATTCTTAGTTCAATTATAATAATAATGCAAACGCCTATAATAAAAAAAAACACTATTTGCGTAAGTACACGAAATAGTCATATATATAAAAATGGCCATAGGAACCTATTTTTTAGAGGGTTATAAAAGGTGGAGGGTATTTAAGCTTCGGTCTTAAGCGAAATTTTCTATCTTGTTTTGTATTAAAATTAAATTAATAAATATACAGCTTTATCCATTTTCTTCTTAAATATCATCTTAACAGTAGTAAGTAGTTAGCAGAGCTCGACTAAAATTTTTGGCTTGTGTCTTTGTTGAATTCGTATTTATCTTCACACCCTTTAAATTATTTAAAACAAGTAAGAAAACTAAATTTGGCTTAGGCCAAATCTTAAATACCTTCAGCCTCCACAACGGTGGGCGTGGCAAATATAGATATATTGTATATTGCGCCCTCTAATAGTGTGCGTATTACGTATCAGCATGCAAGTCTACTTTTATGTTGAATATGGTTTTTTGTAAATTGTGGGCGTGCCTGTTATCCGACAATAAGTGCACTACATTTCAAGTTCACAGACCATTTTTTGTGGCAGATATATAGATTTTTGTCGATTGTGGGCGTGTAGCATTTTTAGCACATCAGTGAATGGGATAACTATGTATTAGCGTACTAAATTTCAAGTTCTTAGGTGAATTTTTGTGGTAGATATAGATTTATGTCAATTGTGGGCGCGAATGTAATCCGAATACGCTCATTTTAAGCACATCGATGGAGCTAATGTTTATAGATGTACATACCAATTTTTGTGGCAGATACATAGATTTTTCTCGATTGTTTGGCGTGGCTCTTGACCGATTTTGCTTACTTTAAATAGCGATCTACGTGCAAAAACTAAAAGTGCCTGTACAAAATTTCACGTCAATATCTCAAAATATACGGCAATAACAGAGAGACACACGGACACACGAACATACATGTCTAAATCAACTCAGTTTTTGACGGTGATCAAGAATATATATACTCTGTAGGGTCTCTGACACCTCCTTCTGGGTGTTGCAAACGGAAGAATAAACTTAGTATACCCTCATCACTAAGGTGAAGGGTATAATAAATTCACACTAAAACTGATAACGAAGTAGTCTCTTTCACTGTAGTATTAAAATACTAAACATCAATGCTAGATTCAAACGATACGCGACATAAAATACTTCAGGCCATACACTATCATGCATATACATATTTGACAAAATATTTTTCACTTTCATTATGTAGTTGAATTATTCCGTTCTAGTAAAACTGTGATAAGTTAAAATGTTATAGTCGGTCAAACCCGACCATTTAGTACCCTACACCAGTTACTTCTAAAATTTATATTGTACTGCTGGGTTAGCTACTAAGTAATTGCGAATTTTAAATAAAAATGAAACTTCAAAATTTTTGCTTAAAATATAACTATTCAAATGGGTACTGTCCGTTTTTCTTGATGACCTTTTACCATCGTTCAGGTCATAATTCCACGTTCATAAAATTTCTGATCTTATCTATCAAAAAAGTGTGATTTAACATTAATAGCGTCAATAAAAATTTTACTATTTAAGGAGTTCTGCATGGAACGAAATAAATGGCAAGATCATGGTGGAAAACAACACCCTTACGATTTGCCACTTCTCAATTACATCGCTCAGTTTGGCGAGTGAAAATACACGTTTTAATTGATCCGATTGGTTTTTTTGGTAAAAGTTCAAAATGCAGGATTCCTATATAAAACCACCGCAGCATAATCTTTTTCTTAAGGTGGTGAGGAATCCATAGATAGAGTTTCTTGACATAGGCAAGCTTTTTTAATTTTTATTTCAATGAATATATGCGATACATTAAGCTTCTCTGCAATATAACGTGTTGTGCTACGACGATCTGAATATATATTGGCTTTGATATGGGTCTCATCGACTTCAACTGAACATCATATTTCAATGAAAAGGAACAGAAATCTGGCAAACCAATTTTAATACTTTCTTTTAAGGATAATAATAAAATATGTGTGGAATGTAGGTCTTGTTCTTCCATTTTTAAATTGGGATAAAAACAAAACCAAAGAACTAATCGATATAATTTTTTTACTAAATGAAAGGTTGAAATCCAAACAGGTACTTTAAACACGTTAACGAAACAAAAGAAAGGGTAAAATCCATCTGTCCGCAATCACATAATTGCCAACCCAATATAGTTTTTTAAATTGTATCAGTAAGCTTTCATAATTGTGGCCATATACGAGTACATATACGCGTAAACTATAAGCATGGTAAATTTGTTTGGCTTTGAGAGATTTTTATCGATTGTGGGCGTGATAATTAACGGATTTCGCCTGATTCTAAAAAAAGAAATATTTGTACAACAACAGACACATGGACATATCCAGATAGATTCAGATTTGTACGCTGATTAAGAATATATATATTTTGCGTGTTTCCGATGCCTCTTGGGTGTTGTATACGGAATGGCAAAATTAGTATACACTCCCTACTAAGTGAAAGATATAATAAACGAGAGGAATAATTTACATTGACTGCACTAACCTATAACGTTCGTTGGAGACTGGAATGGTTATACCGGGATAAAAGCGATCGCCATTACGATAAAATTTTACACGTCTAGCTTTACGGGTGGGTGTGCGACTGCTGAAAATGCGCTTTTTAATATTCGCTGCAACGCAACCAGCACCGGTCCCACTACTAATATGTGTTTCTGTAATTGTGCCACCATTACTACCATTAGTTAATATTAAAGTATCGGCATTTAAAACATTATTGCCATCTCCACCGGCGCCAATATCAATTGTTAAATTACTTGTTGTAACGGTTAAACCTTGGATTGAGGCTGAACAGGCACCACTTAACGATCCATTAGACTTGCATACATTGAGATCAGCGCCTAAACTAATGCTGCCGCTGTTGTTGAGTGAACTATTCAAATCGAGTTTTTGTAATTCTCTTTCAATTTCCGAATTAGAACTGGCCGGACTGTTGCTGCGACTAAGTTGCGTAAGATTCTCCTTCAATTTTATTAAAGCTGTTCGTTGATCAGTTGTTGGTGAAGTTTGTTGTGGCGTGACATTGGAAACTTCATTAGTTTGAGAGCTGCTTGAGTCATTCAGTGACGTTAATAGAGACCGATTTAAGTGATTATTGATCGTTTGTATTTCCATTCTGTGGAATATAGTATATCAAAAAATATTAAATGAGATAATAATAACACCAAATTATGTTAACAGTTATAAAATTTTGTATAAACATTGTAAGAAGGTCATAAGTAGTTATACTATTATGACAGTTGACATATGATACGTGCCATGTCTATGCACACACTAAAGTTCTATTAATGTTAGATGGATTCTAGGAAACAATGTAGGAACTTTGCGATCTTTCTACCGACATACATTATTTAACTTTTAAAAAAAGTGATCCACTTCTAGAATTTGAGTGTGAGATGTTTTTATTTAACCGCTTAGTGACATTTTATGTGCTTCCCAACCTCTACGAATTCGACGGTATAATAGGTTATAATCTATTAAAAGAAACTAACGCCATAATAGACGTTGGAAAGGGTACCGTTCACTGTGGAAGCGAACTTAATTGCCTAGGTTACAAAAATAGGGTCAACAATATTGCGGTCAAGGCGTCACGTGACCCTATGACCGTAAATGACGATTTCGAGAATATGCTAGCAAACAATTGGTACGCCTTTGCAAACTCTGATAGAGCACTGCCCTACAACACAAGAGTTTGTGCTAAAGATGCTGAAGACTAAAAACGACAACCCTATCTATTCCAGACCATATCCGTATCCTGCCTCGGTGAGAGGCTTTGTGAATAAAGAGATAGAAGCACTGTTAAAAGACAGTATTATAAGGAAGTCATATTCAACATATAACTCCCCAATACATGTTGTCAAGAAAAAGGGATTTGACGAAGAGAGCAATCCTAAACACAGACTAGTAATTGATTTTAGGAAATTAAACGATCATATGAGGACAAATATCCAATGTCGGACATATCAGTTGTTTTGGCTAATCTGGGCAACTCAAAATATTTAACCACCCTCGATCTCAAATCCGGCTTTTATCAAATTATTTTAAAAGAGGCAGACAGAAAAAAGACAGTCTTTAGCGTGAATAATGGTAAATACGAATTTTGTCGCTTGCCTTTCGGACGGAAAAATGCACCTAGCATTTTCCAAAGGGCAATCGATGACATACTCAGAGACGATATAGGAAAAACGTGTCAGGTCTACATGGATGATATAATAGTTTATTCTCCCGACGAGACAACATACTTAAGAGATGTAGAGAAAATTATCCAAAAATTAGGTAGAGCAGGGATGAGAATATCTTCTGAGAAGTCCAAATTCTTTAGAGAAGAAGTAAAATTTTTGGGCTTCAGAATATCAGGCAAGGGCATATCAACTTGCCCAAATAAGGTAAAGGCAATAGCCGAATATGAAGAACCCAAATCACTGAGATCACTAAGGTCATTTTTAGGACTCTGTGACGAGAAAAGTCGTCATCCACTCGTTTTCCTCTCCCCCTAAGATACAGAAACGTCATGTTAATAGTATAAGTAGAATTAGGTAACTTTGTTATTAATTTTATTTAAGTGGTAACTTCACTCACCGCCACTTAATCAAGCATATTGGAATATTTCTAATGTTCCAATATGCTTGACCAAACCGAGGCTTTGTCGATAATGATCGACAAAGGATCGGGCTTTTCTGATACCAACCTTCAAGGAGTCAACATCACAACTTATCTTAGGCAGTGTGTTTCTCTAAGTTCATCAAAAATACTTTTCTCTAAGTTCATCAAACATACTTTTCTCTAAGTTCATCAGAGGAAGTTTTTCTAAGTCCAACAAAGGTAGTATTAAAATGCAGGGAGTAATCCTGACGGGATCGCATTAGTGAAATCATAGCCATAATACAAAGGGCGCAAGGCCTGTTGGAGTGATGTGAGTGAAGTGACCACTCTTATATGTGAAGTATTAAATTAAGTTTCAATGTACGCAAGTGTAAATGAATAAATAAATCTAAGTCGTTATATAAGTGAATCAGCGAGCGTCTTCAGTTATAAATAAATGGACGAGTCACCCTACGCCGACGGATTATCCCCGGCCTAGTGGAGAAAATCTCGTTACATTGGCGCCCGAGCAGGGACGCTCGTCCTGTTCAAAAGAAGTACAAGTGACATTGAAACATAGACATATTCAAGTTACAAGCCAAAGACACAAGTCGTTAACTTAACTGATATACCTGTAAAGTGCGTAGTAACAGAACACACGCAAAATCGGACGATCGCAAAACGGTAATTAATAGACATTATATACTAAAGAAACTCCGTTATACTTCTGCTATTTGATCTCTTTAAGAAAAGCAAGAATTGAATTATAAATTAGTGTTGAAGGAAAGTGGCCGCATGAATAACATTCCTGAGAATAGAAAAAAAATTGTATCAAGTGTATAGATAACTTATTGAAAGTAAAAAACACAAATAAGCAACGGAACATATTGCAACAAATTCTATTGTGTATACTAATGTGACAATTAATTAAAAATTGCGTAGTGACTTAAAGTTGAAAAAAAAATTAAGGTACATACGTTTATACATGTGGATAATTTAAAAAAAAAAGAAGAGAAAATTGCCTATCCGTGTAGCAATAAATAAAAATAATTCTTAATCAAGATAAAAGAAAATCGAAGAGCAAGAAAAGAATTCAAAAGATCAAGGTAACTACACATTGAACTAGGTAAATATATAATCAAAAAATTATATATAAAAAAATTACATATACCTGTTATATGTATGTATATCGGTGTAACCATATACATATATTTATAAATATATATATACGAGTATATATATATATGTAAATGATACATAGTTAAAAAAAAAAAGGGTTAAATTTATACATATCGACATACGAATATACATATGCACATATATATGCTGGAGTGACCGTATATATATCTGCAATGCATAACGGTAGCTCTAAAAATAAGAAGAGAGAATTTGAATATGCTTATGCACATATATATACTGGAGTAACCGTATATACATATGTATATGTACATAACAGTAGCTATAAATAGTAAAAGGAAAATTTGAATACATCAAGGTACCGTACACTTAGACGTTTATAAATACATATATATATATATACAAGTGAATATTTAAACTATATAAGCAACATACAAATTGGGAAAAAAACAAGAGGTTTTGAATTTGCATTCGTATATATAGGCGCAACCGTACATATATAAATTTAATAAAAGCGAACTATGTAATATATGGGTGTAACCGTATAAATAGTACCACTTAATACTATATAATACGTGAAATAAAGTAATCAAGTATACGTACATATGGGTGTAACCGTATGTGCACATAAGCGACATTTAAATCGATACTAAATTTAATTATACATAGGCACATATATATTGGTGTAACCGTATATATGTAAAAATTTTTTTAACGGTAATCATAAACACACTTAATAATTTTGCAATTGCGCATCACTTTGGCGCATTACTGTAGAAACCGTTGTGTTACTAAAATATAACAAAAATAAAGACAAAAGACAATTTATACATAGCAAAAGCCAGAGGTGGCCAACCAAGGGAAATTCTAAGGGCACCACACACCCGAACAGTTTATTATTATTTATTTATTTTATTTTCTTTTGGGATTTTATACACAAGTATTAACTGAGACACCCTATAGCTAGACGTGACTTTTCATTACTTTTGATAATCGCTTCTCTTCGTATAACAAATTCACCTGGCCGCAACCAAAGTTTTTTTTGTTTTGTTGCCCTAACCTGATTATTCATATTATTTGGGTCTTATTATAAAGAAAAAAAAAATTCTTAACCATGACTAGTACGGAATTTCGTACCACATGGGTGTATCCCCTACGTAAGGAGGAGTTGTCCGCATATCTCAAAGAATTCGATATCGACTCAAGTGGTACCGTAGAGGAACTACGCCAGCGGTTCAAAAAATTTTTGGAGGGTTCGCATACAGCGGAAGAATTGAAACGACTCCTGACAATACAAGCCCATCATGAGGGAATTAAAATTTCCACAGAGAGAACATCATATGAAAAAGAAACTGATGTCGCGGTGGATGACCAGGAAGATGACGACGACGACGATGACGCCAACACAGTCAAGACCGTGATACCCCCGGCAAAAAGTAACAAAAGGGTATATAACGAGAAACCAACCGATTCCGAAAAAAACTGTATCTCCAACAAAAGAGAAGTTATGGAAACCGTGCGGAAGTGGGGCGTTTCTTAAACCGGCGGCTCTGAACCTTTTACCTTCATAGAGCGCTTGGAGGAGATGGCAGAAACATACGGTCTAGATGTACACGCGTTACCAGCAGCAATGCCACAGTTTTTAAGGGATAATGCACTGGCATGGTTCCGTAATAATAATGCCCACTGGGACAAATGGAGGAGCTTCAAGGAGGATTTCTTGAAATTTTTCCTACCACCTAGTTACTTGGAGAGGGTGGAGGACGAAGTTCGTGCTCGTAAACAGCGCCCAAATGAACTGTTCAAAAATTACGTTTTGGACATTCAAACGAAAATGAGGCATACGATGATGAGTGAAGACGAAAAGCTAACTCAAATTTTCCGCAATGCCCTGCCGGAGTACCTTCGATATATTCGCCGCAAGGACTTTAACAATTTGGCCGTACTCTTAGAATAAGCGGGAGATTATGAGTGTATCCCGAACATTCCGCAACGAACGCCACAAACACGAGAGTCTCATAGAGTGGCGAACTACGATCATCTAGTTAATAATAACATTGGACAGACGTCAACCGACCGAACGACTAATCTTAGGCCTCAGGGTAGAGCCCCTAGTCGTCTAGTGAATAAGAGCCACCCGTCGAGAACTACAAACGTCAATCAGCGCCCAACTATTAGTAATGTTGCCCAACCATTACGAGTGAATTACCGGTGTGCAGAAACAGGGCATACCGCGAGGAATTGTAGGAGACCAGCAAAGCTGTTTTGTTGGAATTGCGGATTAATTGGCATCCGCATTATTGATTGCTGCCGACAACAACAACCGCAGGGAAATGCCAGAGAGGGCCCGAACTCAATGAGAGGTGGTCGGGTCCCGGCGACAAACCCCGATATCAACAACACGATCTTTAAATGTACTGAGGATCGACTCACCGCTACAATATTATTAAACGGCATAGAAGTCACAGCTCTGGTCGACACTGGGGCGACATGCTGTTTCCTCAGCCGTTCCTACGCATATCAACTGGGTGCTAATGACATACGAGAAAATACTGCTATAGGTATAACTTTGGCGGACGGCTCGCGTCGCCGGGTATCACAAGCACTTACATGCAATGTCCGACTCGGTGACACCAGTCGGGACGTCGAGTTTCGAATTATGCCCGGAACATGTGAAAATGTTATTCTAGGATTCGGTTTTCTAGCGATTTTCAAAGTAACACTTTCCTGTGCAGGAATAAGAATTCATTTTGACCAGCCATGCACTACAGCTGAATGCGGCCTAGTCGCGTTGGAGCTATGGCGAGCGCCTGGCCTTGCAAAGAAAATAACTCCAGCCAGTTATACCCCACCAACATTTACCAACCTAACCCCACCAGCAACTGAACTCAATGAAATTAGGGAAAATAAATCTGCTCGGACGTTAAACACGAGCGAGAGTCCCACTTATGCCGCTACACGCAAGAATAAAAATATAATGGTAATGTCGAATTCCCAACCTATGCCACAACAGTCACATACGAGGAATGAGAACCGAGATAACCCGTTCATACCTAATCGAAGTATACCCGAGCCTGAAAAGTCATCAAGATTACCCAAAGAGCCCTCTAGAAGTAATCTCAAGGCTCAGAAGACAAACCTGGAAAATTCCGAAAAGAAGCAAAGAAGGTACCGAGCTGAAAATCCAACGAATCAACAAGGTAAAGTCCACCCTAACATATCGAAAGACAGCCCAGACGCGAGCACAACCAAAGAAGATTTCCTAATAAGAGAATTTTTGGAAGTGGAGCTGGCCAAATTTCAAAATGTAACAGGCCTTACCCATATTGACGAACACCCTATCAAGATGATCGACGATTGTCCCGTTAAGATTCGTTACCAGTCGCGGAATCCGGCAATGCAGAAAATCATAGACGAGGAGGTAGATAAATTACTCCAGAAAAGCTGCATTGAGCCCTCCAATAGTCCATATAGCTTTCCAATAACGTTGGTACGTAAGAAAGATGGCAGATGGAGGCTGTGTATGGATTACCGTCAACTTAACAAAAGAACAGAACCCGACGCATATCCTTTGCTGCGCATTACACATATCCTTGATCGGTTAAAGGAAGCCAAGTACATCAACAGCCTTGGTCTTGAGAATGGATATTGGCAAATTCCTGTAGCAGAGGGTAGTCGAAAATACATGGCTTTTACGTTGTCCGGACGTGGTTTGTTCCAATAGAAAGTGATGCCATTTGGGCTTCACTCAGCGCCAGCCACGTTTCAGCAAGTACTAGACACAGTGATAGGTCCTGATCTAGAACATTTTGCCTTTGCCTATTTAGACGACATCGTACTTATCGGTAAAACCCTGCACGAGCATATGGAAAATCTTAGCGAAGTTCTACGACGACTGCGGGTGGCCAATCTTAAAATAAACACCGCCAAGTGCGAATTCTTTAAAAGTGAAGTACGATATTTAGGTCACATCGTGACCAATGAAGGCATCAAAACAGATCCAGACAAAATTAGCTCGATTATAAATATGAAGCCTCCACAAAATGTCAGAGAGCTACGTAGATTTTTGGGAACGACATCGTGGTACCGCCGATTCGTACCAGACTTTGCAAATATTTCCCAGCCCTTAACTGCTCTGTTAAAAAAGGGCAAACATTGGTCAGGGTCAAAGGCTCAACAAACAGCGTTCGAAACATTGAAACACGTACTTTTGTGTTGCAAACTGACGCCAGTGAAGTAGGCCTTGGTGCGGTGCTTACCCAAGAAATCGATGGAAATGAGCGGGTGATTGCATACGCAAGCCGCCACTTGAACCAGGCTGAAAAAAATTATAGTACCACTGAGAAGGAGTGTTTGGCAATGGTATGGGGCATTAGAAAAATGCGCCCATATTTAGAAGGTTATAAATTTATTGTGTTAACCGACCATCTTTCGCTTAAGTGGCTGAATGCACTGGACCTAGCTAGGTGGGCGCTAGAGCTCCAGCAATACAACTTTACCATCGAATATCGAAAAGGAAGTCAAAACGTAGTCGCTGTCGCTCTTTCATGCCAACCCATAGAAGATTTCCAAGTAGCCACAACCGCGCAGCACACACCCAAACTTATATCCGAGGAAGAAATACCATGCTCATGGATTCGTAAGCGACTCGAAGAGATAAAATCACAACCAGAAAAATACCCCGACTATGCCTGGATAAAGGGTCAACTGTACCGGCACTTCACGACCCAATCTCACGAAGACGACGAGGTTTCGTGGAAATTGTGCGTAGCCAAGCATCTAAGATCCCGTGTAATGAGTGAAAACCACGATCAACCAGCAGCCGGTCATCTAGGGGTGCGCAAAACAGTATACCGCATTGCAAATCGTTATTATTGGCCCGGTCTAACAAGAGACGTCAAAAATTATGTGAAGAAATGCGAATCATGCCAGCGTTATAAAATGTCACAAAGGAAACCAAAGGTGAAATGTTAACGCACATACCTGAAGAGCCTTGGGCCACGGTATGCGCTGACTTTATTGGACCATTACCTCGTTCAACTCACGAAAACACAGTACTCCTAGTCATGGTCGACAAATTTTCAAAGTGGGTAGAACTGATTCCCATGCGTCGAGCCACCGCCGAGGGTGTCCTAAAAGCACTTAGGGAGAGAATCATAGCCAGGTATGGCGTTCCCAAGTTATTGATCACAGACAATGGTGCGCAATTCTCCAGCAACGTACTTAAGAAATATTTCAGTTCCATTGGTTTCAAAAGTGATAGCAGAAGTCAAAGGGTTAGGTCAAAGACGTACGTGCCATATCCGAGACCTCAAACCATACATCAACACGACAGAAAATGAATCGGTGTCGTCAGATGAGACGGATGTAAAGCTAAAGTAAAGAACATTCCTCTTCTCTTTTATTTCTAGAACAGAACAATATGTCAGATTGTGGGTCACCAATCACCCTGTCTTCCACCAGTTCTTGGGAAGGTATGGGTCTACCACCTTCATCGGACGCTACCTCCACCGTGGAGCTCGTACGATGGAGATGATTTTTCTCACCCTTCGCCACCGAGTTGGGGTCCGCAGAGCAGCGAAGAATCCTTTGTTCCTTTGTCCTAGTCTGGTAGCTTTCGAAACCAAAAATTCCGAGGAAGTGGTTCTTGGGAACCATCTTAAGCTGGAGTTTACCCAGAAAATTACCATGATAATACCTCCAGGAAGTCATCGCCGAATCATAAAGCCCAGGCAATGAATCACGGAAGCGACACCGGTGCCGGAGGACGTAATGTCTCCGACCATCCTGTTTGAGGCCGTTCAGGAGGACGTAATGTCTCCTACCCCACTGTTCGAGGACTTACAGGAGGACGCAATGTCTCCTATCCCACTGTCCGAGGACGTACCAGAGGACGAAATGTCTCTGTCCACGTTGTTAGAGGTCTTTCCAGGGGACGAATTGTCTCCCACTAAATGCCCAGTAACCACAAAGGAGTTTCCGGATCGCCCGGATCTGGCAGCTTTTCCATCCGTTAAATTTCTTCATAGCAAGAAACTAGTGATAGATGTCGTTAGGGAAGACAATCAATTAGAGATTGTTACCAACGAACATAACAGGGCTCATATAGTTTTGTAAAACGTAACAAACGTTTAGGAAATAAATTTAGCAAAATATTTGAAGAAAAAATTGTTGAAAGGGACTTAGGATCCACGGTTCTTATAGAGGGTAAAAGAATTTACAAGGACAATTTGAGATAGATATTCCTACCTTTCTGAAATGCAATTTATATGTCTTTACAGGCTTGCAACAATTATAGACTACACGTCATTCCGCTTTATAGCAGTCACAGCGGGCAACGTGATGACCTATGACAACTACAGCCAAATCATTTACGGCACTAATTGTGGAAACTCAGAAAATACTTAAAAATACATCCGATGAACGACTTGCATACGAGTTGAAACACCAAAGTACAGAAATACAACGCCTTCTGGATACTTTAAAGCTGCACAAATGAATATCTAGGTCTTTGGATTTTTTGGGCTCCGCATTAAAAATTATTGCAGGAACCCCAGACCACGACGACCACAAGTTTTTGATAAATAATGAAAATAGGATAATAGAAAATAATAACCTCCAAAGAAATATAAATAGTACTATGCAGGGAAAAATGAACGAGATTACAGAAAGAATAAACCAATTGCAGGGAAAGGGGTATAAGCAAACTCAGACCATTTTGTGGCAGCTGATTATGACCAGAAATGCGGAGGTAATTACGCACTTGAATAATATTGCACTGCCTTTTATGTTGGCAAAAGCCGAAATTATTAATCCAACTATTTTTAACGTTGAAGAAATAGAGAACCTTCTAACCACAGAGTCGGTACCAATTAGAATAATTTGTGTTAATATTTGTCAATATTTGTGTTAAAAAGTATATTAAAGCGTCGATAATATGTTAACATTATTATGTAATTATAAGATCAAGCCACACAGAATTGTGTGCTTTATTAACAAATGTGTATGTGAAAACATTAAATGAATTGTATAAGCATTTGATGTTGGCATATGTAAGAGTATATACAACGCAATGATGATAATAAAAATATGAAAATGAAATGTAATAATAAAATATGATAATAATAATAGTAGTAATAAGGAAAATTGGCAATATTATAATAACCCTCAGCGATCGAGGTCGATCGATTTTAGAAGGGGGAGAGTTAAGAATCACTGTCCGTGTTTTGGTTATATTTAAACTGACAGTAGTCAGTTTAAATATAACCAAAATTGCAAGTTTGGCAATTATTTTTTTTTAGCATAGTTAAATTTAAGCTTGTAATCGCGGAATGCATGATCAGCACCTTCGCGATTGCAAGTACTGTAAAATATGTGTGCCAATTATTTTCGTCAAGCTGCAATGTAAGCATTCTGCAGCTTGACAAAAAAAAGTTAAATAAAAGAAAGCCACTCGTGGTTTTCTGAGTCATAAAGTTATTAACTAAATAAATAATAAAATTATTAATTTATATACTCTACACTAATATCTTAAATACTTTGATAAATTTTCAATATAAATTAAACTTTATAAATATAAATATATTGTGTTTTACCCTATGGGCAAAATGAGCCAATAATTTTATTGGTGTACATGTAGGTGAGTATTGTAATATGCTGGTGTACGGGTGTTTGAGTGGGCAACGACGGACAAATAGGCGGACAGAAATTCACATTAAACGGACTGACTGAAACAGTGTGTGTGTCGGTATGGATAAATGTGCTTTGAACTTGGTATGTCTGTGTATGCCCAAATCCACATAGTGTTTGAATGTGGTATGAGTGAGTGTGTGATTGAGAATCTGCCGTCGGTTCGTAATTGCAAGAAAAATATATACACTGATTGTATGAATGAGATAGTATGTTTGAAGTTCAGAGTGCAGGGCATCAGGTGTAGGTGTGTGTGTGGATAGGGTCATAGTCCTTCTGCTAAAGCAAATAACTATAATAATATATATAATATATACGAACAATTTTTTTTATCCTAACATTTTTTTCTTTTTTTATCCCAACGATGGTATATATACAATATATAACAATGATTCTTTTTACCCCAACATTTAACATATACACAACGAAAAAACGACTTTTGTGACATACCATTTGACATTTTTTTTTGTTTCTTTTTTTTTTTTTTTGGTCGCAATGCATATTAATTGCTGTGCGACCATATATGAGAAAATAAAACCCCTTAGCGGACTTCACACACTTCCTTTAATTTCTTGTTCTTCTTCGGCAGAACTGGTTCGTTTGCTAGGGATTTATATTTTGGCAAATTTGTCTTGTTCTGAACTGAAGGGAACACTCTATTTGGGTTAGGGGGCTTTGTTTTTTTTTGGGATCCCCATGGATGTGTCCATGTAGTTGTCTTTAAATAAGCATGGTACTCAGGGGAAACTTTTGAACGGAAAACCTTATTTCTGACAGATGCGTTTGCTGAAGATTTGTATCTTGGCCAATTTGACTTGTTCGGAACTGAGGAGGACTTTTGGACGGAACACCATATTAGTGGCAGGTGCGTTTGCTGAAGATTTGTGTCTTGCCAAATTTGTCCTGTTCCTGGCATACTGAATATGTTTATCGGGGCACCTGCCGCTAAGGCTTAATCTCGCGGTGCAAAACACGAATTTTGGTTGGAATGCATTATAAGGATGCATTCCCTAGTGGTTAATGGGGATGCTACCAGTTGGTGCCTTACCACCCATGGCTAATGCCGAGAGTAAGAGCTCGGTAATCCGAGCTCCAAACAAGTCGGTAAAGTGATATACATGGAGCAACTTGAGGCAGTACTTCACCAAGTGTATCGCCCCGACTTAAATATATAAATCAGACAGACAAACAAAAGCATACCACATCGGACAGACATCATAACACACTGAAAAAGGAGGATAGAGGCAGCAGCAGAACATCAAGCATGTGGTCACCTATACAAAATATAGGTGGTCATGCACGACGAAGGCCACCGCCCCCACGGAGCTCCACTACATACACTAAAGCCCCAAAAATTGGAGATCCAAGGGCAGGGGAAAGGGTACGACGCAACAACAACAACAACCATTACAATTATTACTTATACTAATACTTAAATCTAATACATCTTATTCTATTCGTCGGACCAAAAGTCGCGTTGGCAAAAGTAGTCAACTGATCATAGTACTCCCCACTGGAGAGAATACCACCTAATTTCCCATAGCAGGTAAATCCCTAATGTCAGCATACAATTCACATGTGCAAAGCACATGTAGCGGATCTTCCATCAGGGATCCACATGCACATACACTCGAATCCACCAAGTTCCTGTCAAAGAGGAAGGCATTAATGGAGCTATACCCAGTCATTAAGTATCCAAGGAAGAGGGAAAACCTCAAACCCCTCCTTGCAAACATATCTGAAACGTTCGGGGCGAAGCGGTGTGACCCACAAGGGTCACAGTCCCATCTCGTCTCCTATCTACTTAAAGCCATCTCCTCAAGCTGACTACGGACATTCGTTTCACCATCACGGATAATACCCCACAACCAATCATTCGGACCCATATCAAGCCCTCTTTTAAACTTAAACGTCATGGCCCGTCTAATTATTTCCAAGTAAAATGGAAGCACACCCATCAATACTTGAAGGGCAGACGTTGACACAGTGCGACACACTGGCAAACATGCCAGCAACATTATGCGCGACTCCTTCATAAAATACACTGGATGAGTAAGCAATGCACGCAACGAAGAGTCCATGATAGACAATCCGTGCGGCACGCTTGCTCAGCCCCCAGTCAGATCTGATAACGTGTTGGAGAGGACCAACTACACCTAGAATCCTCTTTATCATAGCATTTAAATGAGGGAAGAAATTTAATCTCTCGGCTACTGTTATACCAAGGTACCTAACCTCATGAACATAACGGATAGGATTACCGTTCAAGTCGACAGATGACGATTCGGTGAGAGCCTCCCCTTCAACAACATCATGACCGTCTTACTGACGGACACAGACACTCCCACACTTTCACCCCACCCAGATATCAATGACATCAGAGTAACAAATTTTTGCTTTAGCTCCAACCTGGAGGAACCTTCAACCATAACGAGCAGGTCGTCAGCATACGCGACACATCTAGAAAGCCGTTCCAGCTGTACCAACAGGGGATCCATCATTAGTTTCCATATAACAGGACCACTGACAGAACCCTGCGGGCAGTCCCGAACAACATCCGCCAAAACAACACCACCAGAACCAGCGACGCGGGCCCGCCTATCAGAGAAATAGCTACCCCAAAGAGCCATCCCCCGCAGCCGATCTAGTATGGCGCTCCATAGAGAATTATCGAAATCCCCCCTATAGTCTACAAAAATGCCGAGCATTTTGCACGAAGTCTCGGCTACTGCCTATTTGACCACAGACCATGCGTCCTCTGTACCCCGTTCTTGTCTAAACCCAAATTGGCTGTCAGAGAGCTGAAAAGTCAGACTACCCTGCAGCCTGTCCAACATAATCCGCTCCAGGACCTTACTAAATACCGGAAGTAAACTTATGCCCCTGTAAGACGCCGGATCAGTCCTAACCCTTTCCTGTAATTTCAGCAGTATGATGACACGGGCTACCCTCCACTGGCAAAACACTCCTGGTACAGGCAGTACAAGTAGTCCGGAATGGAATGGAAATAAAATATGGATAGATCATAATAAAAAAAAAATAAAAAGAAGTGCATATTTAAGGAGGAGCGAAATAATTTTATTGTTTTAAACATTGGTACAGCAGAAGGAGTGAGTACATCAGACCCGACCTTGCACTGCACTACACTACTTAGCTCCACAAATACGTTATAATTAGTTTAGTAAACGCGAGGCTATAAATCACTTTGTGATATGTCATTATATTAACACAGGGATCAAATGAAGTACTCTTCACCAAATTTTGTCAAAAAAGTATTACATTACATGGGAAAGAGTTCTAAATGCGGTCCAATTTGTAGCACTTCGGTCTCCGTCGCAGAACAGTTTGATCGATAGCACTAGCAACGTGATTTAAAAAGATATCGTAGCAATCTGGTGTATCATTCGTAGATAACTCATAATGACAGTCAACTTGACTAAGTATAGAATTTAAAAGGCAAAAATCACAATCATAAAAATTGTAACTGTAATCAGAACCATTATTGTAATTGATAAAACTATAAAAATCGAATTCAAGCAGTAACGGTATATGATGTAAACTGCCAACTGAAAAAGACATTAGTATCTTTGTCAGCTTACAAACATTAACTCTAAATTCGCTTGATACGAATATTAAGTCTAAATAGCGATTTAATTGATTAGGTATATTGTTTACCTGAGTTAGCCCTACACTAAGTAAGCTATCTATTAATAAAATTTCATGGTCATTGTTGACATTTGTAGGTACGAGATTGGAATGATCGCTATGACATTATACTGTAAAGGTAAATGTATGTAGTCTCTAATATTATATGTCGCGCAACGCGCAACGTAAGAATCCAGCTGAGAAGCTTGGTATTTTAATTTTAGAAACTAAATGAATGAGACTCACGCAAATACGTTTTTTAGTCTGTTTTATTAAATGAAATTCCATTTCTTATATACTAAAATTAATACAATAAACTTACAACAAATTATAAATACAAATTACAAATATTCAATAATAAGCATAAAATTAAACTAGGTTATTCTTATTGTTTAATTGACATAAGCTCTATTTTTGCAAAAATATGCAAAAATCTAAAATTAACTTAAATAAAAATAATAATAATGTGACCTATATTTAAGCAAAAAGTTGAATATATGAATGATGTTAAATATATGAATTGAATTATTATAATAATTGAGTGAATATGTTCACTTAATTGTGAACACACTACACCCCTATCCCATAGGGGAAAAAAATAATTTTTTTTTGTGTCTGTTCTCTATATATACAATAAAAAAATATATATATATATAATGTTTATTTTAAATTATATTAAGATTAAGTGCTATTATTAATTATTCTAAAATGTATGTTGTTTTCTTATACCACATGGTTTTAGTAAGTTATTGTGAAATATTTTTAACGTGTTATTTATTTATTTATTTATTTACATTTATTTACTTATGATCCAACAACCAAGCTTAAAGCTTAAATTTAGTTGGGATTGAAAATTACAATAACGTTGAAAACATCTACCAAAATAATACTAATAATATTAATATATACTAATGATATTAATAGAATGCGAAAAAAATTACATATAGTACTTAAATAATTCCTTCCTAAACCTATTAGCATCAGTCATGAGTTGAAGGGCGGTAGATAAGGAGTTCCAGAGGCGCACAGCATTTATAAAGAATTGTCTTTCAGACATTAGAGTGTCGTGTTGGAATGTTGTAATCTGTCTGTGTCTAAGAGACCTTGAAAAAACTAATTTATTAAAAAGATATTTTGGCTCCTTTATGGTAATGATTTTATGGAGCAGGATTAAAGTTCTAAATTTCAGCAAATTATCAAAAGAAAAGCCATAGAGACGGTTTTTGTGAGCAGCTAAACTGTCACGTCTTTTTAAATTAAAAACATACCTAATTATGGAGTTGTATATCTTATTCAGTCTGCACGAGGATACATAATCGCAGTTAGAGAAAATTTCGCAACCATATGTCAAATACAGGCATCAAATATGTTTTAGCTATAAGCAATCGTATGTTTAATGGAATATAGAACTGAGTGGGCCATAAGGCTCGCAGCATACCATACACTTTACCCACACATGAATTTTTATGGTTGGTCCACGTTAGCTTGGTATTAAAAATTAGTCCAAGATTCTTTACCGTATCCACTACTTCAATCCGTTCATTATTCATAATAATATTAAAATCAAAATCAAAATAAGTCGTTCTGGTTCGTTTATATATCACAATGCATTTGCTTTTAGACGGGTTTAGACAGAGTCCATTCTTTTTTGACACATTAATCAAGTCATTATTAAGATTATTAACGCAATTAGACATTAAGTCGAGCGGACAGCTAAGATGAAGTTGCACATCATCAGCGTACATGTGGGACCTGCACCATTTTAATACATCAGGAATATCGTGGATAAACATGGAGAATAAAAGAGGACCTAGTATAGAGCCTTGAGGCACTCCGCGAATAACAGGTAAATCATCGGAATAAGAATTATTAACAAACACACGCTGGGATCTACGTGAAAGATATGATCGAATTAAGTTATTTGCAGAAGAGGAGAAATTAAATATAAACTTAAGTTTGAGACATAGGACCTCATGGTCGACAGAATCAAAGGCTTTGGTATGGTCAAGAAGAACTAGAAAAGACACCCAGCTTTTGTCAAGGTCCGATCTAATTTGCTCGATCACATCGATTAATGCAGTAGTGCATGATCTATTCGGACGATAACCGGACTGACGGACGGACAAGAGCTTATTGATGTTTAAGAAAGAGAACATCTGTCGTTGTATTTAACTGGCAATAGGTCGGTATTCGTCATTGCGCTTACGCAGTGGAATAATTTTAGCCATTTTCCAACATGAAGGGAAGGTAGATCTAATCAAAATGTCATTAAATATGTGCGTGATTGGCTTAATGATATTAGGCAAAAGGATTTTCAAAAATTTTGGGTTAATACCGTCATAACCAGAAGTGTTAGATTTTATAGATAGAATACTATATAAAACATCACACTCATCAACGTTAGAAAAATTAAAGGCATAATATTCAGTTGTAGCTGTTCTAATATTGTAAGTAACGGACCGTCTCGCTCTTTTAAAGACCTCATATAACTCAGGTGTCCTAAAACGTTTCCATCTTTTGTAACAGACATCTCTGATTTTAATTAAATCAGCAATGCGCTCGTTAAACCAAGGGGGTTGGTTGTGTCTAATTACTTTTAACTTTACGGGGATAAACCTGTTAAATAGCCAAGAAATATGATAATTTAAATAAGATAGTTTACAATCAGGAGTGGGAAGATGATAAAGCATGTTCCAGTCGATATTGTTAACTGCGATACGTAAGTCCGGATAAGAAATATTATTAAAATCTCTAAAGACAACTTGTTCAATAGGCGTATCCAACTGAATTTGGTAAGATAGGAAAATTAAATCGTGTTTTGAAAAAATTGGAACGGAGATTTGATCATAGAGAAGTGTATTATTTAAATTATTAGTGAAAAAAATGTCTAGAAGAGTGCTAGATGTTTGTAAAAAGTGTGTTGGGATAGTGTGATTAACCGGTACTAAATCAACGATATGCATAGCATCGGTTAACCTATCGTCATTAAGGATATTACTATTAAAGTCACCGCCAATAATAACATCGGAGTAACCAAGAGCCAGGTCATGAATTAATTCGGACAGTAGGGTAGGGTCAATATTATTATTTGGTCTGTAAATACAGCCCAAGAGTATTTTATTAAAATCCAGATTAATTTCAATAAATAGATATTCAAAAGGACTCGTGGTATCCGATCTGCATAGGACTTCAAATTTAACATGTGATTTAACAAAAATAGCTACCCCACCCGCATGTCGTACTCTATCGGCACGTAGGATCCTATACCCATCAAGATTAAACATAGAATCCGTATCGTAAGATCGAAACCAGGTTTCAGAGACACAAATCACACTTACATTACTTCCTTAAAACAAATACCTGAATTCGTCAAATTTTAAGGCTTTGAGCATTAATGGGACAAACATGAAACATGTTACGGATTGCAAAGAATACCTAGAATGCTGCGTGATACCAAACTGGAACTCAGATCCACCCTATAAGTGCCTTCCATTGAACGAGGCGAAAG
Source organism: Ornithomya fringillina (assembly GCA_963978525.1). NCBI lineage: Eukaryota > Metazoa > Arthropoda > Insecta > Diptera > Hippoboscidae > Ornithomya > Ornithomya fringillina. Next base: position 16,293,914 of record OZ021690.1, on the reverse strand, counting down.
GTAGATGACCACCACAAGAGGTAAGGAAGGAATATAAAAGCAATATAAATGTAATCTTATTAAAGCATATATAAAAGATAGTAACAAGTATAATATAAAAAGGTGTAATATAAAAAATAAAAATAGTGAAAAAATAATATGCATAAAGTTAACAATTAATATTTGTAAATGCGTTAGAAAAATTATGTAAACATAAATTTTGATAATTCGAGCAAAACATTGAAAAGAAAAAAAATTCATTAAAGCGATAATATACATATAATATAGAAATTGAAAGTGTGTAGAAATATCTAAAAACAGCTTGATTATAAAACAAGATTAAAAAATCTCGTGCAGACAGTCAAGGCGTTCAACGGCATGTGAATTAGGATCGTTAATATCAATATCATTTTTGATGAGTGCATAACAAGACATATGCGTTTGACTTATGCCCGTTTGCTTCTGTACGTAAGACATTAAACGAAGCAATATGTAACCACTTTTTGGTGGTAGCCACCTCAAGATCAGAGCAAGTGCTCTCACCTACTATACGGGTTCGATCTTTCTTAATGGCATTATTTTTACCAGGCAGTGGTTTAGGCAAACCAGCAGAAGCAATTGCATTATCAGCAGCAACATTATTAGCAACAACATTACCAGTGGCAGTAATGACGGGTGAACTACTCACAGTTTAAGAATCGAAGCGTTAAGGTGAGTTAACACTTACACAATTGATGTGGTATGTCTTATGATACATCCAACAACATATAAACCGCTCCGAGTCACCTTTTAGACCACAAGTTGGCTTAAAACACTCCATCATATTGTAATTGTAAAGCAGCGCGCCAGATATGTACAAATAGTATGCGATAATTTTCAAATGAAATTTGCAGGTTAAATTAATTATCCAATAAGAGTTTAATCAATATTAACTAATTTGCGTTTAAGTAACTATGAAATTAAAGATTAAACGCATAAAAGTTAAAAATTTTATAAAATTATTAACTTGCTAAAATTTCACGAACTTCTAATAAGCAAAGTTGCCAAATTTCTCTTTAATTATATAAGAGGGCTGCAGAAACCTATGTGTCTAAAAATCAAAAGTTCAGAAAATCAACATTTATTTTTAAAATACGTGGTGTATTGACTCAATCAGAAAGTAATATCTGTGGAGTATGGAGTAGACTCTGCAATAACGAAGGAGAATATTATTTATTCCATCAAAGATTGCCATAGCCTTTTTGTACAATACCTTTAAGTAAATAGTCGTTGGCCACTAACCAACATGAATTTAAACGTTAATGTATAAGATTAAGACTAATTAAACATTAACAGGTATAGAAACTAAATTCAGCTTGGGCGGAATATTTTTTTTTCACAGATGAAGGGTGTTGTAGGGTATCTACATGTTAGATTATGTTATTTTGATTAATTTTAAATGTCAATTTTTAATGAATATAAAAATTAAAATTCAATATCAAACAATTGTAGAAAATAATTTTGTCGTCTTGAAAATAAAATTTTAATAATATTTATATAAAAATATAAAATATAGAAATATAGAATAATAACTTAAAAAAAAAAAAAAAAATAACTTCTATAATTAGCGATCCTGCCAGGAGGCAACGTTTTCCAGAATTTTTTATTTTCCAAAGCTTCCAGCAACAGATAAATATTCTTCTTTAAAAAAAATTCTCATTGAAAGACACTCCCTGAGTGAGAATTCTCGATTAGATAAAGTTTTGTCCGAACCAGATATGGGAGATCGCAAACCATCCTTTCTAGATCAAATTTTGATGAACTTAAACATCTATGGCTTAAAAAATTACCTAAGAGTTTAACCGTTGCTCTTACTGGCTCAAACATTACAAATATAAATGAGTTAGTGAAATTAGCTGATAATGTTTGGGAAGTGAGTAATCCGCCAGAAGTGCATACTATCAGCTCTTACTCCAATGATACAAATAATTTGGCAATTCAGTCACTACTTAAGACTCAAACATTACTTTGTGAGAATATCAACAAATTAACGCTTGTGGTAACGAGTCTGAAGTCACAGATAGATCAACGCAAATCTAGACCTCTTTCTCGATTTAGATCACGCTCACGTAGCAGATCTAATACACGAAATAATGGCCTTTGTTGGTATCACCATAGATACCAAAACAAAGCCCAAAAATATATTCAGCCCTGTAATTTCAAAAATTCGTCAACAAACTAAATAAGCCCATTGTTGCGGCGACTATGGAAGTTTTAAATATTCATCACGTCGCCTATTTACATATATTTGATAAGAACAACGGTCTAAAATTTTTGATTGACAGTGGTGCAGAAATATCCGTTTTACCTGCTTCCAAATTTCCGCACCAAAAAAGTTCGTCCGACATAACATTAACTGCTGCTAACGGCTCATCTATACCAACGTACGGCAAGAAACTATTAAATGTTAATTTAAATCTTCGCCGTAAATTTCCTTTAATTTTTCTAATTGCCGACATTTCAAAGCCGATTATTGGTGCTGACTTCCTCAGCAAATATGGACTACTAATTGACGTAAAACGCAAGCGATTAGTAGATCCTTTAACCAATTTATCCGTTGATGCCATTATGGTTTATTGTAAAATAAAGTTACCAAAATTATTCCTGATAGAAAATAAATATTTCGAACTATTAAAGAAATATCCAAGTTTGACCTCTGAATCAGATTACACCAAACCGGTCAAACACAATAATGTACACAGACTAGCAACTGAAGGAGTCCTTACGTTCTCAAAACCAAGACGACTAGATCCTATCAAATATAAAGTCGCCAAGACAGAATTCGATTTTTTAGTCAAATCAGGTATTTGTAGGCCATCCAATTCTTCTGTGGCTTCACCTCTTCATTTAGCAGCCAAAAAGGACCCTAATGAATGGCGTCCTTGTGGAGATTTTAGGCGCTTAAATTCATGATTTTAGTATAAATCTACGGATCTATATTTTCCAAATTAGATTTAGTAAAAGCTTACCACCATATCCCTATGGCTGAAGCCGACATATACAAAACAGCCACTTTTGTATACATTAACAATGTTTTAATTGCAAATGAATCGGAATCTGACCATTTAAAACATTTAAAAATCGTTTTTGATCGACTTGAGGAATATGGTTTAAATATTAAACCATCTAAATGTGCTTTCGGCACTACATCTATTGACTTTTTAGGACACAATATTTCAAAAGATGGCATTCGATCTTCTGAAGACAAAGTAAAGGGTGTCCGCCGGGACGGTATACTACTCACAGTAATTCCATTGTAATCCTGGCTGTATGTGATGTGGTACCGTCTTGTTGATACCACATGTTAATCAAGCCCAAAGCATGCAGTTGTGGCATTTAAAAGTTTTCAATCATATCGCGATATCGCTCCCAATTCACAGTTACCGTTACGGCGTTTTCGTTTTCAAAGAAGTAAGGTCCAATGATTCCTCCTGACCAAATTGCACACCAGACTGTCACTTTTGATAGATGCAAAGGTGACTGATGAATAATTTGAGGGTTTCCCATTCCCTAGAACCGACTATTCTGTTTATTCCATTTCATATCCATTCAAATGAAAATGTGCCTCGTCACTCATTATGATTTTTTCATGAAAATCGGAGTTGTCATGGGCGAGCTGCAACATCCTATTGGCACATGTACGGCAGCGTAAATGGTCTTGTGGAAGAAGCTCTTGTGTCAACTGAATCTTATATGGAAACAAATGCAAATCCTTGTGCAAAATTGTGGCCAAAGTTGTTCTTTTCTTGAAGACCAAGCTCCTGAGCACGGCGTCGGATTGAGGTTTATGGATTGTTTTGAACACTTTCTTGAGCAGCAGTAATGTTTTCAGCCGATCTTGCAGTACGTTGTGGTCCATGCTTGGGCCTATCACCTACAGACCCTCTTTCTTCGAAATCATTCACTGTAGAGTAAGAGAGTTCTTACTCTCTTAGAACATAACTCTTTAGAACATAACATAAGTTAAAGAAGAATATATAATAAACGAGCCAGTATGAAACATAACATGGCGCAGTCGATTAGGGAACCTAAGTAATGTTAACAAGAAATAAAAAGTAAACGCAATTAAAAGCATCGGTAGACCAACACGTGTATAAAAGTGAAACAAATTCAAGTAGTCTAGATTCGGACGAAGAAAAAATATACCCGTTCGTAGATGCTGAAGAGCACAAAATTGATGGTGATATGGATACTGCTAATGAAAAAATAAAAATGGATTTTGTAAAACCTGTGGGTAATTTAATATTGAATGAAAATGTAGCAGAAAATTGGAAAAAGTTTAAAGCCAATTTTGAGATTTTTATGGAAGCTGCTGATTTAATGGGTAAAACAGACCAAAGGAAAGTGGCTGTATTCCTTAATGTAATTGGTGAGGAAGGCTTAGAGCTATTCCAAACGTTTGGTCTTTCGGAGGAGGATAGAAAGAATTACGGAAAAGTTGTGGATGCTTTTGAGGAATTTTGTGTACCAAAAAAACGTGTGATATACAATAGATTTCTTTTCAAGAAACCAAAAAGAGAACGAGCCATTTGATAACTTTTTGGTTGATATCAAAAAATTGGCAAAACCGTGTGACTTTGAGAGTCAACTAACATCATTAATGCGTGACCGTGTGGTTTTGGCAATCAATAATAAGAAATTACATGAAAAATTGTTGGAGTTTGATGTGAATTTTGATAAAGCAGTGGAAATGTGTAGAGCTGCTGAGGTTTCGGAAGGCCAGACTAGAGAAATACAAGCGAAATCAGCAATTGGTAAAAGCTTTTCTTGTAGGGTCTCGATGAGTGATGGCATAGCACACAAAATAAGTGAGGTACAGAAGGAAAGCAGAATACAAGATAGGCAATCAAAAAATGAAATTATGAACGAACCAAATAAGAAAAGTGCTTTATTTTTATGTAAAAAATGTAATTAGACACATAAACCAAAACAATGCCAAGCTTTTGGAAAAAAATGCTTCAAATGTCAAAAAATGAATCATTTTACTTCAGTTTGTAACAAACAGTATGTATCTAATATAATTACTCAAGATGATGATATATATTTTATCAATATGATTTCAGATAAAAAATCAAACAAATGGTTACATAACCTTAAAATTGAAAATAACATTGTTAGAGTGAGATTGGATGCTGGAAGTGATGTAAATATATTATCAAAATCATTATTACACAATTTTAAAGAACAAGTACAATTATACCCAACTTCTACGATACTCAGAGTCTATGGTGGTCAAGAGATTAAACCAAAAGGGGATTGTTTTTTAAATTGCTATTTTAACAACAAGAAGAGTAAGGAAAAATTTATTATTATAAATGAAAATTATTCAGCTATATTAGGTGCTGAAACAATAGAAAACTTAGATATTATTAAAAAAATGTCTATTGAAGATACCAATTCTGTAGAAAATAACATACGGACGGACACTGAGAGGGATGATTTTATAAATAACAATATAGATGTTTTTAGTGGAATAGGAAAATTTCCAGGAAAATATAAAATAAACTTAAATAATAATGCAGTACCGGTTGTAAAAGCCCCTAGAAGAGGTCCTTTAAAAATTATGAATAATTTAAGAAATGCAATAGATCGCTTTGTAGAAAAAGGCATTATGTCTAAAGTGAATGAACCTAGAGATTGGGTGCATAATTAAGTATGATTAAAAAAACTGATGGTTCTTTACGTTTGTGCCTGGATCCAAAACATTTGAATAAATATATAAAAAAAGAACAATATTTAATTCCAACACTTGCGGAAATTTTGCCAAAACTAAAAGGTGCAAATTATTTTAGTGTTTTAGATCTTAAAGATGGATTTTATCAAGTTGATCTAGAAGAAGAATCAAGAAAGTTATGTACGTTTAATACACCACTGGGAACTTATCACTTTAATAGATTACCATTTGGTTTGTCCACTGCACCTGAAATATTTCAAAAGAAGTATGAAGAAAATTTTGGTGATATACCTCACGTAATCATATATATTGATGATATTTTGATATACGGGCGGACGTTAATAGAACATAATGAAGCACTAGAAAAAGTTATGGAAGGAGCAAGGAGTTTAAATGTAAAATTTAATCCAAATAAATTACAGTTTAAAGTTCATCAAATACAGTATCTGGGTCACAAGTTTTCAAAAGAAGGCGTATTCCCTAGTGATGATAAAATAATTGCTGTCAAAAATTTAAAAAATCCAACTAGTAAGAAAGAGTTACAAAAATTTCTGGGACTTGTTAACTATATTAGATCTTTTATACCAAATTTAGCTGAATTGACTCATCAATTAAGAGAGTTATTAAAAAAAAAAAAAACATGTTTGTTTGGAGTGACGCTCATTCTGTAGTTGGTGAAAAAATATAAGCCAAACATTTTTCAATAATTATATCCCTCGCTTCGGTATTCCATTAGAGGTAACTAGTGATCAGGGTACACAGTTTACGTCAGAATTATTTTCTGAGTTGTCCAAATTTCTTGGTTGTCATAGGATTGTCACTTCCCTATATCATCCGCAATCAAACGGAATGATTGAGCGTTTCCATAGACAACTTAAGGTCTCTCTCACGACTAAAAATGATCCAAACAAATGGTTTGATGAGTTACCGATTGTGCTCCTTGGTTTGAAATCAACTCATAAAGAAGATATTTCGACCACTCCTGCTGAAATGGTTTATGGACAGAATTTACATCTACCTGATGAGCTCTTAATTCAAGGATGTAGTGCCAGTTGCTCAGAGGTTTTGGATAATCTTAAAGAACATTTAAAAAAAAAAGAGACCTGATTAATGGCATAATTAAAACAATTTCTATTGATAGACCAGCCATTATTGAAATACCTATCACCCACACAAACACCACCACTAAAACCAACAAGAAACGTGTAGCATTTAATTTATTAAGCTTAAAATCTCTCGGAGGGGGAGTGATGTAGGGTATCTTCATGTTGGATTATGTTATTTTGAATAATTTTGAATGTCAATTTTTAATGAATATAAAAATTAGAATTTAATATCAAACAATTGTAAAAAATAATTTTGTCGTCTTAAAAATAAAATTTTAATAAAATGTATAAAATATAGAACAATAACTTCTATAGTGTGTATATTTTTTTTTCCGTTAGGTGGAAAAGCATCTCTAGCCTGAGTGTGGGACTTTAACCCACTAGAAACTACCTATGCTCCTACTCCTTTCCTGTGGCACGACCGTTCAGGTATACCTTCACAGGAGGATACTGAATGTGCTTAACATGAGCACCTGCCGTTAAGGCTTAATTGTTATAGTATCGCCTGTAGAACCGTCTGTAATATAACTTAGAATATGTGTGTGTCCATGTAATTATACATGTGTGTACATATAGTGTACATTGTCCGTTTGACCATGCCAAGCAATCATTGTTTGTATTGCATTGGCGCATTTTTGATGTGCAAGCAAAATGCAACAAATTATGCGACGGTCATTTAATAATTTCAACACTTGTGTAAACAACCAAGTTGAAATGTCTTTGATTTACTAATAATAACAATAATAAATGCTGTTCCAAAGAACAGCATAATGCACAACTGCATGAGCATGTATATTGATGTGCATTCCAAAGAAATGCATCTTTGCATAAAAGATGAAATTACAAAAACTGCTTATTTTGAGAATGTGTCGTCTGGACGAATGTCCAATCGACACATCATAATAACAGCGTTCCCACGTATAAACCACATATAACATAAACACCCAAACACATGTATGTACTAAGCTTATAAATATAAGAATACACTTAGAATTAAGTCACTCTTGAAAACTCACTCTATGTTAAAACATCTAGAACTCTTGAGTCAATAAAACATTTTTAATTAATAATAAAATATGTTTTTTTTTTATGTTTAACAAATATCGTTAACAAAACTGGCGCAGTCGGAAAAGGATCTACGATGATCCCTTAAAACGCGAATGTAAATCGCGAAATAAAAAATAATTAATTATTAATCGACGAATGAAAATCGCCAAAGGATCTCAGAATCCTTAAAACGCGAATGTAAATCGCGAAATAAAAAAAAAATAAAAAAATAATTAATTATTAATCGACGAATGAAAATCGTCAAAGGATCTCAGAATCCTTAAAACGCGAATGTAAATCGCAAAATAAAAAAAATAAAAAAAAAATAAAAAATAGAAGACCTCACAACCCAGCCAAAGGGTATTTAGAAAAAAAATATATATATATAAAAGAAAGCCAAGTATTGAAGGAAGACCTCACGACCCAGCCAAAGGGTATCAGAAACTTAAACAACATTAGCAACATCAGCAACATCAACAATATCAACAACATTAGCAATATCAGCAATACCAACAACATTAGCAACATCAGCAACAACAACAATATCAACAACATTAGCAACAGCATCAAGTAACAAAAAGAATATCAGTGAGTAGAGTGCTTATATACGATAAGATAATATAAAGTGAAATATTAGAAAATTTTTTTTTTACGTGAAATGGAAAACACTCGTAGAAGATAAAAACAAGAGAAAATTTTTTTTTTTTGAGAAGTTAGATTTTTAAAACGTTTATACTAAATAAAAGACCACCTTTGAAAGGTGAATAGAAAAAAAAGTGAATTTTGAATTATTGTTGCTTAAAAAAGAAAGAAAAAACCAAATTATATTTTTATTTTTAAGATTTGCAAATTTGAGAGTTGAAGTGCACTTGTTAGAAACCAAAATCACTACAGAACAGCAAATACAATTACCAAGTATTGACCCTTATAAATTTTTGGGCAATTTACCTATTTTTGATGGTAACAAAGACGACTTAAATACCTTCATAATATTGATCGACAGGGTACATCCTGTTTTGCAACTCTATGACACTGTACAACAATCAATATTTTCGGACTTAATAAAGAGCAAGACTAGGGGTAAATCTAGGGAAATTTTGGAAATTAATAGCCACTTGAGTTCATGGACGGATATTAAGACAGCATTGTTAAATAATTTTGGGGAAAGAAAATTCGTAGAAGAACTTTATGACGAGTTGCGAGCTGTAACTTATAAAAATAATTGCTTGACGTTCTATAATGAAATTAAGGGAAGACTGAGAGATTTAAATAATAGAGCAGCTACTTCAGCGGGAGACGCAACTGTTATGGCTGGAATTGTGGTCAATAATAAGAAAACTGCACTTGGTATATTTAAAAGTAAAATGGCTGAACCCATGAAAACCATACTTATGTGTAGAAATCCAGATTCATTGGAGCCTGCAATGGACATATTGTATGAGGGAGGTTATGACAAATTATATAGACCGACAGAAAACAGGACTAAAGATATTTATCAGAATCCACGCTACAATAATAATAATAAACAAAACTATAACCGTGGATATAATAGTAATAATACGTATAACAACAATTTCAATCAGAACGGAAATCGAAATCCTAATTATAATAATAATTATAAACCTAATAATTATATTGGACAAAATAACAACAATTCTAATAACAACAGAAATAGTAATAACAGAAACCAAAATCCTAGTTATAATAATAACCATAACCGAAATTTCAATAACCCCCAATACAACTATCAGCCAACAAGGCATTTTAATACCAGTAGTGTACCTAATCAAAATCCATTTAACAGACCTACGAATAACGTCTTTAATCCGCGTAATATGATTCCCCAGAATCGTCCAGAACCCATGGACATTAACAACGTACGTACTGAACAAATAAGACCTAACAGACGTACACAAAACCAAAACAATAACGACGGAAATAAATATAATGTACAACGCAATGCCCAAATAACAGAAAATTTTCAGGAACATGCCTTAATGGAGGACTTCCGTATATAACTGTAGAAGCAAAAATAGCCCCACTAAAGTTCTTGATCGATACGGGAGCCACCCACTCAATAATTAATCCGGGACTTTGTAACCCAAAATGGAAAACTCCTACAGAACTTACAATAATAAAAATTTTACAACATACAATAGAGGTGAATGAAACAGTTTCTATACCTCTGTTTAAAGAATTAGGCAACGATAAACAAAGAGTACAATTTTTAGTTTGCCAATTTCATGATAAGTACGATGGGATAATAGGAAATAATATTCTTTTGCAATTAGGAGCAGTGATAGACCTAAAGAAAAATATGCATGTAGAAGGTAAAAAAGTACCCCTACAATTTGGACATGAGGACAGAGAGTATTCTTTTAATAAATCAGGAACCTATAAGTTAAACCTATATACGCAACATAAAGACGGATTGGTCTACATAAAGAAAAAGATATCAAAAAATAATAAAGTAGAAATAAAAGAAGGAGTATACGAGGCAGAGAACTATGAAGTTAAAGCAATAGTAAACGCAAATATCGAATGCGCAAGCATTGTTAAATTTCCTACATTAGGGACAGAAAAGGTAACTAAGGAGAATTTTCACATATATGATACAGACAAATCTTTGAGAAACGACATTAGTAGGGAATTACGAACAGACCATTTGAATAAGGAAGAAAAGTATAACTTAATGAAGTTGACTAGTTCATACGAAGATGTTTTTTATACAGAAGATTCTGATTTAACATTCACTAATGCAATAAAGCATGAAATTAGAACGACAACTAATGACCCAATCTTCGTAAAAACATATAGATATCCTTATATACATAAAGACGAGGTACGTAAACAGATAAATGAAATGTCAAATAATGGAATAATTAGGCACAGCCACTCTCCATATTCGGCACCCGTTTGGATAGTTCCTAAAAAATTGGACGCAAGCGGTAAACAAAAATGGAGACTTGTTGTTGATTATAGGAAGTTAAATAAAATTACAGTAGATGATAAATATCCAATTCCTAATATTGATGAAATATTGGAAAAATTGGGAAGAAGCATGTACTTCACCACTTTAGATTTGGCCAAAGGATTCCATCAGATTGAAATAAACGAAAATGACGTACATAAAACAGCATTTAGTGTAGAAAATGGACATTACGAGTTCGTACGTATGCCTTTTGGACTGAAAACAGCACCAGCGACATTTCAGAGACTAATGAATAACGTATTGCACGATTACATTAACAAAATATGTTTGGTTTACCTTGATGATATAATTATTTTTTCCACCTCACTCCAAGAACATGTAGTTTCATTGAAGAAAATATTTCAAAGACTACGAGAAGCAAATTTAAAGATACAATTAGATAAATGTGAATTCATGAAAAGGGAAGCCGAATTTTTAGGCCATATAGTAACTCAAGAGGGTATAAAACCAAACCCCAACAAAATAGAAGCAATAGTTAAATTCCCACTACCAAAAACGAGAAAAGAAATTCAACAGTTTATCGGACTGGCAGGTTATTATAGAAAGTTTATAAAGGACTTCTCAGGTATTGCAAAGCCTATGTTAAAGTACCTAAAAAAGGATACTAAAGAAATAAATATTAAAGATGAACAGTATGTAAAAAGTTTTGAAACCCTGAAACGAATAATTGTTAATCATCCCGTTCTGATCTACCCCGATTTTGAGAAACAATTTACACTTCAAACGGATGCCAGTAATATAGCTTTAGGAGCTGTACTATCACAGGAAGGACATCCAATATGCTAAGCAAGCAGAACATTGAACCAACATGAGAAAAATTATAGTACAATTGAAAAAGAACTATTAGCCATAATTTGGGCTACTAAACATTTTAGACCATATTTGTTTGGAAGGAAGTTTTTAATAGAAACAGACCACAGACCTTTGACATAGTTGTTTTCGGTAAAAGAACCCAATTCGAAGTTAGTTCGTTGGCGATTACGCCTACAAGAATACGATTATCAGATCGTATATAAGAAAGGCGTACAGAATGGAAATGCAGACGCTTTGTCTAGAATAGAAATAAATTTAGAGGAAGGCACAAACGTCATAGCCGAAACAAATAACCCTATCAACTTTTATAAGAGACAAATAATATTTGTTAAAACAAACTCAGGTTCATTGCGAATTAGAAATTCACAGGTATTTGACTCTAAAAGAAAAACTATATATGCGAAAGAATTCGACGTTAGTACTGTAATAACACTTATAAAGAATCACTTTGACCCAAATAAATTAAACGCAGTACATATAGCAGACGAAACGATTTTCGAACGATTCAAAAAAGTTGCTTTACAACATTTTAGTAATAGCCACAATAGAAATTTTAAAATATTAAGATGTAAGAAATTGTTAAGAGACATCACAGATGAAAACGAATTGACAACATTGATCGAACAAGAGCATAAGAAAAATAATCATAGAGGAATAAATGAAAACCTGGCTCAATTAAAAGAACAAATATATCACCCACAATTAAAACGACGTATTACACAATATATAAACAATTGTGATATTTGTAATAAAGAAAAATATGACAGAAACCCTCTAAAATTAAAATTTAAGGTGACAGAAACACCAAACAAACCAAGAGAAATAATACACATAGATGTATTCTATAGTTTAAATAAAACAATGTTTTTGACATTTGTCGATAAATTCTCTAAATACGCACAGGCATATAAAATACAAAATAGATCTTGGACAGAGTTCAAATTAACCCTGACCCGATACTTGGGATCATACGGACATATAGATAAGATAATTGTAGACAATGAATTAGGATTCAAAGCATTACCATTAATGGAATTTTTAAGAGAACAGAATATAGAGATACATTATACTTCTAACAATAATCATACGTCAAACGCCGATGTTAAGCGATTGCATAACACAATAAACGAACATATTAGATTGTTGAAACACAATCCAGAAAATGACTTAGAAACAGTCGAGGAAAAAATCTATAAAATCATTATATACTATAACAATTCTATACACTCCACCACAGGAGTAAAGCCAATAGATTTTATAACAGGGAATATAATTCCAGATGAATATCTTATTATTAAAGAAAAAATAGAAAAGATTAAAGAGAGAACAATAAATAAACTTAATGAAAAACGTGACGATAACGAAGTCATAGAAGGTCCCATATATATTAAAGAAGTTGGAGGAGGTAAAAATTATACCAAATTTAGGAAGGTAAACGTACGCAAATTAGACGACGACCATGTAATAACCGCTAAAGGACATAAATATTATAGAGGACACATTAAGAGAAAAAAGAAATTTACTAATGCAAATGTGGGAATAGATAACGACAATATAGGAGGTATGGACAATGATTTGAACCAACTTCAGAATACAGCATAAAAAATTATAAAAGCTTAGTTGATTGATGGTAATTAATGAAATGTATAATTGAAAAGAAATATATAAATACACCTACACTGATGACATCCCGTACGAATAAATAATCAATCACTAGAAGAAAAATAAAAATTAATAAATATTTGTATAACAAATACAATGAATAATCTATTGAACAAAAATCAAGGAATTAATAAATAATAAAGGCACCCATGTAGCGTTGCAAAGAAATTAGAAATCAGCGAATATGATAAAGGAAAGAACATTTACCCTTGTAGAATAACAAAAGGAAACATATCCAATAAAATAAAAACTTGTCAAAGTATTGAATAAGTAATAGAGAAAATGAATCTAATTTATACCCAAGAAAAGCTGAATCAGAAGAAATCAGATGCCACCAAGATGCCCAAAAGATCAATAATAATAATAATAATAATAAACTAACTCATTTACCCACTCTGATACATCACATTCCTTAATGTGTATACCTCTCCATAATAACGAAATAGAATATCCGAAATAAAGCGGCATAATAAAAGGGCATACAATCTTGCAGTGTTGACATATACCACTGGTAGACGAGATCGCCCTACCTAACGTAAACAAACGCACTCACAGTGAGCATCTTGCTCAGCAGAATATGTAAATGAATAGGTTTGTAAACAAAACAAAAAATAATGACGCATGTTGACGCGCGAGCGTGTTGATGCGTTATAAAATCGTAAACAGAATAAAGAAACAAAGGTAGAGCAATGACCTCTTACAGAATTAACTGACCGACCTCAACATTGAGAGAAGAATGGTAAAAACAAATATAGTTATCACGAAAACACTGTTAGAATCTTTGACGAAACAATAATTATAACAATTTTGGTCCCAAAATTCGAAAATGATACACACACTAAAATGATTTTTGTACCCATGCCTAACGAAAATAATAAGTGCATACGACTCTCTCATGAAGAAATATTGTTAGATAAATATAATAATATATATAATAAAAATGTATCTAAAAATTTAAGAAATAACTTAATAAGTTTAGAAGATAAGTGCCTATCTAACATAATAAATAATGAGGCAAATTGCCAAATGAAAAATTGTAACCAAAGTAGTATCAGGGAAATAAATTCGGGATTCTTGATACTTATGAATTTTAACGAAAGTATAAAAACAAACTGTCATAAGAAACAGAAACAGTTCCAAGGAACATTTATATTAAAATTTTGCAATTGTTTTATAGAAATAGGAAAAAAGAACTACACTAATTATATAATAAGAATTCACGATGAAATTGTAATATCCCAAATGTTAACAAAAATTAAAGAAAATAAGTCAATGAACTATGCCGATTTAACGGCTGAAGAATTGTCAATTGCACATGTGCATTATAAAGATATGTTGGATGGCTCAATTAGAAGCCAAAAAATCACTAAAATTGTAAACACGGGAACAGACGCTGTAATGTTCATAATAATATTAATATTGATATATGTTTTGCTTGGTGGAAAAAAGTCCGCAGTTCCCCAAATCTCGCCGGAGTCTCGATCTAACGGTGGGGGTGTTATAGTATCGCCTGTAGAACCGTCTGTAATATAACTTAGAATATGTGTGTGTCCATGTAATTATACATGTGTGTACATATAGTGTACATTGTCCGGTCGACCATGCCAAGCAATCATTGTTTGTATTGCATTGTCGCTTTTTTGATGTGCAAGCAAAATGCAACAAATTATGCGACGGTCATTTAATACTTTCAACACTTGTGTAAACAACCAAGTTGAAATGTCTTTGATTTACTAATAATAACAATAATAAATGCTGTTTCAAAGAACAGCATAATGCACAACTGCATGAGCATGTATATTGATGTGCATTCCAAAGAAATGCATCTTTGCATAAAAGATGAAATTACAAAAACTGCTTATTTTGCGAATGTGTCGTCTGGACGAATGTCCAATCGACACATCATAATAACAGCGTTCCCACGTATAAACCACATATAACATAAACACCCAAACACATGTATGTACTAAGCTTATAAATATAAGAATACACTTAGAATTAAGTCACTCTTGAAAACTCACTCTATGTTAAAACATCTAGAACTCTTGAGTCAATAAAACATTTTTAATTAATAATAAAATATGTTTTTTTTTTATGTTTAACAAATATCGTTAACAAAACTGGCGCAGTCGGAAAAGGATCTACGATGATCCCTTAAAACGCGAATGTAAATCGCGAAATAAAAAATAATTAATTATTAATCGACGAATGAAAATCGCCAAAGGATCTCAGAATCCTTAAAACGCGAATGTAAATCGCGAAATAAAAAAAAAATAAAAAAATAATTAATTATTAATCGACGAATGAAAATCGTCAAAGGATCTCAGAATCCTTAAAACGCGAATGTAAATCGCAAAATAAAAAAAATAAAAAAAAAATAAAAAATAGAAGACCTCACAACCCAGCCAAAGGGTATTTAGAAAAAAAATATATATATATAAAAGAAAGCCAAGTATTGAAGGAAGACCTCACG
Organism: Ornithomya fringillina; assembly: GCA_963978525.1. Lineage (NCBI taxonomy): Eukaryota > Metazoa > Arthropoda > Insecta > Diptera > Hippoboscidae > Ornithomya > Ornithomya fringillina. Next base: position 16,278,129 of record OZ021690.1, on the reverse strand, counting down.
ACCCAGCCAAAGGGTATCAGAAACTTAAACAACATTAGCAACATCAGCAACATCAACAATATCAACAACATTAGCAATATCAGCAATACCAACAACATTAGCAACATCAGCAACAACAACAATATCAACAACATTAGCAACAGCATCAAGTAACAAAAAGAATATCAGTGAGTAGAGTGCTTATATACGATAAGATAATATAAAGTGAAATATTAGAAAATTTTTTTTTTACGTGAAATGGAAAACACTCGTAGAAGATAAAAACAAGAGAAAATTTTTTTTTTTTGAGAAGTTAGATTTTTAAAACGTTTATACTAAATAAAAGACCACCTTTGAAAGGTGAATAGAAAAAAAAGTGAATTTTGAATTATTGTTGCTTAAAAAAGAAAGAAAAAACCAAATTATATTTTTATTTTTAAGATTTGCAAATTTGAGAGTTGAAGTGCACTTGTTAGAAACCAAAATCACTACAGAACAGCAAATACAATTACCAAGTATTGACCCTTATAAATTTTTGGGCAATTTACCTATTTTTGATGGTAACAAAGACGACTTAAATACCTTCATAATATTGATCGACAGGGTACATCCTGTTTTGCAACTCTATGACACTGTACAACAATCAATATTTTCGGACTTAATAAAGAGCAAGACTAGGGGTAAATCTAGGGAAATTTTGGAAATTAATAGCCACTTGAGTTCATGGACGGATATTAAGACAGCATTGTTAAATAATTTTGGGGAAAGAAAATTCGTAGAAGAACTTTATGACGAGTTGCGAGCTGTAACTTATAAAAATAATTGCTTGACGTTCTATAATGAAATTAAGGGAAGACTGAGAGATTTAAATAATAGAGCAGCTACTTCAGCGGGAGACGCAACTGTTATGGCTGGAATTGTGGTCAATAATAAGAAAACTGCACTTGGTATATTTAAAAGTAAAATGGCTGAACCCATGAAAACCATACTTATGTGTAGAAATCCAGATTCATTGGAGCCTGCAATGGACATATTGTATGAGGGAGGTTATGACAAATTATATAGACCGACAGAAAACAGGACTAAAGATATTTATCAGAATCCACGCTACAATAATAATAATAAACAAAACTATAACCGTGGATATAATAGTAATAATACGTATAACAACAATTTCAATCAGAACGGAAATCGAAATCCTAATTATAATAATAATTATAAACCTAATAATTATATTGGACAAAATAACAACAATTCTAATAACAACAGAAATAGTAATAACAGAAACCAAAATCCTAGTTATAATAATAACCATAACCGAAATTTCAATAACCCCCAATACAACTATCAGCCAACAAGGCATTTTAATACCAGTAGTGTACCTAATCAAAATCCATTTAACAGACCTACGAATAACGTCTTTAATCCGCGTAATATGATTCCCCAGAATCGTCCAGAACCCATGGACATTAACAACGTACGTACTGAACAAATAAGACCTAACAGACGTACACAAAACCAAAACAATAACGACGGAAATAAATATAATGTACAACGCAATGCCCAAATAACAGAAAATTTTCAGGAACATGCCTTAATGGAGGACTTCCGTATATAACTGTAGAAGCAAAAATAGCCCCACTAAAGTTCTTGATCGATACGGGAGCCACCCACTCAATAATTAATCCGGGACTTTGTAACCCAAAATGGAAAACTCCTACAGAACTTACAATAATAAAAATTTTACAACATACAATAGAGGTGAATGAAACAGTTTCTATACCTCTGTTTAAAGAATTAGGCAACGATAAACAAAGAGTACAATTTTTAGTTTGCCAATTTCATGATAAGTACGATGGGATAATAGGAAATAATATTCTTTTGCAATTAGGAGCAGTGATAGACCTAAAGAAAAATATGCATGTAGAAGGTAAAAAAGTACCCCTACAATTTGGACATGAGGACAGAGAGTATTCTTTTAATAAATCAGGAACCTATAAGTTAAACCTATATACGCAACATAAAGACGGATTGGTCTACATAAAGAAAAAGATATCAAAAAATAATAAAGTAGAAATAAAAGAAGGAGTATACGAGGCAGAGAACTATGAAGTTAAAGCAATAGTAAACGCAAATATCGAATGCGCAAGCATTGTTAAATTTCCTACATTAGGGACAGAAAAGGTAACTAAGGAGAATTTTCACATATATGATACAGACAAATCTTTGAGAAACGACATTAGTAGGGAATTACGAACAGACCATTTGAATAAGGAAGAAAAGTATAACTTAATGAAGTTGACTAGTTCATACGAAGATGTTTTTTATACAGAAGATTCTGATTTAACATTCACTAATGCAATAAAGCATGAAATTAGAACGACAACTAATGACCCAATCTTCGTAAAAACATATAGATATCCTTATATACATAAAGACGAGGTACGTAAACAGATAAATGAAATGTCAAATAATGGAATAATTAGGCACAGCCACTCTCCATATTCGGCACCCGTTTGGATAGTTCCTAAAAAATTGGACGCAAGCGGTAAACAAAAATGGAGACTTGTTGTTGATTATAGGAAATTAAATAAAATTACAGTAGATGATAAATATCCAATTCCTAATATTGATGAAATATTGGAAAAATTGGGAAGAAGCATGTACTTCACCACTTTAGATTTGGCCAAAGGATTCCATCAGATTGAAATAAACGAAAATGACGTACATAAAACAGCATTTAGTGTAGAAAATGGACATTACGAGTTCGTACGTATGCCTTTTGGACTGAAAACAGCACCAGCGACATTTCAGAGACTAATGAATAACGTATTGCACGATTACATTAACAAAATATGTTTGGTTTACCTTGATGATATAATTATTTTTTCCACCTCACTCCAAGAACATGTAGTTTCATTGAAGAAAATATTTCAAAGACTACGAGAAGCAAATTTAAAGATACAATTAGATAAATGTGAATTCATGAAAAGGGAAGCCGAATTTTTAGGCCATATAGTAACTCAAGAGGGTATAAAACCAAACCCCAACAAAATAGAAGCAATAGTTAAATTCCCACTACCAAAAACGAGAAAAGAAATTCAACAGTTTATCGGACTGGCAGGTTATTATAGAAAGTTTATAAAGGACTTCTCAGGTATTGCAAAGCCTATGTTAAAGTACCTAAAAAAGGATACTAAAGAAATAAATATTAAAGATGAACAGTATGTAAAAAGTTTTGAAACCCTGAAACGAATAATTGTTAATCATCCCGTTCTGATCTACCCCGATTTTGAGAAACAATTTACACTTCAAACGGATGCCAGTAATATAGCTTTAGGAGCTGTACTATCACAGGAAGGACATCCAATATGCTAAGCAAGCAGAACATTGAACCAACATGAGAAAAATTATAGTACAATTGAAAAAGAACTATTAGCCATAATTTGGGCTACTAAACATTTTAGACCATATTTGTTTGGAAGGAAGTTTTTAATAGAAACAGACCACAGACCTTTGACATAGTTGTTTTCGGTAAAAGAACCCAATTCGAAGTTAGTTCGTTGGCGATTACGCCTACAAGAATACGATTATCAGATCGTATATAAGAAAGGCGTACAGAATGGAAATGCAGACGCTTTGTCTAGAATAGAAATAAATTTAGAGGAAGGCACAAACGTCATAGCCGAAACAAATAACCCTATCAACTTTTATAAGAGACAAATAATATTTGTTAAAACAAACTCAGGTTCATTGCGAATTAGAAATTCACAGGTATTTGACTCTAAAAGAAAAACTATATATGCGAAAGAATTCGACGTTAGTACTGTAATAACACTTATAAAGAATCACTTTGACCCAAATAAATTAAACGCAGTACATATAGCAGACGAAACGATTTTCGAACGATTCAAAAAAGTTGCTTTACAACATTTTAGTAATAGCCACAATAGAAATTTTAAAATATTAAGATGTAAGAAATTGTTAAGAGACATCACAGATGAAAACGAATTGACAACATTGATCGAACAAGAGCATAAGAAAAATAATCATAGAGGAATAAATGAAAACCTGGCTCAATTAAAAGAACAAATATATCACCCACAATTAAAACGACGTATTACACAATATATAAACAATTGTGATATTTGTAATAAAGAAAAATATGACAGAAACCCTCTAAAATTAAAATTTAAGGTGACAGAAACACCAAACAAACCAAGAGAAATAATACACATAGATGTATTCTATAGTTTAAATAAAACAATGTTTTTGACATTTGTCGATAAATTCTCTAAATACGCACAGGCATATAAAATACAAAATAGATCTTGGACAGAGTTCAAATTAACCCTGACCCGATACTTGGGATCATACGGACATATAGATAAGATAATTGTAGACAATGAATTAGGATTCAAAGCATTACCATTAATGGAATTTTTAAGAGAACAGAATATAGAGATACATTATACTTCTAACAATAATCATACGTCAAACGCCGATGTTAAGCGATTGCATAACACAATAAACGAACATATTAGATTGTTGAAACACAATCCAGAAAATGACTTAGAAACAGTCGAGGAAAAAATCTATAAAATCATTATATACTATAACAATTCTATACACTCCACCACAGGAGTAAAGCCAATAGATTTTATAACAGGGAATATAATTCCAGATGAATATCTTATTATTAAAGAAAAAATAGAAAAGATTAAAGAGAGAACAATAAATAAACTTAATGAAAAACGTGACGATAACGAAGTCATAGAAGGTCCCATATATATTAAAGAAGTTGGAGGAGGTAAAAATTATACCAAATTTAGGAAGGTAAACGTACGCAAATTAGACGACGACCATGTAATAACCGCTAAAGGACATAAATATTATAGAGGACACATTAAGAGAAAAAAGAAATTTACTAATGCAAATGTGGGAATAGATAACGACAATATAGGAGGTATGGACAATGATTTGAACCAACTTCAGAATACAGCATAAAAAATTATAAAAGCTTAGTTGATTGATGGTAATTAATGAAATGTATAATTGAAAAGAAATATATAAATACACCTACACTGATGACATCCCGTACGAATAAATAATCAATCACTAGAAGAAAAATAAAAATTAATAAATATTTGTATAACAAATACAATGAATAATCTATTGAACAAAAATCAAGGAATTAATAAATAATAAAGGCACCCATGTAGCGTTGCAAAGAAATTAGAAATCAGCGAATATGATAAAGGAAAGAACATTTACCCTTGTAGAATAACAAAAGGAAACATATCCAATAAAATAAAAACTTGTCAAAGTATTGAATAAGTAATAGAGAAAATGAATCTAATTTATACCCAAGAAAAGCTGAATCAGAAGAAATCAGATGCCACCAAGATGCCCAAAAGATCAATAATAATAATAATAATAATAAACTAACTCATTTACCCACTCTGATACATCACATTCCTTAATGTGTATACCTCTCCATAATAACGAAATAGAATATCCGAAATAAAGCGGCATAATAAAAGGGCATACAATCTTGCAGTGTTGACATATACCACTGGTAGACGAGATCGCCCTACCTAACGTAAACAAACGCACTCACAGTGAGCATCTTGCTCAGCAGAATATGTAAATGAATAGGTTTGTAAACAAAACAAAAAATAATGACGCATGTTGACGCGCGAGCGTGTTGATGCGTTATAAAATCGTAAACAGAATAAAGAAACAAAGGTAGAGCAATGACCTCTTACAGAATTAACTGACCGACCTCAACATTGAGAGAAGAATGGTAAAAACAAATATAGTTATCACGAAAACACTGTTAGAATCTTTGACGAAACAATAATTATAACAATTTTGGTCCCAAAATTCGAAAATGATACACACACTAAAATGATTTTTGTACCCATGCCTAACGAAAATAATAAGTGCATACGACTCTCTCATGAAGAAATATTGTTAGATAAATATAATAATATATATAATAAAAATGTATCTAAAAATTTAAGAAATAACTTAATAAGTTTAGAAGATAAGTGCCTATCTAACATAATAAATAATGAGGCAAATTGCCAAATGAAAAATTGTAACCAAAGTAGTATCAGGGAAATAAATTCGGGATTCTTGATACTTATGAATTTTAACGAAAGTATAAAAACAAACTGTCATAAGAAACAGAAACAGTTCCAAGGAACATTTATATTAAAATTTTGCAATTGTTTTATAGAAATAGGAAAAAAGAACTACACTAATTATATAATAAGAATTCACGATGAAATTGTAATATCCCAAATGTTAACAAAAATTAAAGAAAATAAGTCAATGAACTATGCCGATTTAACGGCTGAAGAATTGTCAATTGCACATGTGCATTATAAAGATATGTTGGATGGCTCAATTAGAAGCCAAAAAATCACTAAAATTGTAAACACGGGAACAGACGCTGTAATGTTCATAATAATATTAATATTGATATATGTTTTGCTTGGTGGAAAAAAGTCCGCAGTTCCCCAAATCTCGCCGGAGTCTCGATCTAACGGTGGGGGTGTTATAGTATCGCCTGTAGAACCGTCTGTAATATAACTTAGAATATGTGTGTGTCCATGTAATTATACATGTGTGTACATATAGTGTACATTGTCCGGTCGACCATGCCAAGCAATCATTGTTTGTATTGCATTGTCGCTTTTTTGATGTGCAAGCAAAATGCAACAAATTATGCGACGGTCATTTAATACTTTCAACACTTGTGTAAACAACCAAGTTGAAATGTCTTTGATTTACTAATAATAACAATAATAAATGCTGTTTCAAAGAACAGCATAATGCACAACTGCATGAGCATGTATATTGATGTGCATTCCAAAGAAATGCATCTTTGCATAAAAGATGAAATTACAAAAACTGCTTATTTTGCGAATGTGTCGTCTGGACGAATGTCCAATCGACACATCATAATAACAGCGTTCCCACGTATAAACCACATATAACATAAACACCCAAACACATGTATGTACTAAGCTTATAAATATAAGAATACACTTAGAATTAAGTCACTCTTGAAAACTCACTCTATGTTAAAACATCTAGAACTCTTGAGTCAATAAAACATTTTTAATTAATAATAAATTATGTTTTTTTTTTTATGTTTAACAAATATCGTTAACAAAACTCTTAATCTCACAGGGAGGATGGCCATTTAAGCATTTCCAGCGAGCCTACGTTGGCACTCCTCGCGTCTTTGTTTCCTTAAAATATTGGCGGCAAATACACCCACCGCTGACCAATTCTTTTTTTTAGGCAACATATGTATATGCCACCAGGTTGTTGGGGGCAGGCCACTCTCCAAGTTCTGCTTGAAGTTTCCATTGTTGCTGTCTGTATTTTAAACAGACAAAAAAGACATGTTCAGCATCTTCTACGCAATTGCACACACAATATAATGAGTTAGATTCAATTTTAGATATATTCCCTAAAGCAAGCATAACCACTAAGTAATTGTATACTGTAGAAATCTACGTCGCCATACATCCTATTGATCCACTGCTCAATGGACGGTATAAAAGCACGCGTCCATCTACCTTTACTTAAATGGAAATAGGAAGGCCATAAATATGGATTCCTTTGCCAAAAGATCTATGGGGATCATGCCACTAATTACAAGAGCTGCATCGTCGGAAAGCGCTAGCAAAAAACGCTAGCAGCTCTCAGCGCACATGTTCGATATGTCATATGGATATCTCTCACGTACGATGCAACTTCAATAGTCTTGTGCCTAGGCCTGTATATATAAATACGAATTTGGCTAACAAAGACACAAATCACAAATTTTTGCAGAACTTGAGAAAAAAGTATGAAATTGAAAAAATTTTATGTAAATTAATTTCTAATGAAATAAAACTTTATAAAAATGGTTGAGAACAAGTGTTTAAAAGAGTATATGATAAGTTGTTATTTAAAAGGCATTTGTAAAAGAATTGAAAATTACATGTACACTATGTGGTAAGGCGGTGAATCTATAAGAAAAATTCGCCCACACAGATCGTCAGACACTTGTTTGCAGCTACAATAAGTGGAAAAATATATTTTTAAACTCAGTTGTTTGCAGTCACAACAATGAATCAGCACTTTTTTTTTTGCATAACACATGACGATAAAATGATGTCAAGTATAATTCGCACAATTCTTACCTACGTGTTGCAGCGATGTAATTCAGAAGTGGCAAATCGTAAGGATGTTGTTTTTTTTTTTAACTAAATACGTGCAACGTAATAATTTATTCAAATAATTTTCAATTATTTATAAAGGTTTCTAATGAAACAACAATAATAACAGCAACCAAGAATAGCATATCAGATTACATTTAATTTCATTTCATTTATTTATTTATTTCTTTACAAGAGATTTTTTATATATATAATTTACGTAGGTGCCTGAAAAAGTATGAAAAAGTGACGTTCAGACATTAAGGAAATGTATCGTATAGACCATGATAATGCAAAGCCTCACACATCTTTGATCACTCATCATATAACCCTGATCTTGCCATTTATTTCGTTCCATGCAGAACTCCTTAAATGGTAAAATTTTTAATGACGCTATTAATGTCAAATCACACTTTTTTGATAGCAAAGATCAGAAATTTTTATACCCTTCACCACCCTGTGGAAAAGGTTATATTAAGTTTGTGCGGATGTTTTTAACTCCTATACGGCAAATTCCACACCCACGTTCAATTATACCGATCGATTCAGAATCAAAATCTGAATCGATGAAAGCATGTCCGTCTGTCCGTTTATCTCCTGTCTGTCCATCTAAATTTGTGCGCAAACTACAGGTCGCATTATTTGAGATATTTTGATGAAATTTGGTACAAGATCATGTAATGGCCCAAAGGGGAACCCTATTTAAAATGGACCGGATTGGACCATTTTTAGAACCTCTTACCATATGAGGTCCTATTCTTTTTTGAGATATTTCGATGAAATTTGGTACATAGATATGTATTGGTCGAAAAATAAACCCCTTTCAAAATGGATAGGATTGGAACATTTTTAGAACCCCTTTCCATATAAGTTTCTTTGATTCCATAAACAAACAAACAAAAATAATTTTTTTGACATATGTATCATTTTGAAACTTTTGAAGATACAAGTAGATATAGAAAAACAAGTGAAAATATTATAGTCGGTCAAGCCCGGCCATCAAATACCCTACACCCTCATATATTATTCAATTATTGAAAAAGCAGGGTATAATGAAAAATTTTATTTTTCTATACCTACTTGTATTTTCAAAAATTTCAAAATGATACGTCAGAAATTTTATTTTATTATACCCTCCACCTTAGGGAAGAGGGTATATTCATTTTGATCATTCGTTTTCAACACATCGAAGGAAGCCTCAGGAACCCCACAAACCATATATATTCCTAATCAGCATGAAAAAAGAAATCGTTTGAGACATGTCCGTCCGTGTGTCCGACTGTTGTTGGCCTAGAGATATCAAATTGAAACTTTACATACTTATTCTTAGTTTAATTTCGCTGTTCCGTTAAGAGACAAAATCGGTTAAGAGACACACCCACAATAAACGAAAATCTCAACATGCCTCAAAAAATTTGTATCTTTAAAAAATTATATATTGCAAAATACTATGCCTATCAAGTTGAAATTTGGTATATATATAAGTGGTACAGTTATCCAACACTGCGCCAAAAATGGGCGGAAGTTTGAAGCATAAAAATTGGTTTATCTTATTTACTAAAAACCCAATTTTCAATATTAATTTTCTTAACTTACAATTTAAATTTTAAAATTTTTTAAATTTAAAATGCATTCTCTCAATTTCAATTTAGTTTTCTCAATTTGAGTTTGGCTTTCTCAATTTAATACTTCAGTTTCCCAATTTCAATTTGCAAGTTCTCAATTATAATTTGGAAGTTCTCAATTTAACCTTAAAATGGTGTAGAGACAAATTAAGACCAGATCTGAAATCATTAGTCAAACTTTGTTAAGAACGCTCACTGCCACCAGAGTATTTGTAAAAAGTTCAAAATCCTATTCCAACAAATTTTAATACAAACTTATTATACCCACTATAATAATGATTATTGGGGTACATTCGTTTTGTTCAAATGTTTGTAATTACCAGAAGGGGTGAACCACATATCAATGTAAAAATATATTCTTGATCAATAGCCGATTGAATCGATTAAGCCCATCTGTCCGTCCTTGTGTAACCTTTTTTTTCATCACTCTAACAGCCGGAATCATTGAGTCTTTTTTTTTCATATCATTGAGGAAAATTGTACCATCCACTCGGAAGATACATTAAAAAGGAAATGGTACCACTTTAATAAAAAAAATTCCCAATGCTTTATTAATATGAGCAATGCACACGTTCGTGTACGTGTTTGCTTTTGTACAAACTTGTTTAGTTATTTAAAAATCTCGTTTTATGTATGAAGAGATGGTCTGTAAATAAGGATAAAATTCCTCGAAATCAGGTTTATAAATGGAACACGCCCATCCTAAAATGAATTTTCCAAATAGGGAAGAAGTTTTCTTTAATATTCTGCTAAAATTTTTGGGGTCGTGAGAGAGGGGAGGGAATCAATAGGCTAGAAAAGCAAATTATTTTGTTTTATTAACATTGTGGGCGTGTCTTTGGGTCGATTTTGCCCATTCAAAATGTCAAAATGCACATCCGTGTAAAAATTTTCCAAATCAAATTTGAGCTGAATTCACACAGACAGACGGACAGAGAGAACGTCTAAGTCGACTCGACTATTAATACTGATTAACACTAGATTTACGGACGTTTCTTATATATGTACCTATCTCTACGGCACCCGTCAAATTGACGGGTTAATAAAAATACGCACTTTCTTTAAGAATGAAGTGTGGCACGTCTTCTTCTAGGTGCTATAAACTTTTTCAACATTAACATTATGATGCTAAAATTCGTAATATGATAATTAATACTTTTGAGTACTGTGAGATGAACTTTATGATCGTGTAAGTTCATTCTTCATCCTGTCTAAAATAATAAAAATCGGTTAACAGTCACGTCAACAATCCACAAAAGTTTCTCACGGGTATAAAAATAAAGTATAAGTTGAAATTTTTGGTTCATATATTTATATTTGGTCTATCTATGGTTGTTTTAAAAATAGGCGTAGTCAACAACTACACTTCATTTTATACGTTGTTACAAAAATTCAATAAAAGCACGAAACGCAAATTTATGGCTTAAAGAGACGTAGAATGTGACCATAAGTGTTTGGCTTTGGACAATGGTAGCTTGGATACCACTACTTATAAGCAAAATTCTGGTGGTATAGCCTTAAATTATTCTACGTCACCTAAAGTCATTCTACTCCTGAACGCATTCCTCTTCTAGGCATACCCGATATTCTTCAATATGTATTATTTACCATAATAAAGTGCGTGCATTTGCATGAAAATATTATGCACTGCACCCTATTGCTCTAGAAAATTTCATATGTAATTAATTTCATTTTTTTAAATAGTTCATATAATATACCATAAATTACGCTGCAACCTAATTTTTTCTGTGCACTAAGTTTGGTCGTTAATGGGTTAATGGCTTTGAAGCTTATCAATAGTTCACAAATTAAGTGTGGCAATATATCAACTATGGGTAACCAATAGAGAACACCCAGGAAACTATAACGTTTTGAAATTTAACAAGAGTAAAAAGGAAAAGGTAACAAGTTGCAATTAGCAGAGCTCAACCCGTTTTATTACAATCATAACAACAATAAAGCAATTTCTTACGTAATTAGTAATAACATACAAAAAAATTATAATTGGCTTAGGCCAAAACTTGAATAGCCTTCACGTACTATTTGACTAAGGCTTCGAACATATACTCTGCCTCTACACCGTTGCAGCTCTGTACGTAGTATTGAATGAATGTATTTAAGTAAGGTCGAACACATAGCTCGAGTGCATCGCTGCAAAGAGTTGATTTTTAGCGTAATACAGCACTGCAAAAACGTCGCTGCAGAGTAAGCCTTCTAAGGAAAGTATGTGTCAAATGTATACCTTAAATATAGAAATTTGGAACCAAGTGGTGTAGGGCATTAAATTGTTCGGCAAAACTGACTATAAAAGGTTCACCTAATTTTAATTCGATACATTCGGATATATTTTTTTTAACATATAAAGTTGGCATATTGGGATATATATCTTACCTTATTTTAGCAATACCATTGTTGTTGTAATAAGCCTTAATATTTTTCACATTATAAAATCACACTATTACTATCAAAAGAAAGGGACGATGTCGCAAAAAATAATTTCTGATAACCGAGTTTATGTAATTCAAAGAAAATTGATTTTCTTGATTGATTATAAACACACATATATACAACACAGCCACATTGAATTTGATAATTACATGGAAAAAAAAACAGAAAGACAATATTAAAAAAAATTTTACAAATAGAAAAACACAGACACCAAACCATATAAAAACGACTTGAACGCTGAAAACAAAGAATTTAACGCGATAAAACAAATTAACCGAACAATTTTTTCCACAAAAAATTTATCAAAATTACTAAACTAACTTTCACTAACGCCACCGTGCGATAGAAACGAAACTTTGTTGTTTTCATTACGTTTTCAATTCTCTTTTCCTTTTTATTTTATAATTCTATTCGCATTCAGTTTATACATAACTTCGGCAACCCTACTTTACTCTATTCCGTATAAAATATCATTGTATTAAATTTTTTGCTTCACGCTCTCCATATTATTTAGACATGGGTTATGGTTGTTATTCCATGGAAATAGATGTGTACAATTATACTTCTTAAGAACGGCTTTTGTACTTCATTTAAATCCTGCAACTCAAATTTAATTAATCGCAATTAATTAGTGGTTATATTTTCGTTTTTCCTGCTAATTTATAGCATTATGTCAATGGTATTAACACACAAATTTGTCACAGTCATTTTTTAATTTCGTTTTTCCTTTATTGTATATATTGTATATATTGTATATTGTGCCCACAAGTGAAAACATATATTTCACAAAATAAAGTTTCATAAGTTATTCTTATTATTTTTTCATTTATTTTGTTTATTAAAAATATATACGAACAAATAAGCGCAACGCTTTAAATCACCGAATACTTAACTGAACCTACAAATGTATCTGAAACTGAAAAATAATATATCTACAACAAAGAGTAAATAATTATCCAGTTTATCCACAATGGCATAGTGGGGGCTCAAACATATAGCTGGCATTGAAAAGAATTAAGTTCCTGTTTGTTTTATTTTGTTTACTTTTTGCAAGCAATAGAATGCAAAGGTTGTGTGCATTACAATAATGCAGCAATGCTTGCATTCTGTCTTGGCTCTAACAAAATCTTATTTGAAAACCAGCGCCATCTGCTGTACAATAGATTGTAATGTAACTTACGTTTCCCTGCATGATAGTTAGTTAAAAGGACGAAAAACGAAATTTGCACTATTGTGAGATTATGCCAACAGAACGTAGTTGGTATGAATATTACTGTAGTCTGCACTTTTGAAAGCCATTACACAGGGAAATGGTGCTTTAATTGAAACAACTATAATTAAACCGTCCCTCCACCTTAGACAAAATCGACAAAATGCTTTCAGAGCCACCAAAATGTGCCGATTGGTGAAAAATTGACATGATTGGATAAGAGGCACACCCACATTTCCCCCAGAAATATTATTTTGTGCAAAGTTTCACGCCTACTATTTGTATATTGAGGTGTAGTGTATTTAAAACTTGCCCTAAGCCAAATTTAGTTTTACTACCATTTTTTATTATTGTTGGTTGATTTTATTTGTTTCATATATATTAGTTCTTTTGTTTTTGTAATATAACTTTTAATTTAGTAAGATTTTTTTATAATACATATGCATCAATTTTATACAAGATGTAATAATTTAATAATTTAAAAATCACGACGTTAATATGTGTTGAATGCATGTTCGTGTTGTTAATAAACTGAACTTGGTTTTGCAGAATTTTTTTTTATAATTGGTTAAGGTGCGATTTATGCAAAATATTCTAACTTGAATGGCACACTTTACTGGTGACAGACGGACAGTTGTTTAGTGATTATTTGTTTTCAGGTATTGCGAGCAAAATTTCCCTTTTCCTTTCCAATTGAGCATAGTTTTTTTTCTACTAATGGCTTTAATTTGGTTATACATATAATTTTTATATACACCTATAAATGGTTTACTACTGGATTATGTGCTACATGTGCTATTTGAAGATATAAAAATTATTACTAATTAACCAAAATTTATATGAAAAAATGATAACCTGTGTATGTTGCATGTTTATATGCATATATATATATATATAATTATAAAAAGAAATCAACAAATATTTTATGAAAAAAAACATGAATACTTAAAGATTTAACGATTTGGTGTGTGTAAGGCTACGTATGTTTCGTGTCCGCATGTGTACGTTTATATGCATAAAGATAGTAAAAAGAAAAAATTTGAGTTGAAATAGCTCACACATTTTCCAATCTGGTGCAAAAATGATCGAATTTCCAATTTATTCGTGGCGTTGGATGTATACATATATAGCTCCTACTAAGCTGTCTTGGCTTAATGAGTTTTGAAAATAATTTTATTTTAACATAAAAAGTTTAATCAACTGTTTATCGTTTGTTCATGATCATAGCGACATCGGTCTGTATAGAAATCGTTATTTTACTCGCAACATATTTGCTTTCTTCATGCAAAATTACACGTAGAGTAATTCATAGGCTGGAGTTGTAAAACAATACAATGAATAATTATAAGAATCGATTGGTAATAACTGGAAATTTGTGTTTGCTAATATTCTCTATGAGGAATTAAAAAAGTGATAAAACTGCGTAAACAATATAACAGCAACTCAAAAGTATGTGTTTAGGAAATATATAAATAGCGCCAGTGCAACAGCTCCACAGGGGATTACAGTTCTCACCAATCCACCACCAACACCCAGTAATTGATTAGTTTTTAATTTAAGCGCATCGATTTCATAACGCAATTGGATATTTTGCTGTTCCTGCTTCTCCAAACGTTCCTTGTACGTAATCAACTCCTCCTCACGTTCGAATTCAGGTTCATTATCTATCTCTTGTATTAGATGTGAATGCTGTGAGATGTCATCATTAACGGTATCATTTAATTCATAATAAACATCAGTGTAAGTGGTATCCTTTATAAACGATGGATGTTGCAAAGATGACGTTGGTGTTGTTGATGTTTTCTTGCTGTCCACAGCTGTGTCGGCGGCAGTTTTAGCATTATTAACATTGTTCTCTGTTATGACTTTCTCTAGAGCCTGTTTATCCTCGCTTAATGATTGAACGGCTTTGGTAAGGTCTTGTACTCTTTTTTTCGTCTCTTCGCATTCATACTGCATAATTTCTAAAGTTTGCTGTGCTTCTAATTCGGTTCGTTCCAATTTTTCAGATAAGGCCTCTACTTGAGTTTGATACTCTTTCAATTGTTGTTGTAATGAAGGTTTACTTTCACTATGCGTCATTTCGAATGTTTTACCAGCGTCGAATGATAGAGGGATATTAATTGTATTCTTGTTGACCTCACAAGTGCTAACGCCATCATTATGAGTATTTCCAATATTGCTACCATTTTCTATATATAACAAGTGATCCCTATCTTTATGCAACGGCAATGTCTGATCAGCCACATGCGAGCTATTTGCTGGTGTGAATGATGTCTGTGAGTACGTCTTCTCTATCGTGTCGTTTTCAACCACTGGCTCAGGGGCGTTCTCTACTAATCCCTCTGACTCCTCTTCTTCATTCAGTGCAACACTGTTTTTAATCTCGTTGTAAGCTTCTCGCAACATATTAACACTCGACGTTAATAGTAAATAGCTCTTGCTGTTCTTGGAAAGCACCTTTTTACTGTTGTCATTACGTAGTTTAATTAATAGTTCATTGACAGTACCATCAACAATACTATCGCCGCGCTCCAAATCATCACATTCATTGTCCACTTGTGCATCACTTTCGCCGATTTTAACACGAGTCGTATCATTTTCTATTTCCGCTTCTAATTGCTTTAAATACTTTTGTACAGTTTTTAATTTATTGGCAAAATTTGTACATTTCATGTTTATCACGTCATGTTCATGCACCTCCTTATCTTCTTCATCATCAATCGCAGTCGTGGATTTAGCTGTATTTCGACCTACACCTTCTTCAGCGAATTCATCCTCTGCACTCGAATCCTCTGAATTAGAGTCATTTTCATTACATATCGCCTTGAAGATATTAACCGAACCTTCTTTTTTATTGATGTCCGAGTTTTGCAACCATTTCATAATAGTCGCCTCTTTAATACGTTTTGGTGGTGATTTCTCTTTGATTGTTGGTGAGTGTTTTGTCTTTTTCGCTTTTACTAATTTTATAGGTGGCTTAACATCCTAATGAAATTAACGATATGTAAGTGTTAATATCACATTTCCTGGGTGATTGAAATTCTAAATTTCGCTTTTAATTCACTGCCCACTTACCAATTTAGTGCTCTCAATAGACACCGCATCGCTCACACTTTCTATGCGTTGTTCTTGTTCACCGCCACCACAACCCACATCACCTTTGTCTGCTTCATCGTCTTCATCAATGTCTTCTTCTTCACCCAAGCACACGTCGGCAATAGCAGCATCCAACTTTTCAATGGCCTGGTTTTCCAACTGCTGCTGTTTCGCCGTTAACACCTCGATGCACATGGCAGATAATTTGCGTTTCAAATCATCGCACTCCACTTCTCGTTTACGCAATTGTTCATTAAGTTCCCCTATGCGCTGCTCTTCACGTTCTTTGGCCTCGTGTTGTTGCCGCATAGACTCTTCTCTATAGCCACTGTATTCATTCTCCAATTGCATCAGACGACTATTTACATCCTGCAGTACTTGAGTCGAGTTGGCGATTTGGTCTCGCAGCAGTGAGCATTCATTATTCGATTCTGTGTAGGCGCTCTCCATTTTGGAAAACATCTGCATGGCGTCATTACGTTCCTGGTACATTTTCCGCAAAGCTTCTTTTGTTTTTAATTGGTATGAGCTCTTGTCGTCCATCAGTTTGAGAACCTGAAGAGGGTGGCATTTTTTAGACACGATTTACATATATATATATTTATAATGAATTGCCGCATAATACTATTTTAAATACCCAATACCAATACTCTCCCTTCCGTAAATATGCACTATATATAAATCTGCATAATAACATTTTAACATACTGGTTGACAAAATGGCTTTATTGTACTTTCGAAACTGTCGGCTTCTGTGCTAAAGTGCCATTTTTTCGAACTGGCATCGAGAAACCTACAGAAACTAAAAATGTTTGTACGACCGTGAGAGTGTGAGACAGAAGCGGACGGATCGATTCAGATGTTGATGCTGCTTGAAAAAAATTGGATATATTTTATAGAATCCCAACCGATTTTAGGGGTAGGTTATGATGGCAAGTAAGCAATCTAAATTTGGCTTAGGCCAGATTTTGAATATCTTCCATTGAATCCTTAAGGTGGAGAATGTAAAATCTGACGCATTAATCATTACCTCATTTCTTAGCGCATTTTCGGGGACGTTTTTCTCCATAAGCTGCAATTTTTTCTCCAGCGAGTGTATACGATGCAAGAGTTGGTCTTCGGTAATCATCGCCTGCCAACATAGAGCCGAATTCTTGCGGGTGGCATCCAATACACTCTGAATATTGCATAGTTTTGAAGTGAGCAATTTCTCTCTGGAAGCTGTCTCTTGTATATATAAATTCAAACGATTCAATTCGTCGTAACTGATGCGATCCTCCCCGGAATATTGGCTACGGTAAGGACCAGGCGCATCGATTGAGATGGCCTCACGACCATCTGGCAGGTACAATTTGACGCAGGCTATTACGCAGCCGTGCACCTCTTTACGTGAATTCTCTAGGACGTCAACTCCAAACTTGACAATATCATCGAAATGCAATTCGGCCTCAGCCTCACCCAACTTATGGTCATTTATAAATGTTCCGTTAGATGATTTTGTGTCCTTTACCCAAAACTTGCCATCTGGGGTGTACCAAATGACAGCGTGCTTGCGCGACAGCACTTTACAATCAAATATGGCATTATTTTCACCAGCCTTACTCTTGGCTATCAAACGGCCCACCATACATTCAACATTGGGCGTTAAGAATATGGTGCGCCTTTGAAAGGGATGTGAATTCGTTTCGCACAGAAGCACAATTTTGGCTTGGCCTGTGCTCGGCTCCGCAGAAGCGTTAGTGGTAGATGTTGTTATATCCGAGCAACTAGTTTTCGTTGAAACATCTGATAGGTTATTATCATTCTTCGACGTATGATTATCTCCAATTGAAAAGTTTGAATTAAATAATTTACGAGTTGGGGGTATTTGTGCCGTTAGAGAGGTAACGCCACCGCTCACACTTAACATGGGACGCACTACATTTTGAACCGACTCCACATTTGCTGGCGATTTCGATCGTGACGTCATTTGACATGAATTTGAAGCGAGTAGAGTATTGCTATTTGAATCAAAGTTTGCTTCTCGATCCAGTAGCATGTCAAAACTGTTATTAGTATCCTCAGTAGTTTTAAGAAAGCTATCACCTTCTAAAATTTTATCAGCGTAATGCTCGTCATCGAAAGGTTCCTTCAACGGTTCAGCCATTTTTACATAATTTTTACCAACAAATGATGCTTCGTGCCAACTGCTAAAACAATCCAGTGTCGTTTTAGTTATGGTCGCCGTTTCTTCTTTTTTTTCTTTGTCTTTCAAATCTTCATAAAAATTTTTCGTTTTTTCAGAAAATTCATGAGTTGGATTGTTCTCGCATACTACTCTCGTTGTGAGTGTGGCTGTTCCTATTTCAATGTCTTCGATTAATGGGATTAAAGCTTTTACGTTGGTATCCTCGAATGGTGCTATGGTTGCTGCTTTAAAAGTTTCTCTTGGTTCTGTCGATATACAAGCACCATTGACACTTTTTGCTAAACTTGCTGATATAGTCGTTGTTGTTGTTGTTGTTGTTGTTGTTGTTGTTGTTGAGGTGCTATGAGATTTGGTTTCTGCCTCTGAGGCTGTTGCTGCCGCTGGTGGTGATGATGGTTCTGCTGTACTAGTGGCCGTGGCTGTGGATTTATCATCGTCATTGCTGTTATTTTTCCATTCGTTACTAACCAAAACCATAACTACGATTATAAACAAAATATATACGAAATTTAAATAAATTTTACAAATATTTAATAATCGAAAGTTTCAATTTTTTTCAATAAAAGGTGAAAATAAATATTATAATTTTTTACAATTTATATATCTCTACCAATCAATGCAAAAATTGTATTAGAAAATTTTGCAAAATGAATGCAGTATATTTGAAAACTCCAGCAACGGTGGCATCCGTCTCTTTGTACAATGATAAAACATTCCAGTACTGTATGTATGTATCGCTTCTTAGAAGCTGCTAATTTGCCTGTCGAACTAACCTTGACTTTAATTGTAATATTCTAACGCGAATTCAAATTCCAGCTGAAAAAACTCTTTCGCTTTATGCCACAGCTGGATTTGAACCCGTGTCCTACAGCGGGCAGAGTTTACTAAGACGATGTCTTAGTCCACTCAGCTACCAGTGCTGTAGACCAATGACAAAAGATGTGTTGAAGAATTGAAGGGGTTAAAGAGAATTGCCATAGAATCTGTAAGAAATGTACGTATGAAGGGGAATAACAACAAAAGCAGTTTTCAAAAATGTAATCAGAAAAAATTACCATCAGAACTAGCATTCCTTAGTTTTATATTATACACAATCAATTATCAAAATAGGGTTCTGATTGGAAAAAAGTTACCGAACGGGCTCAAAAAGATACATCATTTAATAAAAATCGGCAAGAGCAAGCAAAGACAAGGAACTATTTACTAATTATGATATGTAACACATTTAACCGTATTTTGAAGAATATTTTCTATACAAGCCAAAGACAAGAGAGTGTACATATGCTTCCTATACAATAGTTTGTTGTTGGTTTCTTTGCAACAACTCTGTGGAATGTGGTGCTTGAGTATAGTCAAACAAATTACGAATTATGTGTAAACAAGGAATTCTTAACTATATAGAGGAACACATAGTACGTGTACAAGCGTTTAGCATTCAGTTCTGCATTCCCTTCTCTTTCTCAAATTGCGTCATTGTGAAAAGAGATCTAGCTAAAATATATTAAATTTTATTAGCGCGTACATATATATATATACAATCATGCATCTGCATGGTCACACATATGTATTTGAATATATAGTGTGAGGAAATAAGATGGAAATTCTCGAGTAACGCTTTGGGATGAAATTTTTCGAAAAAACTTCATACACGAGAGTTACCATTGTTTTCTTCACCCTGTTTGTGTTTTATTATAAAATTTATTAATATATAATCATAAACTATATATACATTTCTAAAAGTGTGTGCAGAGTGCATCAATAGGGCAGTGTACGCAACAGACGATGCAAATGCTTAAGATGCTTTTATTTAACTGTGCTTTTCATCTAAAAGCCAGTGGAAGTCTTATAATAAGGAAGTAAGAAATTAATATCATTGGGTGAATTAATTAACTGAGGAGAAGAAAAGTGAAATGAGCCACATTTATTAATTTATTGAAGAACAACTGACCACCAACTAAACTAGCGGGCAAAGAGTTCATGCAACATGTTGAAAACGATGACGTAACGGATGACGGTTCAGCGAAGACGACAATAATTTGGTAGTAATACAGTATATACGCATAATACACATAGTAAATGAATTATACTCAAACCAGCATTTCGAAAATAATAGAAAATTTCACTCACGCACTATTGTACATACTACGTGTAATTCATTTATACATGGTGAACTCTCGTAATTAGGTTAACAACCGCAGATGATGTTACTTATGGATAACACAATTGTATAGATATGATATATGTAACATATATTCATATTCAAAGTCTCATAAAAGTTACTTAAAAAACACTTTGTGTGCTATTGATTTTTTCTGTGATATATAGTAGGTTTTTTATTTTCTACAACTACAAGCACCAAAAACGTAAAAACAATTCCACTTTTCATACAAACAATAAATGTACTGTCAAGTCTCACCTATGCTCTTAAAATAGCTGACACCACTCTGGTAATCCAGTTAGTCAGAGAATTGATGAATACTATATGATTTACAAAAAATCCCAGCCCTGCCTCTGTTCTAAGCAATTTACGCACAACTACATGTACACAACTACATATTTGATTTTATAATTCTATTGTTAAATAACGTTATCGCTAAATCGTGCGAATGCCTCTTCATGTAGCTCCCGTGTCTGTCGTTTTGTGTTGGTTGTGGTGTTGCTTAGTTCTACATTCACTGAACCTTTTCATTTTCTTAATTGAACTTAATTGAATTATATATAATTTCTGTACAAATTTTTAAGGCTTTTGTAAAATGTTTCCTTTCTCTCTTCTACTTTTTTCCACATTGCAATTTTTCTTATTTATCTTCTTTTCATTCACATTTAATCGATTTGCGTCTCGCGAAACTCTTCCACTTTTCTTGTTAAGTGTATACGCACCTTTTAATATGTTTTGACTTTGATTGTTTTATCAAAATTGCAATCCTTTTGTTTTTTTTTACTTTTTAATAATGATCACGAAAATTTTTAATATTTAGCTAACGAATTTTCATTTATTTTTCTTAACAAATATTTTTCGATATTCATTTTTCGTTACACAGTTAACACAGCCAACTTAATGTTATATGAGCGTAAAGTTCATTGGTGTACTACAACTGTTCAAACGCACTTGGTTGGTGAATTTAATTGTTCGAAAACAGTGCATTCGAATACTTCTGAGCAAATGTTGAGAAGTTCGAATGCATGGAAAAAGGTGAGGTTGGAATTATTCTTATTGAGGGAGATTATATAATTATTTTATAATGTATTTATTAAATTAACTTAATACAAAATCGAACAAAATAAGTAATATATCTTCAGAAACATACCAAACAGTCAGTGTTTGAAATAACACTTGAAAAGTAATAGTGGAATAAAGGTGTTGCAAAACCTATTGTGAAGTTAAATTTTTGACATTATTAATTTCTATAACATTGGCCACCAAGCTGTGAACGTCCGAAGAGTATAGAATTCTCGGAAATACGCTAACGTGAAAAACGAATAAAACATAAGGCCTGCTTTAGAAGTGCGTAATATATCGATCCATTCAAAACTTCCAATGTACCAACAATTTTATTTGGCTACTTTTTGTTTTTTTAATATATTGCTTGTTTTTTCAATGAAATGATTGTTACCCGAATTCATGCTGACACCACGCTACAGTTTACCTACGTTGAATTCTCAAGGTAGAGACTTGATGTTAAAGAGATATATTGTAAAAAGAACTTTTGAATTCGCATATTCCTTGATAGTTTTGGGAAAAGTAAAATCTGTTTTTGACTTTTGGACGTGGTGGATGTGTGGGGGAACTACGTATATTATATACTACTCTCGTATATTTTACAATAATTACTACACCCTGGCATTTTGCCTGCTAGGAAATAAACCAATCAACAATAAAAATGTTAAGAATGCTTTGTTCCACTCTCATAATAAAGGTATATTAACATGAAATATTTTTAAAATTCGATAAGTTAACCGTACTGTAGCGTTTTTTAGCTTCAAAAGTTACACCGCACCAAAAAAAACTCATGGCCAGAGGTCTGCCAAAGAAAGTGGCTGTGTCTGGAGTAAAAGATGTATTGGTGATTGCTTCTGGGAAAGGCGGTGTTGGCAAATCCACTGTGGCTGTTAATGTGGCTGTCACAATGGCAAATATGGGTTTAAACATTGGCTTGTTGGATGCTGATATATTTGGGCCTTCTGTGCCTTTGATGATGAATCTGCACGAAGAACCATTGGTAAATGAACAAAACCTAATTATACCGCCTGTAAATTATGGTGTAAAGTGCTTATCTATGGGCTTACTCACCCCGAAAAATGAGGCCATTATTTGGCGTGGCCCTTTGGTCATGTCTGCTTTGCAACGTTTACTTAGAGGCGCTGTATGGGGTCCCCTTGACATTTTAATAGTAGATACACCACCCGGCACCGGTGACGTTCATTTGTCTTTAACACAAAATATTCCTATAGGGGGTGTTGTATTGGTGAGCACTCCCCAAGCGGCCGCCTTAGAAGTTGCTTTACGCGGCGCACAGATGTACACGACTTTGGGAGTACCGCTGTTGGGCCTAATTGAAAATATGGGCTATGTGATATGCGACAATTGCCAAACACGTCAAGAAATATTTAAAAGCAATACCAATGCGTTTCTAAAGCAACTAAATACAGAATTATTAGTATCTATACCGATGGATAGCAAAATTACAGAATGCTGCGATGAAGGAGTGCCTGTCATTTTGAAACGCAGCCAGTCTGATTATGAAAGACGTTTTGAATTAGCAACTAAGAAGATTCTACAGAAACTGCACCAACAAGATGAACACACGAGTGAGAAGTAAACAAAATGTTATTTATTTTTCTTCAATTTCTTCATTTTTTTCATATTTTTGCGATGAGCGTATTTCATTTTTTGTTCCATAATTTCTTTATACTTCCGCTTCGCATATTGCTGAGTTGCGTTATCAAACAATAGTTCATCCACGATGGAACGTTTCCTATTTCTGCGCATATCTCGTTCACTATAGTAGTCCAACGGAGAGTGTTGAACAGTGCCGATCTGTAAAGCATGCACAAAAGAATGGAATAATAAAATATATATACACAAAGGGTAATGTTTCATAAAAAATTATACCTGGAAATATTTGGGTAAAACTTTCAAATCGTTCTTTTTATAAAAATGTTTGGGATCTAAAACGGAGCGCATTTGCAAGATTTTCAAATCATTTTCTACTTCTTCTGTAATCTCCGGAGTTGGCATATTAAACCAATCCTTGCCTTTGGTTTTGCGGAGTTCAATCTGTAAAAATTCGAATCAAGTGGAGTCTAAATTAATTTTTATAAATGCAAAGTGAAAGATAATTTTTAAAAATATCTCATCAGATTACTAAAGAAGTCATCAGTATATGCTCTCCAACCTCTCAATGCTGTTAGAAGTTATAGGTCATAAAAAAATCGTATGTTTCATTTGTTCATCATCATATAAGCCCCCATTAAATCGTTTATCTGATTCTTAAATATAAACTGTGGTCTTAGTTGAGGCTCTCTTATAAGTGTACCGTTGGCCTTACAGTTATTGCTTATTACTCGTCATGCAAGTACTAAGATTACAACGGCTGAAACTCACTGCTTACGATTTTCTTAAACCTTCTCTTATATCCAACAGCATCTCAAACAATGCCAGAAAGAAAAAATCGTATGATGTCGAATGTGTCATCATGTGAGCAGATAATGAAGCGTTTTAAAGATGATTCAAGATAAACTTACTCTATTCAGTTCTCTTTGCTTCTTCTTGGATAAACTGGGCAATGACTCTAACTTTTCCAAACCGGGCAGCAAGTTCGTTGTGGCCATAATTTTATCAACATCTTTTTTAATTAAGCTTTCACCTGCGGTGGGCTTAAGCAATTCCTCGGCCGTAGATGAATCCAAATCAGTTAAATATCTCAGTTTTGGTTTGGTTTCTTGAGTTTTTTTAAACAACTCTTGTAGACATTCTCTGTATGAATCCATTTCCTCTTCAATTTTGATCGGCTTTTTATCTGTTATTTCCAAAGTGGCATCTATAATATCGCTTATATCCACTTCGGGAGGGGGTAAACCTAAAACAATTGATACAGCAATAATACGATTAAATACCTTTTAATCATTTACCAAAGAGATCGGCTTCGGTAATATCGTCCTCATTATTCTCCTCATCGATGTCTGGGCAGTTTTCCACAGGATTATGTATATCATCTTTAATCGCCGCTTTTAATAACTTTTTTCTAAATGTTTTAGTCACATTGAATATTTCCACAGTCTGTTCTTTTAAAAGATCGGTATCTCTCGCTACGTCCACCACAAAAAGAGACATTTTCTATTAAAATTCTATCGTATATGTATACGTTAAAGCGCATGAATCCAATTGTTATATACATCAATTTTTCACATCTCTAAAAAAGCAGACATGAATGCATGTGGTTAACAACCATATTTATCGATATATTCATCATTTATTGGGAAAGTAATTTCGAATTCGCCACACATTATGATTATTCATTCTATTCGTAAAATTATAACATTTCTTTGAAGATTATATTACCAAGTATTTCATTGTAGGTGCACATGTGCTATGATCAGACTGACATTTATTTTTTTATCACTCGGGGCGACCACTCTACGGATAGAAAATCTCAGAGATGGGGTCTCAACCCTTGCCCCAGCCTTTCATAACCAAAATTTTTTTAACGTATCATGTACATGTGCGGGCGGAGGTGTAATTGTCCCGCATTCAAGTCCTGCCTACCCAGGATATCGCCTCAGTCACAATCTTACCTTACGCAATCATTAACAAAACAAAACAAAATTAAACAAATGAAACCAACACTTTTTTTTCGTCCACGCTGTATGACGAATACAAAAAAAAACTTTTTTATTGCAATTTTTCTTTCTCTTATCTTTCTATATTCTCCGAGAACCTCTTTCTTTCACTCCAAACCACACCGGAAATAAAGAAGTATCGCCATCTTTTCCTTGTTCTTCTTTTTTTCATATTTGGTTCGTTCTGCGGCCCCGTGATGCCACCTGCAACTAAACTCAGATGCTTTCAGAAGTGCTTTCGCCAAAGGATCGGTGTGCGGTCTGTTTACATATCTTATTCACCAATACGGGGCACTCCCACACCCTGAGATGTCTTTCTATCCGGGTATTACTTCTATTTCAGGTAAGCGAATTGTTATTTTTTTATGTCATTTGCATGGAACACACCTAATGGTTTTCCTTGCATGGTTTCTAAGTGGTACATATTGTTGCCCGCTTTTTACAAACTTTTTGCAGAATTTAGCATTTACACAGTTCTTGAAATTGCTGAGTACGAAATTTCTGCGGAATATAATATTAATTATAATTAATATTTTCATCTCCTCCTCATCATCATCATCATCTCCCTTTCTCCCACAGGATGTGTCAAACGAGTACGTAGTTTTTGCATTTCAAAGAAAAATGAGTCAATGGATTCATATGCTCTTTGACGACGCTCTACCATATTACTCAATATTTCAAAACTCGAACGGCTGGATCTATATTGTGTAAGTAAAGCGGATTTTAGACCATTCCATCCTTGCACGGTGTGCGTTCGCAAATATAACCAGTATCAATCTCTTGCTGCACCAGTCACCAACATGTGGAAATCGCGTAAAACTTCAGGCAATGGTATATCATAATGACTACGCAAATTTTCCAGTCTAAAAATGAAATCTTCTACAGATACATTGCCGTTGTTGCCACTCTAATTTTTGCTTTGTTTTGTCTGAATGTTTGTGAACGGCCTTGACTGGGGCGTAACAACTGGAGTCGCAGGTTCACGCTGTGTTGTAAGTGGTGTAATACCTCCCCTTACTGCTTATGTAATGGTCGGTAAAGCACATGTTATATCGGCCATTTATTTTTTTAATTCTTTTATTTCAGCTTCTACTCAAGCCATTCTGTCAGGCATCTACCTCCTTTAAGATGTTGATTCATTTGCTGTTCGATCAGAATAAGCAGTGGCGTTTGATGTCGAAAGTGGCGCGTTTTTGGTGCTTATTGTACCTGATAGGTCTGTAATGCTCATATCATTTGCCATGCTTCCGGCTGTTTTTGCAAAGGTATTTAATCTGCGTGTTTTTGCGCGTATATATGGCGATTCTGTATTTAATACTGGGCGTTTTCGGCTTCTAGGTTTTCTTTGTTGGATATTTGCTGCATTCATGCATTCCTGCAGATACGTCTTATGTTATATCGGTCCCTTGTGTATACAGTTTTCTATAGCGTGTGATTTTTTTTTTTCACATATACTGCTATTATATTTACTTATCAACAATGAACAGAAATGTGATTCTATATATTATGCAGATTTATGCTTAGAAAATTACGATAATCGAGATATTGTTTTTATGCAATTAAAATAACTTATTTTGTATAATTTATTACAACGAATATTTGGTAATGATGTACACTGATCTGAAGGGTGCTGGGGTAGACCCAGGGCCAGCCAGAGTTCAATTAAAAGAAAATTTATATTTTTCAAAATAAAAAGGAGACGATTTTATTTAAATCTTTCTTTATTTTTAATATTTGTACATAACAAAGAGTTTTGACGTTTGCTTATGCCTGGGTACAATAAATATTACCTATGGCTTAGTTTATTACCTATGTCTTAGCTAATTGCAACGGGTGCAAAGAATTTGTTACGTGTGCCTATGCTAGAGTTTTAATCTGTGCCTTAGCTCGTTTATCTATGTCTTGGCTAATCGTAACGAGTGCGATGATCTGGTACTTATAACCAGAGACTTGTAAATATAGAGACGGAGTGTCATGCTCTTAAAATTTGGTGGCAGAATATTTTTATTATTTTCGAGGCCCAAATAAATGTATAGAAGCAAAGTTGTCGTAAAAAAGCAATATTGTTGCTCTGACTTGTGTCAACAAATGTGGCTCGTTTTAATTTTTGAATACCAGAGACTTATTGTTTATATTAAATGTGGCTTACATATACTAGTTTTATACATATTTTAAAGAAATTTATATATTTGTTAACACTCCTCGACAACATATGTCATCTAAGAGCCATCCACGTATAATTGTGAAATAGAATAAAATAAGTCGACTTTACCCACTACACGTAATTATAATAAGAACAAAAAAGCTGTTGGCTTCTCAATGTTTGTTTTTGTGGCGCACGCATAAAGTCGACTTATTTGCGCACGTCCCTACAATTATACGTGGATGGCTCTTAGATGACATATGCAA
This sequence comes from Ornithomya fringillina, assembly GCA_963978525.1. Classification (NCBI taxonomy): domain Eukaryota; kingdom Metazoa; phylum Arthropoda; class Insecta; order Diptera; family Hippoboscidae; genus Ornithomya; species Ornithomya fringillina. The sequence continues at coordinate 16,250,110 of OZ021690.1, read as the reverse complement.
ATGTTAGGAAAGAATGATTTATCTGTTTATTCTATCATAAATAGTGTGGTGGTGTATGAGTTGCATGCGCATAAAACCACACATGCACATGACGAATTTAATATGCTTTGTTTCGATAGCGCACATAGCAAAGCTGAGTTGAAGATTTGTTAAAATATATATTTTTCAACCACTGCGCGGCGATGTTGCAACATTTCACAAATGTATGGGTAAAGAGTTGCGCTAAGCAAGGGGTTTTGTGTCCGTGTGAATATACTAATACATAACCAATTTACTCTGCTTTTTTTCCGGACCGAAAACAGTGAAGAATTAGTTTTTTGTTGATTTTCGGTTTTTTGCGCATGTGTTACTATTGTTGTTTTTTTTTTGTTCTTATAAGCAAAGCAAAGGGAATACAATGCAAACGAATGTTTGTCATTATGGCGCATGCGACTTAGAGACTTTTGGACAGTGGCTTTTTACGTACATATGTTACTATTGTTATTTTTTTCTGATACGTAAAGCAAAAGGGAGTACCGCATATTACACATACAAAACAAACGAATATTCGTCATTGAGCCTACTTTTGGCGCAAACACTTGTACTTATGTAAATTAATTTGTTATGATGTGTATGTAATTTAATATATTAGGACTTCAATAAATGAATAAATGAAAAATTAATAAATGCAAATAAGGTGTTATTTGATTTTGCTGCGTTTGACCTTTTCACTTTTCGACTATTCATACATATGTACATATTTATGTAGAGTATAGAGTATATGATATGTGTATGAAAAATTTTATGCACAATAATGATCTCTGACAATAATATTATGATGTATATGTTCAATATACACAACGAATTTGTTCTACGTGCAATTATATTGCTGCAGTATTAAGCGGTAGGTTTGGAAAATAGCGTGTGGTTTGGTGGTAGAGCGATCGGTTTGTAAACAGTATATTGCTGGTTTGATTTGTGTCCTCTTTTTATTTGATATTTTATAAAGTTGCTTTTTATCAACTTTTTAAATTGTAATATGGTGTCGAGGAGTGTTAACAAATATATAAATTTCTTTAAAATATGTACAAAACTAGTATATGTAAGCCACATTTGATATAAACAATAAGTCTCTGGTATTCAAAAATTAAAACGAGCCACATTTGTTGACACAAGTCAGAGCAACAATATTGCTTTTTTACGACAACTTTGCTTCTATACATTTATTTGGGCCTCGAAAATAATAAAAATATTCTGCCACCAAATTTTAAGAGCATGACACTCCGTCTCTATATTTACAAGTCTCTGACTCCGTCTCTATATTTACAAGTCTCTGGTAATATACAATGCATACAAGCAAATGTGTACAAACTATCAAATGTATACTCAAGATTTATTTGTAGGGCAATATACAATGCCTACAAGCAAATGTATACACAAATATTTTACTTGTTTTGTTACGCTGACTTGTGTTTACTATTACTAGTTTTATATATTTTTTACAGGATTGTTCAATACTTTTCTACCCAATAATACAATAGAAAAAATTTGAAAAAAACATCTTTACAAAACATCAAGAATACATGTATAAATGGTCGAAAAGTGGAAAAGTCGAACGAAGAAAAACAGCAGAAAGCCTTATTTTCATTTATTAATTTATTAGAAAAAGAAAAAATAACCAAAAATTTATGTCGAGAGGATTTAGCAGAGGAATCAACTCTCGCACCTAAGTCCCTATATGGCCTACCTATCAGAAAGCTAGCCTAAAATTAGCTAATTTACTATGCGTTGATCGCCTTTTTATAGGCCAGTAGCTGAGCTTTTGTATGCTTGTAAGAGCTTTGGTGAGAGCTTGCACCACTTACAGCTGATCTTTGTTACATATGGTTCTTATAATTAATCCAGGGTTACTTATTTTTACAGCTTTCCTACTTTTCACATGTCTTATAATTAGTACAGGGTAACTTTGACATTTTTTTCTCTTCAGAGCGTAAAAACAAAGCATATAAAAAAAAGAAATATGAAACAAAATATCTCAACTTCATCTAAGGAAAATAACGTATGATAACGTGTGATTAAACTTATGCTAAAAATAACGTATGATATAAAGTGATAGGGTGATAAAAATATAAAACAAAATTATATTCAACTTCATTGAAAAATAAAGGGAAAGAAAAAGATATGATAAGTAAAGTTCACAGTATAATATGATTGTGTGATGGAAATTTTCACAGTAAAATTTCCTTATCACAACACAAATTTGTATCTTTTCGTAAATGTACATATAATTTGTACGTTTTCTCAAATTTGTAATTTAAATATCAAATTAACGTTTTAAACCAAATTCACGATATATACATATATTTATGACTATATATACATATATACCAACAAACAATACTTGTTGTAAAACAAGTAAAAAAAAACATCAACAAACAAAAAAAAACTTTACTAGATCAAATGTAGGTAGCACAAGTAACAAAACTTTCGCTTAAAAGCGCGTAAAAAAAGTTATCTCAATATATCAAAAATATCTTAAATTGTTTCTTTCTCAAATTTATTAAATTTCATATGTATATAGGACTTTCCCAGTATGATGTCTGAGGTGTTTCAGTGAGTATATTTATGTAAATATAAAAATAATTCTGTTATTGAAAAGGTAAGTGATCTTCTAACGTCAGTTTTATCCGTACACATGAATTCCCTATCCGCACAATCGTGTTCCTACACCATGTAGGTATGAGATGCGTCTGTTTAACATAACGGACCAGACACAACTGATTGGATTCTACTAAATCTACAGGCTACCTGTCCCGAATCTGTAATTCAAAACTAAACATATCCTATAACCAGGACCAGACGTGATTCTCCTACTACTTTCTCTGAACGGAACTAGGCGATTCATGGGGTGTCTTCATGACAAGACTTCCATTTATTTTTGATTGGGAGCCATTAACAGACTAACATTTATTTTTTTTATCACTCGGGGCGACCACCCTATGCCTAACATTTTTCAGGGATGGGGTCTCAACCCTCAAACAAAAATGTAAAATGGCGGAGGTGTAATTGTCCCGCATTCAAGTCCTGTCTACCCAGGAAGATATCGCCTCGGTCACAATCTTACCTTACGCAATCATTAACAAAACAAACCAAACATGAAAAAAAAACAAATAAAACCAACAATCTAACGCGAAACTTAAGTTCAATTCCAACTGAACAACATCAGGCGCGATGACAGCAAAGATTAACAGTCACGAGGCAAAATGGAAAAAACACCAAACTAACGGCGTCTCCATCTCCGTTGTACTCACTTCACACTTCCTTCACTTTTTTCCCCAGCTGTCCAACAGAGGGCAGAATTTACTAAGACAAAGGCTTACCGCACTACTGAAAGGACACCTAGAATGCAGTAATGTCCTTTCCGTGTGATCCGCTTTACCACGAAGTTAAATTCAAAAGTAATGCAGATCTTTTTTACTCACACTCCCCCGTGTTGCCGCCATACCGTAGAAACCGTCTAAAAGAAGTGTCGCGATGTACTTAATAAACTAAAAGATCGAATTTATAATAGGTGATCTGCGATAGCAGACACCTTTGACACGCACTACACCATTTCCAGTTTAATTTCAGAAATGATCAAAAAATTCAGAAATGGTCATTTGAAATTCAGATATTCCATTTGAAATTTAGACATTCCATTTATATTTTATAAACATTCATTTGAAATTCAATTATTCCAAATGAAATTTAGAAATCGTCACTTGAAATTTAGAAATTATCATTTGAAATTTAGAATATTTATAAATAAGCATAAAGAACTTTAAGAACTATGTATGTATTAAGAACGTTAAAAGTATTACTTTAAGATATGCTAGACCATGAATTCGTTAGTATTAGAACTTTAAGTGATATGTCCACGGGACAATAGCTTTTATAACATTTTTATGTAATCTTTACAAAAAGTATCTTTATTTTAAGTATTTACAAATTTATAAAGATACTTTTTTACTTTGTAGTAAATTGACAAAGCGAATTGAATACTCAATAATATTTAATTAAATTGAATTTAATACTTAATAATATTTTTTTTATTTAAATACTATGTAATAAATGATAATAATAACAATACGTAATAATACTTTAAATAAAATCTCTTGTTGCAATCTATAATATTTTTTCTTTTTTTATTCTGTGTATTTCGGTTACATACAATATTATACAATATATAATATTTTTATTATCGTACAATTTCTAAACTTCAAATGGAATATCTGAATTTCAAGTGACAATTTCTAAAAATGAAATGGAATAACTAAATTTCAAATGGAATATCTGAATTTCAATTGACTGTTTCTAAATTTTTATTTAACTGACTATTTCTGAAATTAAAATGGAAATGGTCTGTCCATCTAAATTTGTGCGAAAGCGACATGTCGCATTTTTTGAAATATTTTGATGAAATTTAGTACAAGGACATGTATTGGCCCAAAGAGAAACTCTATTGACAATTTTGACAATTTTCTTGTTTCCTTTAAGCCTTCATCTTTTTTTCTATTTCAATGGGTTAATTACTATTATGTGTATGAAAAAAAAACAAGATAGAGAAGTTCGGTTAAGACCGAAGCTTAAATACCCTCCACCTTTTATAATACTCTAAAAAATAATTTCCTATTGCCGTATTTACGTATATGACTATTTCATGTACTTACGCAAATAGTGTTTTTTTTTTAATTATAGGCATTTGCGTTAATCAATCACGCCCATTTTTGGCACAGTGTTGGATAACGGTACCACTTATATTTATACCAAAAATCAACTTGATAGGCATAGTATTGTGCGATATATAATTTTTCAAAGATACAATTTTTTCGAAGTATGATGAGATTTTCGTTTATTGTGGGCGTGTCTCTTTACCGATTTTGCCCAATTTCAATAAGGAACAGCGAAATTGAACTAAGAATACGTATGCAAAGTTTCAATTTGATATCTCAAAAATTACGACCCTGAGAGTGCCAACAACAGACGGATACACGGACGGACATGTCTCAAACGATTTCTCTTTTCATACTGATTTAGAATATATATGGTTTGTGGGGTCTCCGACGCTTCCTTCGATGTGTTGTACACGGATGATCAAAATGAATATACCCTCTTCCCTAAGGTGGAGGGTATAAAAAAAGGATCTTATAATGACACCGATAAGAATTGAATTGCTCCCAACAGATTTAAGTGACCAGGTATGTGGGCGTTTACAGGCAGCTTAATGTTTTATATTTTTTTAATTTTTAGTTCATAAAACATTTCCTTGAGAAGATTTAGCCGTCTGATAAAACCAATAGGCTATGCAGACAGCTCTCGCACGGAATCAGTAAAGGTACAACCGTGAACCCACAAGGCCATAATAAAATGGTGCTCCACAGCAATAAGAAATTGTAATGATGCGTCGTTCCTTCTTTTTAATTGTTTTTTTCCTTTTTTAATTCTCAAATTTTAGTTTTTATACCCTCACCTTAGGGAAGAGGGTATATTCATTTTGATCATCCGTTTACAACACATCGAAGGAAGCGTCGGAGACCCCACAAACCATATATATTCTTAATCAGCATGAAAAGAGAAATCGTTTGAGACATGTCTGTCCGTATGTCCGTCTGTTGTTGGCACTCTCACGGTCGTAATTTTTGAGATATCAAATTGAAACTTTGCATACGTATTCTTAATTCAATTTCGCTGTACCTTATTGAAATTGGGCAAAATCGGTAAAGAGACACGCCCACAATAAACGAAAATCTCATCATACCTCGAAAAAATTGTATCTTTAAAAAATTATATATCGCACAATACTATGCCTATCAAGTTGAGATGTGGTATATATATAAAGGGTACTGTTATCCAACACTGTGCCAAAAATGGGCGTGATTGAATAACGCAAACGTCTATAATTTAAAAAAAACACTATTTGCATAAGTACATGAAATACATAAATATGGCAATAGGAGCTTATTTTTTAGAGAATTACAAAAGGTGGAGGGTATTTAAGCTTCGGTCTTAACCGAACTTTTCTATCTTGTTTTTTTTTTTTCAAAAATAAAATGATAATTTTCTTTTAACACGTCTTGTTACGCTAAAACACCTAATAAAAAAGAAAGAAAGGAAGTCCATTTTTTCCAAGATGGCCAAATTAATTCTCTCCAATTTCTTTTTTCTTTTATTTGTGCGCGAAGATAACAACCAAGTATTTGATTCACAGATCACCACAAAAATGAAACAGTACACTCTTTAAAGCTCATACGATCGCGAGTAGTTTTCTTTCGTTTGTAGCATAATTTTACTCCTCTTTTCTGAGTGTTCGCGATATCATAGTTATAGGTTTTCCATTCTGTGAAAGAACCGCGCCTATAGCCACGGCGGAGGCGTCAGTTGTTAAATCGAACGGTTTACTATAGTCAGGGTATGATAACATAATATCCTCGGATATAAGTATTTGTTTTAATTTATTAAACACTGATCGCGCACCTTGATCAAGTTCAGTTTTAACATTCTTTGAGAATTTTGCCCCTACATGTCCGTTATCCCCGCAAGTACTTAGTGAGAGGTTTGGCAATGCGGGTATAGTCTTTAATAAATAATCAATATTCAGAAAGTCCTAAAAACGATCTTAGGAACCCTAGTGATTTTCTTCATATTCGGTTATTGCTAGTTATTATGTTGTTCATATAAACCTGTCATACCCTACTTATGTCATCCCTCAATACATCATCAATTTCCCTTTGAAAGAAACTAGGTTCATTTTTTAACCCAAATGGCTAGCGGCAGAATTCGTACTTGCCATTATTTACACTAAAAGCTGTTTTTTTCTAACGGACTCTTTTAAGAAGGTCTGTTGGAAACCGGACTTAAAGTCTAACGTGGTAAAGTACTTTGAGTTCGCCAAGTCGCGATAGGACGGATATGTCTTGCATCGAATACCTATTTTCGTAAGTTTGTTCAGCTTCCTAAAGTCTCTTACCAATCTGTGTTTGGGTTTCCCATTTTCATCGAGTCCCTTTTTCTCCACCACATGAATCGGAGAATTGTAAGCAGAAAAGGACCTTCTTATAACCTCATCTCTTAAAAGTGATACTATTTCCATGTTGCCGAATTCCGGGTTCGTAGCCTGTTTCCGTAACGGAATTCGTCCGTATATGGCCTAGATATATGGGATTGTCATACCTAGTGTGTATTTCAGCACAGACATTTGTATTATAGGGCAAAGGCGAACCAATTCCTTGTAAACATATCTTCAAATTGTCCTTTCACAGTTTCAGGAATTAAAGAAGTGTTTGTTTCCACACTATTAATTTCCTGAGTTTTTTCCTCGTAATCAAGGCAGTTTACTTCATTTCCACAACGGAGAATGCTTTTTCCAACGTCAATGTCAGCGGTGGCCTTTTTTAATGAATCATGACCTATAATACCGTCAAATTCGTGAAGGTTAGGCAATAGATAAAACGTTTCTATATGTCCAAATAAAATCATTTGCCATTTATATTTACTATTAGCGTTTACAGTTTCATTCTTAAATAGTTTGTTTAGCTTAAAAAATTCTATACCGTTCGATTTTTTAATATAATTGGCAGATGTGCCTGTATCGATCAAAAATTTTAAATTCCTGTCATTCAGTGTTTTGTAGATGAACGGCAGGTGAAACCTATTTTCTATGGGTCTAGGCTTAACTAAGTTTATTTGCTGTTTCCGGGTTGAAATAATACGACTGGTAGGTATATTTGGGTTGTTGAGTATTCTCCTAAACATTGACGAGCCTGGGTCCATGACAATTGGATTCTCATTTCAAAAATTATGGCTCTCATTAATTCCTACCGACATTCTACGAGACTGACTGGTTTCAAAAAACTGATTGTTACCAATTTTATACCCCCACCTTAGTGATGAGGGTATACTAAGTTTGTTCTTCCGTTTGCAAGAGGAGGCGTCAGAGACTCTACAAAGTATATATATTCTTGATCAGCGTCAAAAACTTTACCAAGAGTAATAATTTTGTTTAGCAAAAGAAGAGTTCTAAATTTAAATAAATTATCTAAAGTCATTCCATATAATTTGTTTTTGTATGTAGTTAAACTATCGCGTCGTTTTAGCTTAAATACATATCTAATGATGGAGTTATACAATTAATTAAGCTTACAAGAAGATACATAGTCACATTTTGAAAAAATTTCACAACCATACAGTAGAATAGGCATTAAATATGTTTTAGCTAAAAGTAAGCGTATATTAAATATTGAGCAGGCCACAACGCTCTTAACATACCAAACACTTTACCAGTACAGGAGTTTTGTGATTGGACCAGTTTAATTTGGAGTTAAAAGTTAGCCCCAGGTTCATCGCACTTTTAACAATTTTTATTATCTCACCATTCATTGAAATGATAAAATTAGAAGGACGAATGGCAATGCATTTACTTTTTGAAGGAATTATGCAAAGCCCATTAACACTTGCCCAGTTTGACACATTGACTCTCTATTAATATTATTAATAAATTACGGTGTTAAATCCAACGAGCAACTAAGGTGTACTTGAAATTGCTACGCCACTAGCATGACCTAATCTGTCGGCGCGTACAACAGTGTAGCCATCTACACTAAACATGGAATCCTTATGACAAGGACAAAACCAGGTCTCAGAAATGCATATGGCACTCATATTACTCCCCTAGAACAGATATTTAAATTCATCAAACTTATTTTTAAGGCTTTGGGCATTTAGGTGACAAACGTTAAACATATTTTTATTCCGGTTGCACAGAATATTTAAAACACTACGCGATATTAAGTTGGAACTCCGTCTATCATTATAACTTGAGGTCATGACTCAAAACAAAAACAAACACTCCAAAACTTAAGAAGAACAGCGGAAGCAACACTGACACAAAAATAATGTGAATGTTATACATAACAATTAAAATTATAAAATTAAAAATAAAAGAAGTATGTGCAAATGATTCGTGCAAATCATGCAAAAGAATGCAAGTAAAAAGGTATATAAGTAAATGGTATATATATTAATAGTATAAATAATAATAATAAAAATAATAATAATAAAATAAAATTCACTAACAGATTGGTGCATAACAAGAAAAGGATCTAAAGATGTATGTTCTTGCAGTTTGCTGTACCAAACAGTTAAGTTCGATGGGTGCGCATGGATATTAACAACGTAAAAAGAAATAAAATGAAAAAAAAAGAGGAGGAGATAACGGTAAAATCGCGTGACAAGAAAAAAAATCTGGATGATGCAATCATAAAGATTATTGCGCGAGAAGATCTTTTTTTTGGCATGGAGAAAAAAAAGGAAAAGGTGTGAGTTGAGTTGAGTTCGGTCATTCGATGAGTTCGCACGGATATTAATAAAGTAAAAAAAGACAAAAAAATCCCGAATCAAAGCTTGATCCTGCAGATTAAAACAATTTAAATCCATGTGTTAATAATTACCAGCGATATACCTATCAAATTTAAATCTGAACACGAGAGCAGCCTAATTATTAATTATCAACCATAACCTGATCAAATTTAAATCTGAATACGAGAACAGCCTAATTCCATGTGTTAATAATTACCAGCAATATGCCTATCAAATTTAAATCTGAATACGAGAGCAATTTAAATCCATGTGTTGAGAATTACCAGCAATATACCTATTGAATTTAAATCCGAATATCAGAGCAGCCTAAATCCGTGTGTTAAGAAATATCAACTATATCCTGATCAAATTTAAACCTGAATATGAGAGCAGCCTAATTCCATGTGTTAAGAATCATCAATCATGTCCTGATCAAATTTAAACCTGAACACGAGAGCAATTTAAATCCATGTGTACATGTATTTGTTCTTAAGTTATATATAACATTAAAGTATGTATGTTCTCATTAACGGCCCTTGTCCAAATTTGCTTACGCAAATTTGCAACAAGATCGCACCCGTATTGCTGTTGTGATTTCCTGTTACTTGTTTATTTTACAGGTGATTTGTAACCAGACTTCGGGAAAGCTCCTTCAGGGTCGAGGTTTAAAAGAAACGCGATTTCAACAAAACAAAATAAAAAGGGAGTAAAGAAATAGCGAGGTACGATTTTTATTTATTATCTCTTATCCTTATTACACAGCAATAGGGGTCTAAGAATATTCCACTCCGACTAAATTCAATTCAATTACATGTGTGTTTAAAACTTTGTTTGGCTTTTTTTTTTATTATTAATTTTTTTGTTGCTATGTCAGTCAAAACCCTCTTTGATGAGTAAAAAGAGATTTTTCTTTTTTCTTTTATAATAATATAAGGAATATTCCACTAAATTCAGTTAGGATATATATGTTTGAAGCTTGTCATTTCTTTCTTTTCGTTTCTTTTTCTGTTTTGGATATTGTAATTGGAATAAAAAATTTATAAAATGGAAAATAAAAACTTGGAGTAAAAGAATAATTGGGTGGTGAGCCTAGTGTTGGGTGGGTGAACAAATAAGAGCTGTTTATTTTTTTTGGTTTATTTTTCTCCCAGTTACAGCCAGGTTGGGGAGGGCGAGAGAAAAAAAAAAAGGGGCGATCATAACACCTACTCTAGGGGAGGATAAGAGGTCGGTGTATATTCAAGGCATGGTTGACGGGATAAAGGGGGAGATGTATAAGGGTTGAGATTCCCCTCTGAGTTGGAGAACGTGCTCGATAGCCGGGGCCATTCCGTCTACCTTATACGCCATATTTTTGCCCCCTGATGGTAAATAATGACACAACACCTGGTCATTGTTTGTGTAACAATGTAAAGTACTGATAATAGAGCGGTCACACTTCGAAACTAACAAATCTCATGAAGACAATCAAGTCGCTCAACAACATGTGCGTCCGGATCGTTTAGTGATCTTATGTACACAATGCCGCGTTTGGTAAATAAAGATGAAAATTTTTTCTACTTCAACAGTTTATAAGCAGCTCTGAAAATGGTATAGTTGTGTGGGGTAAGGCACTCGTTGATGTAGAACGGAACGTCAATATGAAGGCCAATATGCGATAAACGTAGTTTAGATTTATTTTGCTTCATGTAAATTGCCAGTTTGCTTTGCAGCAAATATTTATCGGACGTCGTGTTTAATTTTAAAATTATAGAAGAGCCCTTGTTCCCATTTTTTTTTTTTACGGATAGCTTATTTAAAATTTTTTCTCACTCTCACGGAGAAGATCGAAGAGAACCTGCTCCTGTTGCTTGAAACAATCATCAATTAAGCGAGATGAATTATCATCTACACCATTTGAAGGTTAAATTGAGAACTTCCAAATTAGAATTGAGAACTTGCAAATTGAAATTGGGAAACTGAAGTCAGAGACCTCTAAATATAGAGACGGAGTGTCACTCTCTTTCACTTTTTTTAACAGAATCTCTAGACTTGTGTCAAGTCAGATACAATGCATACAAGCAAATGTATACACAAATAATAAATGTATAAATTAAACAAATTTTTATTAGAATTTGTTTTTAAAAAAAAATAAAGTTTACGCTGAAAAGCGTCTTTATTTAAATGAGTACAAAAGTGGACTGAATCTTAAAGTTAACTTACAGCTATTTATATTATTCCTATAAGCATGCGTAAGTGTAATATGATTGATTTATGGATTGCTGAGTTTGCTATTCCTAACACTTGAAAGAAATGAGTGCCAGCAATTGTGATTGCGTGAACGATCAGCAACGCTTTTAAAGAAATGCGTTTTGCTGCGTTTGCAACTATGGCTAAGTGGATAAAAGGGATATAAAAATAAATGGGTAATTATGGCTGAGTGAGCGGAGAGCAATAAAAAAATGAGTAAACAATTGGGTGAGTTTGCTGAGTTAGCAATTATAACTGAGTGAACGGACAGTTCCAGCATTGTTCTGGAGTATCAACTTGGGTGGTGTTAACTCCTCCCCTCTTAAACTTCAAACGTCCTCGTTTGAACAATTTAGAATATTTTGAGCGTCCACACTTAATGGGTTCTGTATAGTTATGCTGGGAGTGGTCGGACTTTTGGATTTATTTGTACGACAGTGCCATAGACATATCACTATTATTATCATGGACACAAGCACCGTTATTGCAGAGGATGTAATCACCGTATTTCAAAATCATCAGTTGTTCAATCAACTCGATCTTCCTGGTGTTACCAGTGTGCATTTCTTTTAGAAAATCGCTGAAAAATTGAAGGTAACGGGTGGTTATTTGTAACGTGTGTGGACTTAAAAATTCTTCCGCCCACATCGATTAACATGTTTTGGTATTTTATCAAGTATGTACCGTCAAGGTCTATGCAGTCGTCACTTACGCAAACTTTTCCTTTATAATTATTTAAAAATACAGTGTCGGAATATATTTCTTCAATATTAGGCACGTGTTGTGCATTAGTGCTTTTACAGAAGTGTGACTTACTGCTTAACAATAATGAGATACATGTTGTGTTACTTATATCTAATACATTATTTTCTTTACATATCGTGAAATTGTTACATTCCCCGCATTCATTTATTATTCCATACGTTTTCTTTTTGCCTTTCAATATTTTTTTATATTCGATTTTATAGACATTGTTTTTATTTTTAATTGGTAATAATAATAGGGTTCATTTTTTAAAGTTGGTATTGATAATATGTAGATCATTATATCGTTATTGAAAGCCATTTTGATTTCGGCAAATTCTAGCATTTCGTCAACATTTAAGTAAGGTAGATTTTCTTTATCTAGTAGTTTTTCGATTGTTTTTATTTCTTCTTGGTTTAACAGAAATGAATTAGCAATATTTGCTTTCGACCAATGTACTGCGTATTCAATATTTTTTAACTCGTTATTTAAAACTTCCAGTTTGAATTTCAGCGTCATTGCTAGTTCATTCTTTACAGTTTGATTATTAAGAAATATTTTTAACATATTATTAGTAATTCTACTTATCTCGTTAATTTTATTCTCTGTTAATTTGTTTATTATAAATTGGTCATTATTATTTTTTAATACATTATTAATCTTATTTATTAGGACTTCGTGATCATATTTATCTGGAGTTCCTGCTATCCACTTCCAAGCGGATCCCAAGAAATCCAATGATCTTTTCTCTTTATTTTTAGACAGTCTATGAATAATGTCCTTAGATTCTTTTAAATGATTTAACAATATGGGTATATAGGGATGAGTTTCTGGAATATTCTGCACAATGTCTTGTTCGGTTATCATTATAATGTCTTTAAATTTTCTTAAGTCTATTTCATGAATTATTTGGAAGGAGCCTTCTTGAATTCTGGCTTCTCCTTTCTTAATGGCAATAAATTTATCGTTTGAGTAGTTTAGGATTTGAATTTTTGCTGCGCACTTGGCAACCATTATTCTGAAATACAAAATTTTCTAGCATTTTAAAATAGTTTTTGTTGCTATTACAATCTGCCTATCTAAAAAGATATATTTTGGCATTGTATCTCGTTTTCATTGGTAATATTTATTTTAGTTATAATATAGGTTGTCTATCTGAAAAGATAATATATTGACAACCTATTGTTATTTACTTTCTTATGTTGCCTATCTGAAAAGATAATTTGTTGGCAATTTAAGATCATTTCATATTTTTATTCTTACATTTTTAATTAGAAATTGTTATTTTTTTCATTATTCTGAAATATAATAATTTTCTTCCTTTTTCTCTTCCTTTTTTTTTAAATTATTTTAGTTGTTACTACAAGCAGCCTATCTGAAAAGATATATTTTGGCAGTGTATCATGTTTTCTCTATTTATTTATTTATAAAATTTTTTATAATTCTTAAACCAATAATATTTGTTTATTAATTTCTTTTTTCCTATTTTACTTTATTTTATTATTATTATTTTTTTCTCTTTCGATTTCTGTCTTTTAATATATTTTGTGTTTCATATAGTTTGTTAGATGGAAGGTAGGAACAAGGTAGTACATGGATGGAGGCAGTAGGAGTCGGATAGGATTGTGGATGTTATTATTTCCTTATAAGTCCTTTATGGACTACCCTACCTGATTCGGTTATTACAGTGCTATTATTATCCTCTTTCACTATTTCCTTTTTATATCTTGGGGACAATTTATTGCCTATTCTTTTGTTCGTTTTCACAAAAATAGTTTCCCCTGTAGCATAAGTTTTAAACTGTTCTCTATTCTTGTTGTGATACCTAAGGTCAGCTGTTTGTTTTTCTTTTAATCTAATTCTATTTTCTTCTCTTTCTAGGTTAATTTCGTATGGGTTTGTCGCGACTTTACGTCCAAAAAATATTTCGACCGGTTTACGATTTGTAGTTGAATGAACGCTATAGTTATACCTAATTACTGTTTTATTTAGTAGGTCTTCAAATGACGTGTGTATTTTTTCTGCCTTGACACAACGCATGATCTCCGATAGAGTGGAGTGGAATCTTTCTATTTGTCCATTTAGAGTGCTGTTGTAAGATGGGGCTTTAAATATTTCAATGCCCAATTGATCTTCCAGCAAGTGCAATATTGGTGTCGAACTCAGGGACTTTTCATTATCGATTATAATCTTCCCGGGTACACCGAAAGCCATTAGAATGTCTGAAAGTGGTCCTTTTATATCCTGAGTAGCTCTACTTTTTAAAATCTTCACTTGAACGTATTTTGAAAATTTGTCTATTGCAGTGAGTAAAATATGATTGTCAGTATAATACAGGTCAAGGTGGACAATGTGTCCTGGATATTGTGGACTTGGTGTTTCCTGGATGACAGGCTTCACAGGATGCCTCTCATACTTCTGCTTCTTAAAGATTTTACACTGCTTTACTATTCTATCAATTTTTTCCTGCATCTTCGGAAAATAAATCTTTTCCAAAAGCTGTTTCTTGTTTTCCCTACTGTTTCTATGAGCTCTCCTATGCTCTGTTATGATTACGTTTTCCTGTTCTGTTTCGTTGGTAATGTCTCTAACCAATGTTCTGGCAAAACGCACTCTATAGTTAGCAAAATGCGTTCTATAAAATTCTTGTATAATTAGTTACGGACGGATTCAAATATCTTTTCAACAAATCGATTAGTATGAAGGTTCCACTATTGTATGTCTATGATATGTCGGAAAAATCACCTCGAACTGATATGAAGGAATGGCTCCCACTTTGAGAAAAATCTGATTTTTGAACACGTTAACCGGTTCGTCAGCTATTTGGATCAACGCTGTCGAGGTACTTTCGTCACTGTGTGCGGTCGCGGTGAGAGTGTTTATTTGGCCGTCGCATGGTGCCCCAGACAATGCGTCAGCCACAATTTTAGATTTACCTGGTTTGTACACCAATTCGTAGTTGTATTCCTCCAAGATGGCTTTCCATCTTTTTAATTTCATGTTATTGTTTTTGTTACTAAGTGCGTAAGTAAGTGGTTGGTGGTCAGTAAATATTTTCACTCTTGAGGTGCCGTAAAGGTAATTTCTTAGTTTGTTCAAAGCCCAAATTATCGCTAACATTTCTTTTTCGTTAGTAGCGAAATGTTCATCATTTTTCCTCAAGGTTCTAGAAATGAAAGTTATTGGTCTGTCTTCCTGTGCTAAAACTGCACCTATTGCATGATTTGATGCGTCTGTTGTGAGGTGAAATTCTTTGGTGTAATCTGGATAAATTAGCATAACGTCCTCTGTCGTCAATGTATTTTTTAATTTATTAAAGGATTCCTTTGCTTATTCGTCAAGTGAAATTGTCATCCTAGAAGAGGTATTCTTTGAAATTCTACTCTTTTCTCCTCTTAAAAGAATTGTTAAAGGTTTGGCTAATTTGGAGTAGTCCCTAATGAATCTCCTATAATAACATGTGAGACCCAGAAATGATCGTAAATCCTTCAAAGTCTTTGGCATTGAAAAATTCTTTATTGCTTCTACTTTTTAGGATTGGTTTTAATTCCACCCTCGGATATGACAAATCCAAGGTATTCGACCTCTGACTTAAAGAAGTCACATTTGTCTATTTGTAATTTCATATTTGCTTTTTCTAGTGTATCAAATATTCTCTTCAGATCGTCATAGTGAGTTGTTTCGTTTTTACTGAATATGATTATGTCATCGATATATACGAAACATCTTGTACCAATATGTTCTCTCAGAATGTCGTCTAATGCTTTTTGAAATATGGAAGGTGCGTTCTTGAGACCGAACGGTAAACGTGTAAATTCATACTTTCCGTTGTTCACCGAAAATGCTGTCTTTTCTATGTCGGATTCCTTAAGTGGGATCTGGTGGAAACCACTCTTCAGGTCAAGAACGGAAAAGAACGTATTCTTACCCAATTGAGACAAAACTTCATCTATATCGGGTATAGGGTAACGGTCAGGTATGGTTACGGAATTCAGTTTTCTGTAATCGATGACAAGTCTGTATTTCCTTTCTCCAGAATGGTCTATTTTCTTTGGTACAATCCAGACAGGTGAATTGTAAGGTGATCTTGAGGGTCGTATCACGCCATCCCTCAACAGAATATCAATTTGTTTCTCTACCTCACTCTTCAAGGACATCGGATATGGATAAGCTCTAGAGTGTATCGGTGCGTCTGTATTTGTACGTATGTCGGCTATTACCTTTGTGGTGTAGGATAATCTTTCGTCAGGTTCGGCAAACAAGTTGCTAAATGAGTTCGTCAGAGCGGACATAAACTGTCTTTGAGTTGAAGTCATGTAGTTAAATTGTGTTTTGATTGTATTAACGTCTTCGGACCGTAATTGTTTAATTCTAACCTTCATTTTATCTTTTACTGTCATGCAACCTTCTCCAAGATAAATAACGGCGGACAATTCCCTTAAACTGTCGTTACCTAATATGGCATCGAATGATTTTAGTGTTGGCAGAACAAAAAACTTCAATTCAACATCCTTTAAACCAAAAAGATTAAGCAATGTATGGTGAGTAATTTTTACTTCGCCGCCAATAGAATTAGCGCAAAATGGCATTTCATTAGGGATTGATTTTTTTACTAAACGTGGTTGAATATAATTTTTATTTGAGCCTGTATCTACTAGTATTTTAATTATCTCCCCACTACTTAACTTGGATTCCAAATATGGCAATGAGGAGTTCCTTACTCTAAAAAATGGACGTCCACGAACTCGTCTGTTCGTTTCTTGCTTGTTTCCCAGTCGTCCATGTAGTCGGCTAGTGTCTGTTCTTGTGTTGTGTCATACCTCTCTATTTGTTTTTGATAATCTTCCTCGCTGCAATTAATTGGTTCTATGTGAAAATTTCTCTGTCTCTTATCAGGTTGACTACCAAAGAAGCTGGCGGTGGTCTACGTCCGTTAAATCTATCGCTATTTGCTGGTCTATTCATATAATTTATTCTTTGTGTCCGTATGGACTGGTCAACTTCCATTGGCTCTGGCTTTGGTTGTGGTTTGGGTTGGAAGGGTCTTGGTGGTGGTATATTTGGTTTAGTGTTATAATAAGAAAAGTTTGGTTTAACCTGTTGTAAGGGTGACTTGTAATATTGTACATTTCTGTTCAATGGTGGAAAGATTTGATCACGAAATTGTGGTTGAGGGTGCCTCTGAGGAGCAAGTGATGCCCTGGGATATGTGTTTGATCCCTTTTGTGTCGTGGTATGATTCATTCTACCTCCACCGCATTCGCGAGCATGACTTGTTCTATAAGCTTGATTTTCTAATTTATTGCACAATTGCAGTGCTTGGGGAAGATCCACTGGTTCTTTCATTCCCAGCAATCTAGGGAGGTCTCCCCGTAAACCTCGGACAAACGTGTCCAAAGCCTTATCCCTATATGTTTTTGTTAATGCCATTAGAGCTTCTTGTGGTAAATTCATGCTGGATAGTCTATTCAGTACAAGCGAAAGATGTGAATATATTTTCTTATAAAAGTCATTTACTGTTAACCCTCCTTGCGTCAAACTCATCATTTGATACTCCAGGGTACCTATGTCTCTTTTGTCCGCGAAATGGTTCGTCAAAACCTCCACCATGGCTTTCCTATTTAGCGGAGTATTATACGATTCCAAGATTGCGTCTGCATTTCCCACTATTTTGTTTCTAATCACGCTGAGGATCCCAAAATACTTGGATGACCCAGCAATTGGTTCGTAAATCTTTAGGACTCTTTCTACGCTCTTCCTCCATGAGGAAAATTCGTTATTAGTTCCCGAAAATTCCCTGATACTCTTGACTATGTCCGGTATTCTTTCCAAGTCATTCGCGTCTCCTGTTAAAATCTCCTGATCACACAAACTCTGATTTTCCTGATTACCCAATAAATTAAGTACATTCAACTGTTCCCTCAGTGCTACATCTACTATTTGCCTAACATAACTCGTTAAGTCTGTTCTAGCATTGGAGCCTAAAGGATTTGGAGGATTCGAGTTTTGATTTTCCTGTGGAGGGTTAGCCAACACAGGAGGTCTGATCAAGTTGTTAGGATTGGACATTTTGTTTGTTTGTTTTTGTAAATAGAATGGGAGTTTAGTAAGAAGTAGGAAATGACCAGTATATTTGTAGTTTTTTTTCTTTTGCCAAGTCTAATAAATTCGAAAAATAACTTAGTTTTAAAATTCTTTAGCTTTACAATTCTCGTAATTTAAAACACACACAAAAAAAAATTTTCTTAATTCTACATCGGCATTACTTACAGTAATAGAAAAAGCATGATGTCGTTGATGCTGTTGTTACTGATGCTGCTGTTGCTGATGCTGTTGTTACTGATGCTACTGTTGCTGATGCTGCTGTTACCAATGCTGCTGTTGTTGATATCCTTTTATACCCTTAGGCCGGGTGGTGAGGTCATCTGTGCGTTTTTATTTTTTTTTTTTATATATCTTTATGTGCCACTTTTTTTTATGGGTCACTTTTATTGGAGATTTCTTACTCCTTGCTCTTGGATAAAACCTTCTTTTCTACACAGGATTTTCGATAGATCTTCTTTTTCTTGTCTTGATTATTAATTATTTAGTTATTATTATTATTGTTCCTTTTTTTTATACCCTCCACCTTAGGGAAGAGGGTATATTCACTTTGATCATCCGTTTACAACACATCGAAGGAAGCGTCGGAGACCCCACAAACCATATATATTCTTAATCAGCATGAAAAGAGAAATCGTTTGAGACATGTCCGTCCGTGTGTCCGTGTGTCCGTTGTTGGCACTCTCACGGTCGTAATTTTTGAGATATCAAATTGAAACTTTGCATACATATTCTTAGTTCAATTTCGCTGTTCCGTATTGAAATTGGGCAAAATCGGTAAAGAGACACGCCCACAATAAACGAAAATCTCATCATACCTCGAAAAAATTGTATCTTTAAAAAATTATATATCGCACAATACTATGTCTATCAAGTTGAAATTTGGTATATATATAAAGGGTATCGTTATCCAACACTGTGCCAAAAATGGGCGTGATTGAATAACGCAAACGCCTATAATTTAAAATAAACACTATTTGCGTAAGTACATGAAATAGTCATATACATAAATATGGCAATAAGAACTTATTTTTTAGAGAATTATAAAAGGTGGAGGGTATTTAAGCTTCGGTCTTAACCGAACTTCTCTATCTTGTTTTTTTTACAAAGTCAATTTAGTTTAATGTTTTTTTTTTATAATTTTTGGTTTCGCTTCTTATTATAATACTTATTTTGTTCACTAAAAGTGATTTTCTTTTCGCGCAAAAACTGTCCCGGTGACCGTACCTCGGAAACGGGCGAAATACAATTTCAAATCGCGCGGCAGGGGTTAACAAATGTGTGTTCCCCTTTTTTTTGTGTGGTTCGAGCCCGTGTTTTTTTATTTAGCACAAACGTGTGCGTTTCAACAAATGTGTTTTTTATTATAACAAAGTTACTATTATTCCAAAAGGAATTTTTTTATTTTTTGTTATATGCACTGGCCCCACGTTGGGCGCTAATTAAACAAATTTTTATTAGAATTTGTTTTTTAAAAAAATAAAGTTTACCCTGAAAAGCGTCTTTATTTAAGTGAGTACAAAAGTGGACTGAATCTTAAAGTTAACTTACAGCTATTTATATTATTCCTATAAGCATGCGTAAGTGTAATATGATTGATTTATGGATTGCTGAATTTGCTATTCCTAACACTTGAAAGAAATGAGTGCCAGAAATTGTGATTGAGTGAACGATCAGCAACGCTTTTAAAGAAATGCGTTTTGCTGTGTTTGCAACTATGGCTAAGTGGATAAAAGGGATATAAAAATAAATGGGTAATTATGGCTGAGTGAGCGGAGAGCAATAAAAAAATGAGTAAACAATTGGGTGAGTTTGCTGAGTTAGCAATTATAACTGAGTGAACGGACAGTTCCAGCATTGTTCTGGAGTATCAACTTGGGTGGTGTTAACTTATACACAAAATCAAATGTTCGTATACTCGTACACAAATATGTTTCTTGTTTTGTTAGGCTGACTTGTGTTATCAAATATAGCTTGTGTTTACTACTTTTATATATTTTTTTAAGGATTTTTCAATTCTTTTCTACCCCATAATAGAGTGAAAAAAACTTGAAAAAACAACTTTACAAAACATCAAGAAAATATGTATAAATAGTCGAAAAGTGGAAAGGTCGAATGAAGAAAGATATAAGAAAGCCTTATTTTCAATTATTAATTACAATATTTATTTATTCATTCATTCATTCATAATACCTATATAAAATTACATGCGTACAAATGTTTGCAATCCCTTTGCTTTGCTTATAAGAACAAAAAAAAACAACAACAGGTACACATGCGTAAAAACCAAAAATCAACAAAAAACTAATTCTTCACTGTTTTCGGTCCGGAAAAAAAGCAGAGTAAATTGGTTATGTATTAGTATATTCACACGGACACAAAACCCCTTGCTTCGCGCATCTCTTTACCAATACACTTGCGAAATTTTGCAACATCGCCCTGAAGTGGTTGAAAAATATAAATTTTAACAAATCTTCAACTCAGCTTTGCTATGTGCGCTATCGAAGCGAAACATATTAAGTTCCTCCTAGCATGTGTGGATTTGTGGTTATATGCGCATGCAACTCATACACCACCACACTATATATGACAGAATAGACAAATAAATCATTCCTTCCTAACATATACATATGTTATCTAAGAGCCATCCACGTATAATTGTAGGGACGTGCGCAAATAAGTCGACTTTACCCACAGCACGTAATTATAATAAGAACAAAAAAGCTGTTGGTTTCTCAATTGTTTGTTTTTGTGGCGCACGCGTAACTTGGTTATCTTAATTTCAATTTAGTTTTCTCAATTTGAGTTTGGTTTTCTCAATTTAAAACTTCAGTTTCCCAATTTCAATTTGCAAGTTCTCAATTATAATTTGGAAGTTCTCAATTTAACCTTAAAATGGTGTAGATGATAATTCATCTCGCTTAATTGATGCTTGTTTCAAGCAACAGGAGCAGGTTCTCTTCGATCTTCTCCGTGAGAGTGAGAAAAAATTTTAAATAAGCTATCCGTAAAAAAAAAAAAATGGGAACAAGGGCTCTTCTATAATTTTAAAATTAAACACGACGTCCGATAAATATTTGCTGCAAAGCAAACTGGCAATTTACATGAAGCAAAATAAATCTAAACTACGTTTATCGCATACTGGCCTTCATATTGACGTTCCGTTCTACATCAACGAGTGCCTTACCCCACACAACTATACCATTTTCAGAGCTGCTGCTGCTGCTGCAGAGCGGCATTGTGTACATAAGATCACTAAACGATCCGGACGCACATGTTGTTGAGCGACTTGATTGTCTTCATGAGATTTGTTAGTTTCGAAGTGTGACCGCTCTATTTTCAGTACTTTACATCGTTACACAAATAATGACCAGGTGTTGTGTCATTATTTACCGTCAGGGGGCAAAAATATGGCGTATAAGGTAGACGGAATGGCCCCGGCTATCGAGCACGTTCTCCAACTCAGAGGGGAATCTCAACCCTTATACATCTCCCCCTTTATCCCGTCAACCATGCCTTGAATATACACCGACCTCTTATCCTCCCCTAGGGTAGGTGTTATGATCCCCCCCTTTTTTTCTCTCGCCCTCCCCAACCTGGCTGTAACTGGGAGAAAAATAAACCAAAAAAAATAAACAGCTCTTATTTGTTCACCCACCCAACACTAGGCTCACCACCCAATTATTCTTTTACTCCAAGTTTTTATTTTCCATTTTATAAATTTTTTATTCCAATTACAATATCCAAAACAGAAAAAGAAACGAAAAGAAAGAAATGACAAGCTTCAAACATATATATCCTAACTGAATTTAGTGGAATATTCCTTATATTATTATAAAAGAAAAAATAAAAATCTCTTTTTACTCATCAAAGAGGGTTTTGACTGACATAGCAACAAAAAAATAAATAATAAAAAAAAAGCCAAACAAAGTTTTAAACACACATGTAATTGAATTGAATTTAGTCGGAGTGGAATATTCTTAGACCCCTATTGCTGTGTAATAAGGATAAGGGATAATAAATAAAAATCGTACCTCGCTATTTCTTTACTCCCTTTTCTTTTTGTTTTGTTGAAATCGCGTTTCTTTTAAACCTCGACCCTGAAGGAGCTCTCCCGAAGTCTGGTTACAAATCACCTGTAAAATAAACAAGTAACAGGAAATCACAACAGCAATACGGGTGCGGTCTTGTTGCAAATTTGCGTAAGCAAATTTGGACAAGGGCCGTTAATGAGAACATACATACTTTAATATTATATATAACTTAAGAACAAATACATGTACACATGGATTTAAATTGCTCTCGTGTTCAGGTTTAAATTTGATCAGGACATGATTGATGATTCTTAACACATGGAATTAGGCTGCTCTCATATTCAGGTTTAAATTTGATCAGGATATAGTTGATATTTCTTAACACACGGATTTAGGCTGCTCTGATATTCGGATTTAAATTCAATAGGTATATTGCTGGTAATTCTCAACACATGGATTTAAATTGCTCTCGTATTCAGGTTTAAATTTGATCAGGACATGATTGATGATTCTTAACACATGGAATTAGGCTGCTCTCATATTCAGGTTTAAATTTGATCAGGATATAGTTGATATTTCTTAACACACGGATTTAGGCTGCTCTGATATTCGGATTTAAATTCAATAGGTATATTGCTGGTAATTCTCAACACATGGATTTAAATTGCTCTCGTATTCAGATTTAAATTTGATAGGCATATTGCTGGTAATTATTAACACATGAAATTAGGCTGTTCTCGTATTCAGATTTATATTTGATAGGTATATCGCTGGTAATTATTAACACATGGATTTAAATTGTTTTAATCTGCAGGATCAAGCTTTGATTCGGGATTTTTTTTGTCTTTTTTTACTTTATTAATATCCGTGCGCACTCATCGAATGACCGAACTCAACTCACACCTTTTCCTTTTTTTTTTCTCCACGCCAAAAAAAAGATCTTCACGCGCAATAATCTTTATCATCCAGATTTTTTTTTTCTTGTCACGCGATTTTACCGTTATCTCCTCCTCTTTTTTTTTTCATTTTATTTCTTTTTACGTTGTTAATATCCATGCGCACCCATCGAAGTTAACCGTTCGGTACAGCAAACTGCAAGAACATACATCTTTAGATCCTTTTCTTGTTATGCACCAATCTGTTAGTGAATTTTATTTTATTATTATTATTTTTATTATTATTATTTATACTATTAATATATATACCATTTACTTATATACCTTTTTACTTGCATTCTTTTGCATGATTTGCACGAATCATTTGCACATACTTCTTTTATTTTTAATTTTATAATTTTAATTGTTATGTATAACATTCACATTATTTTTGTGTCAGTGTTGCTTCCGCTGTTCTTCTTAAGTTTTGGAGTGTTTGTTTTTGTTTTGAGTCATGATCTCAAGTTATAATGATAGACGGAGTTCCAACTTAATATCGCGTAGTGTTTTAAATATTCTGTGCAACCGGAATAAAAATATGTTTAACGTTTGTCACCTAAATGCCCAAAGCCTTAACAATAAGTTTGATGAATTTAAATATCTGTTCTAGGGGAGTAATATGAGTGCCATATGCATTTCTGAGACCTGGTTTTGTCCTTGTCATAAGGATTCCATGTTTAGTGTAAATGGCTACACTGTTGTACGCGCCGACAGATTAGGTCATGCTAGTGGCGTAGCAATCTATATTAAATCAGGGATTAAATTTAAAGTATTATGTAAGTCCAACCATACAAATTTCGTTGAATTTGTATTTATTGAAATCCATTTGAATAGTATTAAGATACTTTTGGGCTGTATTTATAGACCTAATAATAACATTGATTTTACTGAAATGTCTGAATTAATATATGATTTAACTCTGAATTATTCCGAAGTTATCATAGGTGGTGATTTTAATAGCAATATCCTTAACGATAATAGACTGGTTGATACTATGCATGCTGTTGATTTAGTGCCTGTAAATACTACTATTCCCTCACACTTTACCTCTACATCGAGCACCCCTCTTGATATTTTCTTCGTGAATAATATTTTAAAGATACGTCATTATGACCAAATCGAAGCATGATTTGATCTTTCTTGCGTACCATATTGAAGTTAATATACCGATTAAATACACTGTTTATAGAGATTTTAAAAATATTATTTATTCAGATTTAGAAAATAGTGCTTGTAACGTTGATTGGGATATGATCTATTTAATGACAACTTCTGATACTAAATTAGCTTATCTCAATCATCATATCGCAATGTTATTTGATAAGTGTGTCCCTATCAAAATTAAAAAAGTGTACTGCAATCAACCGCCTTGGTTTAACGATCGTATTGCTGAATTAATGTTGATTAGAGATGATTACTACAAAAGATGGAAGCGCTTCCAAACTCCGGAACTTTATGCAATTTTTAAAAGAGCTACACTTACTGTCACAAATAATGTCAGACTGGCTAAAATCAATTATTATGACCTTAGTTTTCGCACTGCAATTAATACTAGGCATAAATGGAACGCGATATTGGAGTTGGCAGAAAACAAATACATGAATCCACTGAACTTGACATTAATGATATTAATAGAAAATTTGTTGACCTGCCAACTCAAACTGTTAACCCATCGTACTATTCACAGATCACAACTTTTTGCCACTATATTTTTGTAACGTGAATGAAATGGATGTGCTAGAAAGCATTCTTTCCATTAAATCTAGTTCACCTAGTTTTGATAATGTTAATCCGAAGTTCTTAAAAATTATTTTAGCTATCATCATAACGCATATCACCCACATTTTTAACGATATCTTAACAAAATCCACTTTTCCTGTTTGCTGGAAAATGGCTAAAATTATCCCTCTGCAAAAAAAAACCGGTGATTTTCGACCTAATGCCATCTTTGTCTAAAGCGTTCGAACGTATACTTCAGAAACAAGTATACTCGTATCTACAAGGTAATAATCTTTTATCTGAACATCAATATGGTTTTCGCCCAAATCGATCATTTACTACCGCTCTTATTGAAGTAACTGAACAAATGAGAGCAAAATTGGATAATGGCATGATTTCCTTTCTGATTTTCCTCGACTACAGCAAAGCCTTTGATACCGTAAATCATAACATTTTATGCCTCAAACTCAAAACATTATTTAATTTCTCGACCTCATCATGCAACTTAATTAGTTCCTACCTATCTAATAGATATCAGCGGGTGTTTGTAAAAGATGTTTATTCTAATAGCTTACCAGTTGTTCGAGGTGTACCTCAAGGTTCCATTTTGGGACCTTTACTCTTCTCATTATATATCAACGATTTACCAACTATTCTTGAATAGTGTAAAATTCATATGTACGTCGATGACGTTCAACTACACCTTAGTTGCTCGTTGGATTTAACACCGGAATTTATTAATAATATTAATAGAGAGTCAATGTGTTAAACTGGGCAAGTGTTAATGGGCTTTGCATAATTCCTTCAAAAAGTAAATGCATTGTCATTCGTACTTCTAACTTTATCATTTCAATGAATGGTGAGATAATAAAAATTGTTAAAAGTGCGATGAACCTGGGGCTAACTTTTAACTCCAAATTAAACTGGTCCAATCACAAAACTCCTGTACTGGTAAATAAATTGTATAACTCCATCATTAGATATGTATTTAAGCTAAAACGACGCGATAGTTTAACTACATACAAAAACAAATTATATGGAATGACTTTAGATAATTTATTTAAATTTAGAACTCTTCTTTTGCTAAACAAAATTATTACTCTTGGTGAAGTTTTTGACGCTGATCAAGAATATATATACTTTGTAGGGTCTCTGACGCCTCCTGTTGCAAACGGAAGAACAAACTTAGTATACCCTCATCACTAAGGTGGGGGGTATAAAATTGGTAACAATCAGTTTTTTGAAACCAGTCAGTCTCGTAGAATGTCGGTAGGAATTAATGAGAGCCATAATTTTTGAAATGAGAATCCAATTGTCATGGATATTGACCCAGGCTCGTCAATGTTTAGGAGAATACTCAACAACCCAAATATACCTACCAGTCGTATTATTTCAACCCGGAAACAGCAAATAAACTTAGTTAAGCCTAGACCCATAGAAAATAGGTTTCACCTGCCGTTCATCTACAAAACACTGAATGGCAGGAATTTAAAATTTTTGATCGATACAGGCACATCTGCCAATTATATTAAAAAATCGGACGGTATAGAATTTTTTAAGCTAAACAAACTATTTAAGATTGAAACTGTAAACGCTAATAGTAAATATAAATGGCAAATGATTTTATTTGGACATATAGAAACGTTTTATCTATTGCCTAACCTTCACGAATTTGACGGTATTATAGGTCATGATTCATTAAAAAAGGCCACCGCTGACATTGACGTTGGAAAAAGCATTCTCCGTTGTGGGAATGAAGTAAACTGCCTTGATTACGAGGAAAAAACTCAGGAAATTAATAGTGTGGAAACAAACACTTCTTTAATTCCTGAAACTGTGAAAGGACAATTTGAAGATATGTTTGCAAGGAATTGGTTCGCCTTTGCCCTATAATACAAATGTCTGTGCTGAAATACACACTAGGTATGACAATCCCATATATCTAGGCCATATACGGACGAATTCCGTTACGGAAGCAGGCTACGAACCCGGAATTCGGCAACATGGAAATAGTATCACTTTTAAGAGATGGGGTTATAAGAAGGTCCTTTTCTGTTTACAATTCTCCAATTCATGTGGTGGAGAAAAAGGGACTCGATGAAAATGGGAAACCCAAACACAGATTGGTAAGAGACTTTAGGAAGCTGAACAAACTTACGAAAATAGGTATTCGATGCAAGACATATCCGTCCTATCGCGACTTGGCGAACTCAAAGTACTTTACCACGTTAGACTTTAAGTCCGGTTTCCAACAGACCTTCTTAAAAGAGTCCGTTAGAAAAAAAAGGCTTTTAGTGTAAATAATGGCAAGTACGAATTCTGCCGCTAGCCATTTGGGTTAAAAAATGAACCTAGTTTCTTTCAAAGGGAAATTGATGATGTATTGAGGGATGACATAAGTAGGGTATGACAGGTTTATATGAACAACATAATAACTAGCAATAACCGAATATGAAGAAAATCACTAGGGTTCCTAAGATCGTTTTTAGGACTTTCTGAATATTGATTATTTATTAAAGACTATACCCGCATTGCCAAACCTCTCACTAAGTACTTGCGGGGATAACGGACATGTAGGGGCAAAATTCTCAAAGAATGTTAAAACTGAACTTGATCAAGGTGCGCGATCAGTGTTTAATAAATTAAAACAAATACTTATATCCGAGGATATTATGTTATCATACCCTGACTATAGTAAACCGTTCGATTTAACAACTGACGCCTCCGCCGTGGCTATAGGCGCGGTTCTTTCACAGAATGGAAAACCTATAACTATGATATCGCGAACACTCAGAAAAGAGGAGTAAAATTATGCTACAAACGAAAGAAAACTACTCGCGATCGTATGAGCTTTAAAGAGTGTACTGTTTCATTTTTGTGGTGATCTGTGAATCAAATACTTGGTTGTTATCTTCGCGCACAAATAAAAGAAAAAAGAAATTGGAGAGAATTAATTTGGCCATCTTGGAAAAAATGGACTTCCTTTCTTTCTTTTTTATTAGGTGTTTTAGCGTAACAAGACGTGTTAAAAGAAAATTATCATTTTATTTTTGAAAAAAAAAAAAACAAGATAGAAAAGTTCGGTTAAGACCGAAGCTTAAATACCCTCCACCTTTTGTAATTCTCTAAAAAATAAGCTCCTATTGCCATATTTATGTATTTCATGTACTTATGCAAATAGTGTTTTTTTTAAATTATAGACGTTTGCGTTATTCAATCACGCCCATTTTTGGCACAGTGTTGGATAACAAAAAAATTTCAAATGGAATATCTGAATTTCAAATGACCATTTCTGAATTTTTTGATCATTTCTGAAATTAAACTGGAAATGGTGTAGTGCGTGTCAAAGGTGTCTGCTATCGCAGATCACCTATTATAAATTCGATCTTTTAGTTTATTAAGTACATCGCGACACTTCTTTTAGACGGTTTCTACGGTATGGCGGCAACACGGGGGAGTGTGAGTAAAAAAGATCTGCATTACTTTTGAATTTAACTTCGTGGTAAAGCGGATCACACGGAAAGGACATTACTGCATTCTAGGTGTCCTTTCAGTAGTGCGGTAAGCCTTTGTCTTAGTAAATTCTGCCCTCTGTTGGACAGCTGGGGAAAAAAGTGAAGGAAGTGTGAAGTGAGTACAACGGAGATGGAGACGCCGTTAGTTTGGTGTTTTTTCCATTTTGCCTCGTGACTGTTAATCTTTGCTGTCATCGCGCCTGATGTTGTTCAGTTGGAATTGAACTTAAGTTTCGCGTTAGATTGTTGGTTTTATTTGTTTTTTTTTCATGTTTGGTTTGTTTTGTTAATGATTGCGTAAGGTAAGATTGTGACCGAGGCGATATCTTCCTGGGTAGACAGGACTTGAATGCGGGACAATTACACCTCCGCCATTTTACATTTTTGTTTGAGGGTTGAGACCCCATCCCTGAAAAATGTTAGGCATAGGGTGGTCGCCCCGAGTGATAAAAAAAATAAATGTTAGTCTGTTAATGGCTCCCAATCAAAAATAAATGGAAGTCTTGTCATGAAGACACCCCATGAATCGCCTAGTTCCGTTCAGAGAAAGTAGTAGGAGAATCACGTCTGGTCCTGGTTATAGGATATGTTTAGTTTTGAATTACAGATTCGGGACAGGTAGCCTGTAGATTTAGTAGAATCCAATCAGTTGTGTCTGGTCCGTTATGTTAAACAGACGCATCTCATACCTACATGGTGTAGGAACACGATTGTGCGGATAGGGAATTCATGTGTACGGATAAAAATGACGTTAGAAGATCACTTACCTTTTCAATAACAGAATTATTTTTATATTTACATAAATATACTCACTGAAACACCTCAGACATCATACTGGGAAAGTCCTACATACATATGAAATTTAATAAATTTGAGAAAGAAACAATTTAAGATATTTTTGATATATTGAGATAACTTTTTTTACGCGCTTTTAAGCGAAAGTTTTGTTACTTGTGCTACCTACATTTGATCTAGTAAAGTTTTTTTTTGTTTGTTGATGTTTTTTTTTACTTGTTTTACAACAAGTATTGTTTGTTGGTATATATGTATAAATTAAACAAAATTATTTTTTGTTTTTTAAAAAAAATATTGCGTTGCTGAAAAGCAACATTTACTTTATTTGAATTCTGTTAAAGAACTGAGCTTTACATTCTAATACTAATCCTATTTATACCAACGAATCACAGATTATGCTGACGGGTCAGCTCATGTATATGTTTGTAATGTGATTCGTTGTGTGAATGTTTACATTATGTCAATATAGAAATTGGGACCACCCAAAATATTACAAACAAAATTATAATCTAAGTGGTTTCCTGCATTGATCTTCCTAGTGTTACTGAGCACTTGAAAAATAATGCTCTGCAACATGGGCATTTCTCATGAAATGCTTTTGTAATGAAGAGGTTAATTTATGGGAATTGGGATTAGAGGGCGATACGATATTTGTGGCATAAGCATTTCTTATGAAATGCTTTTGTAATGAAGAGGCTAATTTATGGGAATTGGAATTAGAGGGCGATATGATATTTGTGGCATTAACTCCTCCCTCGTTAAAATTCAAACGTCCCCGTTTGAACGTCTTAAAATTTCTTCGGCGCTGGAGATGCTTAATGGTTCTTGAATTACCACATTAGAGTTATTCGGAGGGCAGAATTTTTTTGACAGATATTTGGACATAAACCAAGCCACTACCACGATAATCAATATAGCTGCTATAGTGGCTGTAGTAACCATATTTTCTTTTTTTATTAAATCGATTCTTTTTGTATTATTAGTGTTTAATTCATTTATCATCTCCAGAGATAAAACTTCGTTAATTTTACTTTTATTAGAAAGTTTATGCAGAATTGAGGGCAACGGATAACTGCTTGACATATGGACGGACTTAAAAACTTTCTCATCTATTTTAATTGAAATATTATGATGCCTTATTAAATATGTTCCATCAAGATCAATGCAATCATTATTGACATAAATTTTTCCTTTATAATTATTTACAAATATTACATCATCATATATTTTCTTGATATCGGATATATGTTGTGTATTGGTGTTTTCGCAAGAATGTGTTTTACTACTTAATAAAGGTGGTATGCAAGTTGTATTACTTATGTCTATTATATTCTTTTTATTACATATAGTGAAATTATTATAATTTTCGCATTCTTTTAAAATTCCATACATTTTATCTTTGTTTTTTAATACGTTTTCATACTCAATTTTTAAAATACTATTTTTGCTTTTTATTGGTAATAATAGGAGTTTTGTATAATTTTCTGTACCAATTGTTGGTATTGATAAAATATAAATCATTTCGTTATTGTTAAAGGCAATTTTTGTTTCAGCAAATTCAAGCATTTCGTCTATATTTAGAAATGGTATATTTTCTTTATCTAACATTTTTTCAATTATGTTTATTTCTACTTCGTTTAATAAAAATGAATTAGCAATGTTCGCTTTTGACCATTGAACTGCGTGTTCAATGTTGCTTAATTCTCTATTCAGTACTTCTAGTTTGAATTTCGGTGTCATTGCTAGTTCATTCCTTACAGTTTGATTATTTAAAAATATTTTTAACATATTATTAGTTATTTTGCTTAGTTCATTAATTTTTTTCTCAGTAAATTTATTTATTTCAATCTTTGCATTTACTAATTTTTTTCTAATAATTTTATATCTTTGATTTCATTAATCTGATAAGACTTTTTTTTTTTTTTTTGATGAAATTATTTATGGTCATTATTTGATCAATCTGAAAAGATTTTGTGATCAAACACTAATTACTTTAAAAAGATACATTTCTTTATTATTTTCCTTATACTTGTATTATTTATTTCTTATATTTTTCCTCACATTTTTAGTTTGAAATTGTTAATTTTTTCATTATTCTCTTCTTTTTTTTTTTTTTTTTTGAAGGGTTTTTCTAATATTTTAAAATTATTTTAATTGTTATTACAATGTGCCTATCTGAAAAGATATATTTTGGCAGTGTATCATATTCCTTCTATTCATGATTTTTCATAATTCTTAAACTAATAATATATTTGTTTATTAATTTCTTTTTATTTATTAATTTAATGCAATTTATTTCTTAAGGTATGATGGATAGGGAATGGGAATGGGATAGGATATTATTTCCTGATAAGTCCTTTGTAAATTATTCTTCCTGATTCTGTCGTCACTGTACTGTTTTTATTTTCTTTAACTATTTCTGGTTTATATCTGGGTGATAATTTGTTGCCTATTCTTTTGTTTGTTTTTACGTAAATAGTTTCACCTACTTTATAATTTCTAAATTGTTCTCTATTTTTATTGTGGTATTTAAGATCAGCGTTCTGTTTTTCCTGTAATCTACCTTTATTTTCTTCTCTTTCTAAATTAATTTCATAAGGGTTTGTTGCTACTCTACGGCCAAAAAATAATTCAACTGGTTTACGGTTTGTTGTGGAATGCACACTATAGTTATATCTGATTACTGTTTTGTCTAAAAGGTCTTCGAATGAGGTATGTATCTTTTCTGCCTTAACACAACGCTTAATTTCTGACAGGGTAGAGTGAAATCTTTCTATCTGTCCATTTACTGTACTCGTATAAGGTGGTGCTTTAAATATTTCGATTTCCAATTGATCTTCTAATAGGTGTAATATTGATGCGGAATTTAAAGATTTTTCATTATCAATTACAATTTTTTTAGGTATGCCAAAAGCCATTAAAATGTCCATGAGTGGTTTCTTTATATCCTGTGTAGCTCTAGATTTTAATATTTTTACTTGTACGTACTTTGAAAATTTGTCAATTGCTGTCAAGAGAACATGATTATCTGTATAGTATAAATCAATATGAACTATGTGTCCTGGATATTGTGGAATTGGTGTTTCCTGAATTTTTGGTTTCACCGGATGCCTTTCATATTTTTGTTCCTTACAAATTTTACATTGTTTCACAATTTTATTAACTTTTTCCTGCATTTTTGGGAAATAGACTCTTTCCAATAGTTGTTTTTTGTTTTCTTTACTATTTCTATGTGCTCGTCTATGTTCTGTTATAATTTCGTTCTCTTGCTCTGTTTCGTCAGTAATGTCCCTAACTATGTTTCTGGCAAAGCGAACTTTGTAGTTTGCAAAATGCGAACCATACAACTCCTGAATCATTCCTAAAATACTTTCATCAGTGTTCAAGCCATTGGTTATAGATGGATTTAAATATCTTTTTAGTAGATCAGTTAACTTTTGTTGATCATAGGAAGGTTCTACTACTGTATGTCTATGATATGTGGGAAATATTATTTCAAATTGATATGAGGATACGTCTCCTATTTTGAGGAAAATCTGATTTTTAAACACATTAATTGGTTCGTCAGCTATTTGTATTAACAATGGCAAAGTGCTTTCATCGCTATGCACGGTTGAGGTAAGTGTATTTATGTGATTTCCCAATGGTACTCTAGACAATGCATCAGCCACAACATTTGACTTTCCTGGTTTATAAATTAATTCATAATTGTATTCTTCTAAGATGGCTTTCCATCTTTTTAATTTCATGTTATTATTTTTATTGCTGAGTGCATATGTGAGTGGTTGATGATCAGTGAATATTTTTACTTTTGCTGTTCCATATAGATAATTTCTAAGTTTGTTTAATGACCAAATTATTGCTAACATTTCTTTTTCATTTGTAGCAAAGTGCTCTTCATTTTTTCTTAAGGTTCTAGAAATGAAGGTTATTGGTCTATCGTATTGTGCTAGAACTGCACCTATTGCATGGTTTGATGCATCTGTAGTAAGTTGAAATTCTTTATTGTAATCTGGATAGGCTAAGATTACATCTTCTGTAGCTAACGTACTTTTTAGTTTATTAAAGGATTCTATTGCCTGTTCATTTAGTGTAATTGTTATTTTAGACGACGCGTTCTTTGACATTTTGCCTTTATCTCCTCTCAAAATGGTAGTTAGAGGTTTGGCTAATTTTGAATAGTCTTTTATGAATCTTCTGTAATAACACGTTAATCCAAGGAATGAACGTAGTTCTTTTAGGGTTTTTGGTATTGGAAAATTGGCTATTGTCTCTACTTTCTTGGGGTTTGATTTTATACCATTTCCGGATATTATGAATCCGAGATATTCAACTTCGGACTTGAAAAATTCGCATTTATCTATTTGTAGTTTCATATTTGCTTCTTCCAGAGTGGAAAATATTTTTTTCAAGTCATTATAATTATTTGTTTCTTCTTTGCTAAATACAATTATGTCGTCAATATAAACGAAACATCTTATGCCAATATGATCTCTTAGCATATCTTCCAATGCTCTCTGAAATATAGAGGGTGCATTTTTAAGACCAATGGGTAGACGTGTGAATTCATATTTTCCATTACCGACTGAAAATGCTGTTTTCTCAATGTCAGACTCTTTAAGTGGGATTTGATGGAATCCACTTTTCAAATCAAGGACAGAGAAGAATTTATTTTTGCCTAATTGAGCCAAGACTTCATCTATGTCAGGAATAGGATAACGGTCAGGTATCGTTACTGAATTTAATTTTCTGTAGTCAATAACGAGTCTGTGCTTCTTTTCTCCAGAGTTATCTAATTTTTTTGGCACAATCCACACTGGTGAATTGTATGGTGATCTTGAAGGTCGTATTATACCGTCTCTTAAAAGTGTTTCAATTTGCTTTTCTATTTCGTTTTTCAAGGACATCGGGTATGGGTAAGATCTAGAGTGTATTGGAGCGTCTGTATTTGTGCGTATGTCGGCTATTACCTTTGTGGTGTAGGACAATCTTTCGTCAGGTTCGGCAAACAAGTTACCAAATGAGTTCGTCAGAGCGGACATAAACTGTCTTTGAGTTGGAGTTAAGTGGTTAAATTGTGTCTTGATTGTATTAACGTTTTCGGACCGTAATTGCTTGATCCTAACCTTCATTTTATCTTTTACCGTCATACAACCCTCTCTAAGATAAATAACAGCAGATAACTCCCTTAAACTGTCGTTTCCCAATATGGCATCGAAAGATTTTAGTGTTGGCAGAACGAAAAACTTCAATTCAACATCCTTTAAACCAAAAAGATTGAGCAATGTATGGTGGGTAATTTTTACTTCGCCGCCAATAGAATTAGCGCAGAATGGTGTTTCATTAGGAATTGATTTTTTTGCTAAACGTGGTTGAATATAATTTTTATTTGAGCCTGTATCTACTAATATTCTAATTATCTCCCCATTACTTAATTTTGATTCCAAATATGGCAATGAGGAGTCCCTTACTCTAAAAAATGAACGTCGATAAATTCGTCCATCTTTTCCTGGTTATTTCCATAAGTTTCTATGTATTCGGACAGTGGCTGTTCGTATTCATTGTCATTTATTTCCATTCGCCGGTGATAATCTTCTTCGGTGATAGGCTGTATGTGAAAGTTCCTTTGTTTTTTGTCTGGTTGAACTACCAAGGAAGCTGGCGGTGGTCTACGTCCGTTAAATCTGTCGCTGTTTACTGGTCTATTCATATAATTTATCCTTTGGGTTCGTATAGACTGATCAATATCCATTGGCTCTGGTTTTGGTTGTGGTTTGGGTTGAAAGGGTCTCGGTGGTGGCATATTTGGCTTATTATTGTAAAAGGAAAAATTCGGTTTAAACTGTTGCAAGGATTGTTGATGTATGGGTGCTTTATGGTATTGTTCATTCCTAGTTGGAAGTGAAAAGTTTTGGTTACGGACTAATGGTTGGGAATATCTTTGCGTAAACTGTGGTGTTCTGGAATACGCATTTGATGTCTTTTGCGCTATTGCAGGGTTCGTTTTGGCCCTACTGTATTCCTGAGCTTGGTTTGCCCTGTATACCTGATTCTCCAATTTGTTACACAATTGCAACGCTTGGGGTAGGTCGACTGGTTCCTTCATCCCCAACAGTCTTGGAAGATCCCCTCGCAAACCTCGGACAAAAGTGTCTAAAGCCTTGTCCCTGTACGTTTTAGTCAAAGCTACTAAAGCTTCTTTGGGTATGTTCATACTGGATAATCTATTTAATATTAATGATAGGTGTGAATACACCTTTTTGTAAAAGTCGTGGATTGTTAATCCACCTTGTACCAAACTCATCATTTGGTACTCTAGGGTACTTATATCTCTTTTATCTGCAAAATGGTTTGTTAGTACCTCTACTATGGCATTCCAGTTGAGTGGTGTATTATATGATTCGAGAATTATGTCGGCGTTCCCTACTATTTTGTTTCTAATAGTGCTAAGTATCCCAAAATATTTGGATGAACCAATGATTGATTCATATACTTTTAAAACTCTATCTACACTTTTCTTCCAGGAGGAAAACTCTTCATTAATTCCTGAAAATTCCCTGATGCTTTTTATTATGTCAGGTATTCTTTCTAAGTCATTTATTTCACCTGAGGTAATTTGTTGGTCAAGAAAATTTTGATTTTGTTGGTTATTTAATAAATTTAGTTGTGTCAGCTGTTGTAGTAATGTCGTTTCTACTATTTGTGTAATAAATGTTGTTAATTCTGATCTAGAAGTATTCGGATTCGAATTTTGGTTGTCTTGAGTATTTAAAACGGTCGGTCTGAGGAGAGGTGTAGGATTTGGATTTGCCATTCTGATTTTATGAATTTAACAAGTAATACGTTAATATATCAATATAATAAATCAAGATCTATATAATTTGTATTTCAGATTCAATATTTGTAATCGCAATTTGTGTAGTTTCTTATATATGCAAAACTCATGTTTGAACCTTATTGTTGCTGATGTTGTTCTTGATGGTGTTGTTCTTGATGATGTTGCTTTCGATGATGTTGTTTTTGATGATTGTTGTTCTTGATGATGTTATTCTTAGAGATGTTCTTTTTGATGATGATGTCGTTCTTGATAATGTTGTTGATGATGTTGCGGTTAATATCATTAATCTTTACCCTTAGGCCGGGTGGTGAGGTCATCTGTATGTTGTTGTTGTTGGATAATTTTATATTTTTTTTTTATTATATTTTTTGTTTTTCTCACAGGGAAAACGTTTTTAATAGTTCTTCGATTAATTCATTAATTTAATTTAGAAAGTTTTTTTTTTTATTATTATTAATTTTTTTAAACGCAAAACTCGCGCCGGAGGCCAAACCCGAGGATCTGGTCGGACACGTGTTTAAATCGCGAGTTTGGACGTAACAAAAATGTGTTGTCCGTGATTCGAGCCCGCACAATAGCACAAAACGTGTGCTTTTTATTATTATTTTTTAAACAGAAGTGTTTTTAAAAAAAATTTTTTTTTACACAGAAATGTGTTTTTATTAACACCAAAAGGTGTGTTTTTTATTATTACTGAAAAGTAATTTTTGTGCGCGGGCCCCACGTTGGGCGCCAATTAAACAAAATTATTTTTTGTTTTTTAAAAAAAATATTGCGTTGCTGAAAAGCAACATTTACTTTATTTGAATTCTGTTAAAGAACTGAGCTTTACATTCTAATACTAATCCTATTTATACCAACGAATCACAGATTATGCTGACGGGTCAGCTCATGTATATGTTTGTAATGTGATTCGTTGTGTGAATGTTTACATTATGTCAATATAGAAATTGGGACCACCCAAAATATTACAAACAAAATTATAATCTAAGTGGTTTCCTGCATTGATCTTCCTAGTGTTACTGAGCACTTGAAAAATAATGCTCTGCAACATGGGCATTTCTCATGAAATGCTTTTGTAATAAAGAGGTTAATTTATGGGAATTGGAATTAGAGGGCGATATGATATTTGTGGCATTAACTTATATATAGTCATAAATATATGTATATATCGTGAATTTGGTTTAAAACGTTAATTTGAGATTTAAATTACAAATTTGAGAAAACGTACAAATTATATGTACATTTACGAAAAGATACAAATTTGTGTTGTGATAAGGAAATTTTACTGTGAAAATTTCCATCACACAATCATATTATACTATGAACTTTACTTATCATATCTTTTTCTTTCCCTTTATTTTTCAATGAAGTTGAATATAATTTTGTTTTATATTTTTATCACCCTATCACTTTATATCATACGTTATTTTTAGCATAAGTTTAATCACACGTTATCATACGTTATTTTCCTTAGATGAAGTTGAGATATTTTGTTTCATATTTCTTTTTTTTATATGCTTTGTTTTTATGCTCTGAAGAGAAAAAAATGTCAAAGTTACCCTGTACTAATTATAAGACATGTGAAAAGTAGGACAGCTGTAAAAATAAGTAACCCTGGATTAATTATAAAAACCATATGTAACAAAGATCAGCTGTAAGTGGTGCAAGCTCTCACCAAAGCTCTTACAAGCATGCAAAAGCTCAGCTACTGGCCTATAAAAAGGCGATCAACGCATAGTAAATTAGCTAATTTTAGGCTAGCTTGCTGATAGGTAGGCCATATAGGGACTTAGGTGCGAGAGTTGATTCCTCTGCTAAATCCTCTCGACATAAATTTTTGGTTATTTTTTCTTTTTCTTCATTAGGCAAGCGTAGGCAGAGACTTCTAAATATAGAGACGGAATGTCATGCTCTTAAATTTTGCGGGTAAAATCTCAAGATTTATTTGTAAGGTAATATACAATGCATACAAGCAAATGTGTACAAACTATCAAATGTATACTCAAGATTTATTTGTAGGGCAATATACAATGCCTACAAGCAAATGTATACACAATATTTTACTTGTTTTGTTACGCTGACTTGTGTTTACTATTACTAGTTTTATATATTTTTTACAGGATTGTTCAATACTTTTCTACCCAATAGTACAATAGAAAAAATTTGAAAAAAAACATATTTACAAAACATCAAGAATACATGTATAAATGGTCGAAAAGTCGAAAAGTGGAAAAGTCGAACGAAGAAAAATAAAAGAAAGCCTTATTTTCATTTATTAATTACAATATTTATTTATTCATTCATTCATTCATTCATAATATATAAAATTACATACGTACAAATGTTTGCAATCAATGGTATTCCCTTTGCTCTGCTTATAAGAACAAAAAAAAACAACAACAGGAACACATGCGTAAAAACCAAAAATCAACAAAAAACTAATTCTTCACTGTTTTCGGTCCGGAAAAAAAGCAGAGTAAATTGGTTATGTATTAGTATATTCACACGGACACAAAACCCCTTGCTTCGCGCATCTCTTTACCAATACACTTGCGAAATTTTGCATCATCACCCTGAAGTGGTTGAAAAATATAAATTTTAACAAATCTTCAACTCAGCTTTGCTATGTGCGCTATCGAAGCGAAACATATTAAGTTCCTCCTAGCATGTGTGGATTTGTGGTTATATGCGCATGCAACTCGTACACCACCACACTATATATGACAGAATAGACAAATAAATCATTCCTTCCTAACATATACATATGTTATCTAAGAGCCGTATGCGCACGTATAATTGTAGGGACGTGCGCAAATAAGTCGACTTTACCCACAGCACGTAATTATAATAAG
This sequence comes from Ornithomya fringillina, assembly GCA_963978525.1. Classification (NCBI taxonomy): domain Eukaryota; kingdom Metazoa; phylum Arthropoda; class Insecta; order Diptera; family Hippoboscidae; genus Ornithomya; species Ornithomya fringillina. Next base: position 16,210,972 of record OZ021690.1, on the reverse strand, counting down.
AACAAAAAAGCTGTTGGTTTCTCAATTGTTTGTTTTTGTGGCGCACGCGTAACTTGGTTATCTTAATTTCAATTTAGTTTTCTCAATTTGAGTTTGGTTTTCTCAATTTAAAACTTCAGTTTCCCAATTTCAATTTGCAAGTTCTCAATTATAATTTGGAAGTTCTCAATTTAACCTTAAAATGGTGTAGATGATAATTCATCTCGCTTAATTGATGCTTGTTTCAAGCAACAGGAGCAGGTTCTCTTCGATCTTCTCCGTGAGAGTGAGAAAAAATTTTAAATAAGCTATCCGTAAAAAAAAAATGGGAACAAGGGCTCTTCTATAATTTTAAAATTAAACACGACGTCCGATAAATATTTGCTGCAAAGCAAACTGGCAATTTACATGAAGCAAAATAAATCTAAACTACGTTTATCGCATATTGGCCTTCATATTGACGTTCCGTTCTACATCAACGAGTGCCTTACCCCACACAACTATACCATTTTCAGAGCTGCTTATAAACTGTTGAAGTAGAAAAAATTTTCATCTTTATTTACCAAACGCGGCATTGTGTACATAAGATCACTAAACGATCCGGACGCACATGTTGTTGAGCGACTTGATTGTCTTCATGAGATTTGTTAGTTTCGAAGTGTGACCGCTCTATTATCAGTACTTTACATTGTTACACAAACAATGACCAGGTGTTGTGTCATTATTTACCGTCGGGGGGCAAAAATATGGCGTATAAGGTAGACGGAATGGCCCCGGCTATCGAGCACGTTCTCCAACTCAGAGGGGAATCTCAACCCTTATACATCTCCCCCTTTATCCCGTCAACCATGCCTTGAATATACACCGACCTCTTATCCTCCCCTAGGGTAGGTGTTATGATCGCCCCTTTTTTTTTTCTCTCGCCCTCCCCTACCTGGCTGTAACTGGGAGAAAAATAAACCAAAAAAAATAAACAGCTCTTATATGTTCATCCACCCAACACTAGGCTCACCACCCAATTATTCTTTTACTCCAAGTTTTTATTTTCCATTTTATAAATTTTTTATTCCAATTACAATATCCAAAACAGAAAAAGAAACGAAAAGAAAGAAATGACAAGCTTCAAACATATACTCGTATATCCTAACTGAATTTAGTGGAATATTCCTTATATTATTATAAAAGAAAAAATAAAAATCTCTTTTTACTCATCAAAGAGGGTTTTGACTGACATAGCAACAAAAAAATTAATAATAAAAAAAAAAGCCAAACAAAGTTTTAAACACACATGTAATTGAATTGAATTTAGTCGGAGTGGAATATTCTTAGACCCCTATTGCTGTGTAATAAGGATAAGGGATAATAAATAAAAATCGTACCTCGCTATTTCTTTACTCCCTTTTCTTTTTGTTTTGTTGAAATCGCGTTTCTTTTAAACCTCGACCCTGAAGGAGCTCTCCCGAAGTCTGGTTACAAATCACCTGTAAAATAAACAAGTAACAGGAAATCACAACAGCAATACGGGTGCGGTCTTGTTGCAAATTTGCGTAAGCAAATTTGGACAAGGGCCGTTAATGAGAACATACATACTTTAATATTATATATAACTTAAGAACAAATACATGTACACATGGATTTAAATTGCTCTCGTGTTCAGGTTTAAATTTGATCAGGACATGATTGATGATTCTTAACACATGGAATTAGGCTGCTCTCATATTCAGGTTTAAATTTTATCAGGATATAGTTGATATTTCTTAACACACGGATTTAGGCTGCTCTGATATTCGGATTTAAATTCAATAGGTATATTGCTGGTAATTCTCAACACATGGATTTAAATTGCTCTCGTATTCAGGTTTAAATTTGATCAGGACATGATTGATGATTCTTAACACATGGAATTAGGCTGCTCTCATATTCAGGTTTAAATTTGATCAGGATATAGTTGATATTTCTTAACACACGGATTTAGGCTGCTCTGATATTCGGATTTAAATTCAATAGGTATATTGCTGGTAATTCTCAACACATGGATTTAAATTGCTCTCGTATTCAGATTTAAATTTGATAGGCATATTGCTGGTAATTATTAACACATGGAATTAGGCTGTTCTCGTATTCAGATTTATATTTGATAGGTATATCGCTGGTAATTATTAACACATGGATTTAAATTGTTTTAATCTGCAGGATCAAGCTTTGATTCGGGATTTTTTTTGTCTTTTTTTACTTTATTAATATCCGTGCAAACTCATCGAATGACCGAACTCAACTCAACTCACACCTTTTCCTTTTTTTTTTCTCCACGCCAAAAAAAAGATCTTCTCGCGCAATAATCTTTATCATCCAGATTTTTTTTTCTTGTCACGCGATTTTACCGTTATCTCCTCCTCTTTTTTTTTTTCATTTTATTTCTTTTTACGTTGTTAATATCCATGCGCACCCATCGAACTTAACCGTTCGGTACAGCAAACTGCAAGAACATACATCTTTAGATCCTTTTCTTGTTATGCACCAATCTGTTAGTGAATTTTATTTTATTATTATTATTTATACTATTATTATTTATACTATTAATATATATACCATTTACTTATATACCTTTTTACTTGCATTCTTTTGCATGATTTGCACGAATCATTTGCACATACTTCTTTTATTTTTAATTTTATAATTTTAATTGTTATGTATAACATTCACATTATTTTTGTGTCAGTGTTGCTTCCGCTGTTCTTCTTAAGTTTTGGAATGTTTGTTTTTGTTTTGAGTCATGACCTCAAGTTATAATGATAGACGGAGTTCCAACTTAATATCGCGTAGTGTTTTAAATATTCTGTGCAACCGGAATAAAAATATGTTTAACGTTTGTCACCTAAATGCCCAAAGCCTTAACAATAAGTTTGATGAATTTAAATATCTGTTCTAGGGGAGTAATATGAGTGCCATATGCATTTCTGAGACATGGTTTTGTCCTTGTCATAAGGATTCCATGTTTAGTGTAGATGGCTACACTGTTGTACGCGCCGACAGATTAGGTCATGCTAGTGGCGTAGCAATCTATATTAAATCAGGGATTAAATTTAAAGTATTATGTAAGTCCAACCATACAAACTTCGTTGAATTTGTATTTATTGAAATCCATTTGAATAATATTAAGATACTTTTGGGCTGTATTTATAGACCTAATAATAACATTGATTTTACTGAAATGTCTGAATTAATATATGATTTAACTCTGAATTATTCCGAAGTTATCATAGGTGGTGATTTTAATAGCAATATCCTTAACGATAATAGACTGGTTGATACTATGCATGCTGTTGATTTAGTGCCTGTAAATACTACTATTCCCTCACACTTTACCTCTACATCGAGCACCCCTCTTGATATTTTCTTCGTGAATAATATTTTAAAGATACGTCATTATGACCAAATCGAAGCATGATTTGATCTTTCTTGCGTACCATATTGAAGTTAATATACCGATTAAATACACTGTTTATAGAGATTTTAAAAATATTATTTATTCAGATTTAGAAAATAGTGCTTGTAACGTTGATTGGGATATGATCTATTTAATGACAACTTCTGATACTAAATTAGCTTATGTCAATCATCATATCGCAATGTTATTTGATAAGTGTGTCCCTATCAAAATTAAAAAAGTGTACTGCAATCAACCGCCTTGGTTTAACGATCGTATTGCTGAATTAATGTTGATTAGAGATGATTACTACAAAAGATGGAAGCGCTTCCAAACTCCGGAACTTTATGCAATTTTTAAAAGAGCTACACGTACTGTCACAAATAATATCAAACTGGCTAAAATCAATTATTATGACCTTAGTTTTCGCACTGCAATTAATACTAGGCATAAATGGAACGCGATATTGGAGTTGGCAGAAAACAAATACATGAATCCACTGAACTTGACATTAATGATATTAATAGAAAATTTGTTGACCTGCCAACTCAAACTGTTAACCCATCGTACTATTCACAGATCACAACTTTTTGCCACTATATTTTTGTAACGTGAATGAAATGGATGTGCTAGAAAGCATTCTTTCCATTAAATCTAGTTCACCTAGTTTTGATAATGTTAATCCGAAGTTCTTAAAAATTATTTTACCTATCATCATAACGCATATCACCCACATTTTTAACGATATCTTAACAAAATCCACTTTTCCTGTTTGCTGGAAAATGGCTAAAATTATCCCTCTGCAAAAAAAAACCGGTGATTTTCGACCTAATGCCATCTTTGTCTAAAGCGTTCGAATGTATACTTCAGAAACAAGTATACTCGTATCTACAAGGTAATAATCTTTTATCTGAACATCAATATGGTTTTCGCCCAAATCGATCATGTACTACCGCTCTTATTGAAGTAACTGAACAAATGAGAGCAAAATTGGATAATGGCATGATTTCCTTTCTGATTTTCCTCGACTACAGCAAAGCCTTTGATACCATAAATCATAACATTTTATGCCTCAAACTCAAAACATTATTTAATTTCTCGACCTCATCATGCAACTTAATTAGTTCCTACCTATCTAATAGATATCAGCGGGTGTTTGTAAAAGATGTTTATTCTAATAGCTTACCAGTTGTTCGAGGTGTACCTCAAGGTTCCATTTTGGGACCTTTACTCTTCTCATTATATATCAACGATTTACCAACTATTCTTGAATAGTGTAAAATTCATATGTACGTCGATGACGTTCAACTACACCTTAGTTGCTCGTTGGATTTAACACCGGAATTTATTAATAATATTAATAGAGAGTCAATGTGTTAAACTGGGCAAGTGTTAATGGGCTTTGCATAATTCCTTCAAAAATTGTCATTCGTACTTCTAACTTTATCATTTCAATGAATGGTGAGATAATAAAAATTGTTAAAAGTGCGATGAACCTGGGGCTAACTTTTAACTCCAAATTAAACTGGTCCAATCACAAAACTCCTGTACTGGTAAAGTGTTTGGTATGTTAAGAGCGTTGTGGTCTGCTCAATATTTAATATACGCTTACTTTTAGCTAAAACATATTTAATGCCTATTCTACCCTCCACCTTAGGGAAGAGGGTATATTCACTTTGATCATCCGTTTACAACACATCGAAGGAAGCGTCGGAGACCCCACAAACCATATATATTCTAAATCAGTATGAAAAGAGAAATCGTTTGAGACATGTCCGTCCGTGTGTTCGTGTGTCCGTCTGTTGTTGGCACTCTCACGGTCGTAATTTTTGAGATATCAAATTGAAACTTTGCATACGTATTCGTAGTTCAATTTCGCTATTCCGTATTGAAATTGGGCAAAATCGGTAAAGAGACACGCCCACAATAAACGAAAATCTCATCATACCTCGAAAAAATTGTATCTTTAAAAAATTATATATCGCACAATACTATGTCTATCAAGTTGAAATTTGGTATATATATAAAGGGTATCGTTATCCAACACTGTGCCAAAAATGGGCGTGATTGAATAACGCAAACGCCTATAATTTAAAATAAACACTATTTGCGTAAGTACATGAAATAGTCATATACATAAATATGGCAATAGGAACTTATTTTTTAGAGAATTACAAAAGGTGGAGGGTATTTAAGCTTCGGTCTTAACCGAACTTTTCTATCTTGTTTTTACTTGTTTTACAACAAGTATTGTTTGTTGGTATATATGTATATATAGTCATAAATATATGTATATATCGTGAATTTGGTTTAAAACGTTAATTTGAGATTTAAATTACAAATTTGAGAAAACGTACAAATTATATGTACATTTACGAAAAGATACAAATTTGTGTTGTGATAAGGAAATTTTACTGTGAAAATTTCCATCACACAATCATATTATACTATGAACTTTACTTATCATATCTTTTTCTTTCCCTTTATTTTTCAATGAAGTTGAATATAATTTTGTTTTATATTTTTATCACCCTATCACTTTATATCATACGTTATTTTTAGCATAAGTTTAATCACACGTTATCATACGTTATTTTCCTTAGATGAAGTTGAGATATTTTGTTTCATATTTCTTTTTTTTATATGCTTTGTTTTTATGCTCTGAAGAGAAAAAAATGTCAAAGTTACCCTGTACTAATTATAAGACATGTGAAAAGTAGGACAGCTGTAAAAATAAGTAACCCTGGATTAATTATAAAAACCATATGTAACAAAGATCAGCTGTAAGTGGTGCAAGCTCTCACCAAAGCTCTTACAAGCATGCAAAAGCTCAGCTACTGGCCTATAAAAAGGCGATCAACGCATAGTAAATTAGCTAATTTTAGGCTAGCTTGCTGATAGGTAGGCCATATAGGGACTTAGGTGCGAGAGTTGATTCCTCTGCTAAATCCTCTCGACATAAATTTTTGGTTATTTTTTCTTTTTCTTCATTAGGCAAGCGTAGGCAGAGACTTCTAAATATAGAGACGGAATGTCATGCTCTTAAATTTTGCGGGTAAAATCTCAAGATTTATTTGTAAAGTAATATACAATGCATACAAGCAAATGTGTACAAACTATCAAATGTATACTCAAGATTTATTTGTAGGGCAATATACAATGCCTACAAGCAAATGTATACACAATATTTTACTTGTTTTGTTACGCTGACTTGTGTTTACTATTACTAGTTTTATATATTTTTTACAGGATTGTTCAATACTTTTCTACCCAATAGTACAATAGAAAAAATTTGAAAAAAAACATATTTACAAAACATCAAGAATACATGTATAAATGGTCGAAAAGTCGAAAAGTGGAAAAGTCGAACGAAGAAAAATAAAAGAAAGCCTTATTTTCATTTATTAATTACAATATTTATTTATTCATTCATTCATTCATTCATAATATATAAAATTACATACGTACAAATGTTTGCAATCAATGGTATTCCCTTTGCTCTGCTTATAAGAACAAAAAAAAACAACAACAGGAACACATGCGTAAAAACCAAAAATCAACAAAAAACTAATTCTTCACTGTTTTCGGTCCGGAAAAAAAGCAGAGTAAATTGGTTATGTATTAGTATATTCACACGGACACAAAACCCCTTGCTTCGCGCATCTCTTTACCAATACACTTGCGAAATTTTGCATCATCACCCTGAAGTGGTTGAAAAATATAAATTTTAACAAATCTTCAACTCAGCTTTGCTATGTGCGCTATCGAAGCGAAACATATTAAGTTCCTCCTAGCATGTGTGGATTTGTGGTTATATGCGCATGCAACTCATACACCACCACACTATATATGACAGAATAGACAAATAAATCATTCCTTCCTAACATATACATATGTTATCTAAGAGCCATCCACGTATAATTGTAGGGACGTGCGCAAATAAGTCGACTTTACCCACAGCACGTAATTATAATAAGAACAAAAAAGCTGTTGGTTTCTCAATTGTTTGTTTTTGTGGCGCACGCGTAACTTGGTTATCTTAATTTCAATTTAGTTTTCTCAATTTGAGTTTGGTTTTCTCAATTTAAAACTTCAGTTTCCCAATTTCAATTTGCAAGTTCTCAATTATAATTTGGAAGTTCTCAATTTAACCTTAAAATGGTGTAGATGATAATTCATCTCGCTTAATTGATGCTTGTTTCAAGCAACAGGAGCAGGTTCTCTTCGATCTTCTCCGTGAGAGTGAGAAAAAATTTTAAATAAGCTATCCGTAAAAAAAAAATGGGAACAAGGGCTCTTCTATAATTTTAAAATTAAACACGACGTCCGATAAATATTTGCTGCAAAGCAAACTGGCAATTTACATGAAGCAAAATAAATCTAAACTACGTTTATCGCATACTGGCCTTCATATTGACGTTCCGTTCTACATCAACGAGTGCCTTACCCCACACAACTATACCATTTTCAGAGCTGCTGCTGCTGCTGCAGAGCGGCATTGTGTACATAAGATCACTAAACGATCCGGACGCACATGTTGTTGAGCGACTTGATTGTCTTCATGAGATTTGTTAGTTTCGAAGTGTGACCGCTCTATTTTCAGTACTTTACATTGTTACACAAATAATGACCAGGTGTTGTGTCATTATTTACCGTCAGGGGGCAAAAATATGGCGTATAAGGTAGACGGAATGGCCCCGGCTATGGAGCACGTTCTCCAACTCAGAGAGGAATCTCAACCCTTATACATCTCCCCCTTTATCCCGTCAACCACGCCTTGAATATACACCGACCTCTTATCCTCCCCTAGGGTAGGTGTTATGATCGCCTCTTTTTTTTTTCTCTCGCCCTCCCCAACCTGGCTGTAACTGGGTGAAAAATAAACCAAAAAAAATAAACAGCCCCTATTTGTTCACCCACCCAACACTAGGCTCACCACCCAATTATTCTTTTACTCCAAGTTTTTATTTTCCATTTTATAAATTTTTTATTCCAATTACAATATCCAAAACAGAAAAAGAAACGAAAAGAAAGAAATGACAAGCTTCAAACATATACTCGTATATCCTAACTGAATTTAGTGGCATATTCCTTATATTATTATAAAAGAAAAAATAAAAATCTCTTTTTACTCATCAAAGAGGGTTTTGACTGACATAGCAACAAAAAAATAAATAATAAAAAAAAAGCCAAACAAAGTTTTAAACACACATGTAATTGAATTGAATTTAGTCGGAGTGGAATATTCTTAGACCCCTATTGCTGTGTAATAAGGATAAGGGATAATAAATAAAAATCGTACCTCGCTATTTCTTTACTCCCTTTTCTTTTTGTTTTGTTGAAATCGCGTTTCTTTTAAACCTCGACCCTGAAGGAGCTCTCCCGAAGTCTGGTTACAAATCACCTGTAAAATAAACAAGTAACAGGAAATCACAACAGCAATACGGGTGCGGTCTTGTTGCAAATTTGCGTAAGCAAATTTGGACAAGGGCCGTTAATGAGAACATACATACTTTAATATTATATATAACTTAAGAACAAATACATGTACACATGGATTTAAATTGCTCTCGTATTCAGGTTTAAATTTGATCAGGACATGATTGATGATTCTTAACACATGGAATTAGGCTGCTCTCATATTCAGGTTTAAATTTGATCAGGATATAGTTGATATTTCTTAACACACGGATTTAGGCTGCTCTGATATTCGGATTTAAATTCAATAGGTATATTGCTGGTAATTCTCAACACATGGATTTAAATTGCTCTCGTATTCAGATTTAAATTTGATAGGCATATTGCTGGTAATTATTAACACATGGAATTAGGCTGTTCTCGTATTCAGATTTATATTTGATAGGTATATCGCTGGTAATTATTAACACATGGATTTAAATTGTTTTAATCTGCAGGATCAAGCTTTGATTCGGGATTTTTTTTGTCTTTTTTTACTTTATTAATATCCGTGCGCACTCATCGAATGACCGAACTCAACTCAACTCACACCTTTTCCTTTTTTTTTTCTCCACGCCAAAAAAAAGATCTTCACGCGCAATAATCTTTATCATCCAGATTTTTTTTTTTCTTGTCACGCGATTTTACCGTTATCTCCTCCTCTTTTTTTTTTCATTTTATTTCTTTTTACGTTGTTAATATCCATGCGCACCCATCGAAGTTAACCGTTCGGTACAGCAAACTGCAAGAACATACATCTTTAGATCCTTTTCTTGTTATGCACCAATCTGTTAGTGAATTTTATTTTATTATTATTATTTTTATTATTATTATTTATACTATTAATATATATACCATTTACTTATATACCTTTTTACTTGCATTCTTTTGCATGATTTGCACGAATCATTTGCACATACTTCTTTTATTTTTAATTTTATAATTTTAATTGTTATGTATAACATTCACATTATTTTTGTGTCAGTGTTGCTTCCGCTGTTCTTCTTAAGTTTTGGAGTGTTTGTTTTTGTTTTGAGTCATGACCTCAAGTTATAATGATAGACGGAGTTCCAACTTAATATCGCGTAGTGTTTTAAATATTCTGTGCAACCGGAATAAAAATATGTTTAACGTTTGTCACCTAAACGCCCAAAGCCTTAACAATAAGTTTGATGAATTTAAATATCTGTTCTAGGGGAGTAATATGAGTGCCATATGCATTTCTGAGACATGGTTTTGTCCTTGTCATAAGGATTCCATGTTTAGTGTAGATGGCTACACTGTTGTACGCGCCGACAGATTAGGTCATGCTAGTGGCGTAGCAATCTATATTAAATCAGGGATTAAATTTAAAGTATTATGTAAGTCCAACAATACAAATTTCGTTGAATTTGTATTTACTAATTTATTTACTAATTTATTTACGATTTGTTTTCACCTATACAACAAGGCGTATGCCTTATTATTATAGTATAGGTGTGTATAATATACAATTCAACAGTTGTGCATGTAATGTATAACTTACTATTTATTAATATAAACATTAGTATATGAATACAATTCAAATTAATGGAAATTAATTCATTTTTGGGCATTAACGTAAAATATATAAAACAATATATGTAGAACTCATGAAACTAATGCGTGTTGTTATATATATAAGTTTGTATGTAAGCATATATTTAGAGTGTATATGTATGTACTGATAAAATATAAGTATATAACTGTGATGAGCTAGTGTTTCTGTCATGATGTTAATAGCTATAGTTTGTAATTAGTTGTAAAGCAGGGTTAGTTGTTTTTTGAATAACTTCCGATTACATGTTGTCTGTATATGACCAGGTAAAGCATTCCATAATTTAATGCAATTTATAAAATATTGCCTTTGGGACCAGGAGGAGTGGTGTCTTATTTGGATAATTTGTTTCCCTCTATTACTGCTTGCAAAACTTGAAATCCATTTGAATAATATTAAGATACTTTTGCATGCTGTTGATTTAGTGCCTGTAAATACTACTATTCCCTCACACTTTACCTTTACATCGAGCACCCCTCTTGATATTTTCTTCGTGAATAATATTTTAAAGATACGTCATTATGACCAAATCGAAGCATGATTTGATCTTTCTTGCGTACCATATTGAAGTTAATATACCGATTAAATACACTGTTTATAGAGATTTTAAAAATATTATTTATTCAGATTTAGAAAATAGTGCTTGTAACGTTGATTGGGATATGATCTATTTAATGACAACTTCTGATACTAAATTAGCTTATCTCAATCGCAATGTTATTTGATAAGTGTGTCCCTATCAAAATTAAAAAAGTGTACTGCAATCAACCGCCTTGGTTTAACGATCGTATTGCTGAATTAATGTTGATTAGAGATGATTACTACAAAAGATGGAAGCGCTTCCAAACTCCGGAACTTTATGCAATTTTTAAAAGAGCTACACGTACTGTCACAAATAATATCAGACTGGCTAAAATCAATTATTATGACCTTAGTTTTCGCACTGCAATTAATACTAGGCATAAATGGAACGCGATATTGGAGTTGGCAGAAAACAAATACATGAATCCACTGAACTTGACATTAATGATATTAATAGAAAATTTGTTGACCTGCCAACTCAAACTGTTAACCCATCGTACTATTCACAGATCACAACTTTTTGCCACTATATTTTTGTAACGTGAATGAAATGGATGTGCTAGAAAGCATTCTTTCCATTAAATCTAGTTCACCTAGTTTTGATAATGTTAATCCGAAGTTCTTAAAAATTATTTTAGCTATCATCATAACGCATATCACCCACATTTTTAACGATATCTTAACAAAATCCACTTTTCCTGTTTCCTGGAAAATGGCTAAAATTATCCCTCTGAAAAAAAAAACCGGTGATTTTCGACCTAATGCCATCTTTGTCTAAAGCTTTCGAACGTATACTTCAGAAACAAGTATACTCCTATCTACAAGGTAATAATCTTTTATCTGAACATCAATATGGTTTTCGCCCAAATCGATCATGTACTACCGCTCTTATTGAAGTAACTGAACAAATGAGAGCAAAATTGGATCATCATAAGGACGTACCATATGATGAACTACCAACAGCAATACCCAAATTCCTAAGAGGTAAGGCTTTGATGTGGTACAGAAACAACAACATGCATTGGACCACTTGGAACTCGTTTAAAGAGTATTTTTTCAAGTTTTTCCTCCCATCAAGATTCTTTGAAAACCTTAGTGATGACATCCGCTCGCGCACACAACGTCCTAACGAATCTTTTTAAGATTACTTCCTCGCATTAAAAGAATTAATGCGACGCTCTGAGAAGACAAATTGTCGAGAATATATAACAACGCACTACCAGAATATCGTTGGTACATCCGAAAACGCGATTTTAAATTTTTTCCAGAGTTACTAGAACTAGCCGACGTTTTGGAAGGTATCACGCAGACTCCTGGGCCAAGAAACCAACCAAACCGAAATCCTGGTCCACCAATTAATAAGATCCTAAACCCAACTACCGCCTTCCGAAAATGTGGCAACCAAGGGCATACGTTTGCATCATGCCAGAACACGAGCCGCTTATTCTGCTGGGTGTGTGGTGCAATAGGGGTTAGGACCCGTGACTGCTGTAAACAACAACCAACGACATCACAGGCGGCTCAACAGCAACGCCGACAAACACCACCGGAACGAGGATGCGGATTCCAAACTCGAGAAATCCCACTGGCGTTATCTTTCAATGGCAACAGGATTTCAGCCACCGTTTTAATCGACAATTCGTCCATAAATGCCATGATTGATACAGGAACTACTAGTTGTATCATTAACCAATCATTTGTAACCAGAATGGGCATATCCGGTAGGCGCGAAAGCACCAATTCAAATGTACCGATGGCCGACGATTCATCGAGAAGAATCCTACATTGCATCGTTCAGTTCGGAGATCGGTAGAAGGAGCTGTCATTCCTGATTATGCCAAACGCAATTTAAGAAGCCATATGGGGCATAAAATTTTTGAATATGTTTGATGCCTCTTTGACATGCGCAGGGGTAGCATTGCAGTGTAGAGATCAGCCGTACCAATATTTGCACCAGACGTTTTTACAAAACCTGATGTTTCCAACAAACTCTCACCATATGTCAATCTATGCTGTACCGTCCTCTACCACCAGCAGTGTCCACCGACCAAAACAACAACAAAAATTGCAACGTTATCAACGTGGTTGAGGTATCCCTATCCTAACGATCAGCAGCGACACAGTGTGTGACGATGATGTACCACACATACCAACATCATTACCACAACCGTCCGAACAAATCTATGAGATTGCTACAAAGCTAACCAAAGAAGAAGCTACGTAAACTACCCATCAGTCATCCATTCGGATTAAAATCTCCCCGTTCCACCTTATTACCGCTTTATATTTTTCGCCTTGAATTGTATAAAATCTTTCAGCCCGCGCGCGCACTGGCAATCGTGTACGCTCCCTGAGGAGGCATGTTTCTAGCTCCAAACGAATCGTAGGGGATACAGCGGATTCATAGATGAATATTGCGCCCACGTGGGTGCCTGGCGGTTGGGGTTTTGATTGTTTATTTCTAGAGCACCCCGGAGGTGTCCTTGGTTTAGTTGTTGATATTCGATTAATTCATTCGGACTAAGCATTGGTCGTGGCTGTTGGTGATTAAATACCCGTATATGTTCATGGCGTTTACGATGTGCGTCTGTAGAACTTGGCGGTTGAGGGCTTGGTTGTCATCTTCTGAAGCACCCTGGAGGTGTTCATGGTTTGATTGTTGCTATTCAGCACGGCTGGAATGGACTAAACGCAACTCGTGTTGCAGTATGTTTATGAAGTAGCTGAGGAGTAGTGTTATTACTTGGCTAAATACTGGGTTGCTTGTTATTTGTGGGAACGCCACCCGGTTGAGTTTGGACTCCTACATATTGTGTTTTGGCGCGCGTAGGTTGGTACTTATTTGTCGGAGTGACTATTTCGTTTTTTTTACGGTGAAAATTTCCATCACAATCATATTATTGTTAGGATGTATAATATTGTTTAATTTTATATTATTAATATTCTTATTATCTATAATTGTAGTACGTCGCGCAACGCGCAACTTCAGAATCCCGCGATTATTCGCTGGGTATTTTACAATTAAAGATTTGTAAATTTTTGAAAGAGGTATTAGAAAAACGTTAAGTAGTTAAGTTTAAGTCTGATTTTATTTTTTCAAATTTCATTACTTATATAATAATTTACAATGCTACCTTACACTAACAAATAATAATAAAATTGTATTGCTTACCTAGCTTAATTTTAATTTGGGTTATTAAACTAGATCGTATTGAAAAAGGAGAAGAAAGTTATTGAGATAGTAATGTTTTTTGATTTAGTAAGAGTGAGTGTGTTTGTGTGTCAGGTGTGTTACAATTATTAAAGCTTAGCTTAAACTGTAAGTTTCTGTTGTGAAGTGTGTTACAATTTTTATTAAAGTTAAGGTCAGTAATAAATAAATGAAGAATGAGAATAAAGAATAATTATATAATATAATAAATATGAAATTAAATCACACCTAAGAATTTGTGCGCACTACACCCTTATCCTACAGAGAAAAAAAATTTTTTGTTTATATTAAAAATAGTTTATGTTTAATGTATTTAAAATGTATTAAAAATAGGATTTAATATTAACTATTCTACGATTCTTATTATATTCTTATTTTATATGGTTTTAGTATATTATTGTGAAACTTTTTTAACGTAACATTTATTTTGATGGTGGAATTTACACCATTTCTAGCGATTATTTGGCATTTTTTCGTCTAGTCATGTTCTTTAATAATACGTAGTCTCCTACTTTCAAGTTTAAAGGTTTGCTTTATTTTATTTAGGTCATTGTTTAGTGTTCCTTTACTTTTTTCGTTTTCTAAGAATTCTTTTGCTTTCTGTGTACAAAATTTTATTCTGGCTTTCAATTCACTATAATAATCCTCTAAATTTTTATTTGTTTCATTTATATTAATGTTATCATTTGGCATATAGGCTATTTTTCCAAATACTAATTCATAGGGTGTGTATCCAGTTGTTATGTGTGGGGTGGTGTTATATGCAAAACAGTAATATGGTATCCATTTATCCCAATTATCATTTTCTGCAAATGACAACATATATTCATTCATGACACGATGATTTCTTTCAACAGAGCCTAATTTTGATGATGGTAAGGGGTTGAAAATATTTGTTGAACTTTGAGTAGTTCACATACGTTTTTCAGTAATTCATTTGTAAATTCAGTTCCTCTGTCTGATTTTAGTATCTTGAATCCTTGTTCAACAATCGTTTTCGCTATTGTTTTAGCGTCTTTACTTTGTATCGGACATGCTATTATATATTTTGTTAGTTCACATTGCATGGTGAGAATATACCTAAATCCATTGGCTATTCTTAATGGTCCTACTGTGTCAATTTCTACAACTTCAAAGCTTGTAGTGGGAGTGTTTGTTATAATTTGAGGTTCTTTTACATGTTTTATTTGTTTATTTATCATAAATTCTTTACAATTATTCACGAAATTCTTAATCATTTTATTCATATTTTTCCATAGATTCCTTGGTTTAAGTTTTAGGAGCGTTTCATTTATTAGTTTAAATTGTATTAATGTATCATTAATCGTTTGAGGGTCTTTATACAATATAATAATCAATTTTTGGGCATCATTATTTATCTTATTTAGTTTTTCATTAACTTTTCTTTTAAAGTCATTTTCATCTATGATTTTAAATATATCATCATCCTTATTTAACGCTATAGCAATTATATTCTCTTTAATCAATCTTGATGTCAGTTTATCCACAATCGAATCTAGGTTCGGTGGATTTTCACTGCATCGTAATGTTATATCTTTTTCTTTTATAATTATATTAATTTTCTTCTTTGTTTTGCCCTTAGTAATTTCAATTTTTAATTTTTTTAAACTATTTACATCAGACATTGAAGTACAATCCCAAATATGAAGTTGGCCGGACTTCGGTTGGTTAGTACAGTCTGTGGTTTTAATATTATTATCATTATTTTTATTATTTTTACTTTTATCGCTACTTAAATTTCTTTCATTGTTCATCATTTTTAATTTTTGCCCCCTTGTTATTACGTTTATCTTCTTAGGTATCATTTCTCTTAGCATGTCAGTATCTATTTGGATTCGTGATAAAGCATCAGCGTTTGAATTTTCCGATCCTTTTTTGTATATTATTGCAAAGTCATAATCGCATAGTTCCATTCTTATGCGCGTCATTTTGGATGAAGGATTGTTGTGAGTAAATAGTGATATTAATGGTCGGTGGTCTGTAACGACCATGAATTTGCGTCCGTAGAGATATGGTCTGAAGAATTTTATACCCCAATGTATAGCAAGTAGTTCTTTTTCTAGTAAGGGTCTATTTATATCGTGCTTTGAGAGTGTGGCCCTTGCATATGAAATTGGTAAGTCGTGTCCAATTTTTCCTTGCGATAGAACAGCTCCTAAAGCATAATCTGAGGCATCTGTTGTTAAAATAAACGGTTTGTCAAAGTCTGGGTATTGCAGGATGGGAGGGTGCATCAATTTTTCCTTTAAAGTTTCAAATGCCTTTTGACATTCGTTTGACCATAGGCATTTTGCAATTTGTGCGAAATCTTTTATAAATCTTCTGTAATAATTGCACAGTGCTACGAATCGTCTCACTTCGTCTGCGTTTTTGGGTATGGGATAATTTTTTATTATATTGAATTTTGATGGGTCAGTTTGTATACCGTTTTTGGTTATTAGGTGTCCAAGGTATATAACTTCAGGTCTCAAAAAATTGCATTTGCTGGCATTGAGTTTCAAGTTATATTTTTGTAATCTTGTAAAAACTTTTATTAGATTGTCGTTGTGATGTTTAAGTGTGCAGCCAAACACGATGATGTCGTCTACATAGAGAAATTCGTTAGACTCTAGTCCGCTTAAAGCTATAGTGAGCATCCTTTGAAAGCTGTTTGATGAAATTTTGAGACCGAAAGGTAGTCGTTTGAATTGGTATTGTTCTTTGTTCGTTGAAAAGGCTGTTAGGGGTCTGGAGTTTTTGTCTAAATTGATTTGGTGAAATGAACTCGTCATATCTAGAGTAGAAAAGTATTTAGCTCTTCCCAATTTGTCAAGAACGTCTTCTAGTCTGGTAAGTGGAAATTTGTCGTTTACTAATTTGTCATTTAATTTTCGAAAATCTACTACAAGACGCTATTTTTGTGTGTTGTCAGTTGTCTTTTTAGGTACTATTAGTAAGGGTGAGTTATACTATGTCATCGTCAATTAATTTCTGCACTTGTTTATTAATTTCTTCAGTTTGTGTTTGCGGTAGTCGGTAATTTTTGATGTATACTTGTAATCTTTTGTCTGAAGTTTCTGTGTATAGAAGTTATCTGTCGTGAGTTTTTCTCCGTCTAAGTGTAATATATCTTGAAAATCTTTGAATATCTCTATTAATGAGTCCTTAGCAATATTGTCCTCTTGATTTATATTTATGGTGTTTAGTAGTCTGTTTAACGTTCTTCAGTAACCTTGTTTTGTGGCCTCGCATTAAGTATATGGTAATTTTGAAGAGGCTCAGATTGTACATTAATATTTTTAAGATTTATAGTTTGTGTTGTTCTGTTTAAAATTTTTATATGTTTTATGCCATTACGTGGAATTATACAATTTGCTATAAATACTCCTTTCTGAAGTTCTTTGTTTAAGACTGCATCTTCTTTTAATTCTATGTTTATGGGGTGTATAATTCCTGATCTGGGTGGTATAGTGATTATTTTGGGTTTGTTTAATTCCATTGGCAATATAATATCTTCATTGTCCGTCAATGTTAATGTTTCGTAGTCTAATTTGCATATTGGAATTTGCATGATTGGAAAGTTATCTTTTACCACATGGAATTCATGTGATATTTCTGTCTGCCCTACTTGCAGTTGTAAAAATGTTGTTCCAATTGTGCTTATCGTTTTTGTTGTTATCCCGGTTAAGTTATATGTGTTGCTTATTAATTTGGCTTCTGTAATTTGTACGATATATGATTTTATTATTGAGATGTCAGCTCCTGTGTCTACTAGAAATTTTATAATTTTATTCTGCTTAGTGTGAAGTGTTACGTAAAAGGTATTTTTGTTTGCTAAAAATTATTGTGAGTTTTTATGCGCCAGTGATGGTGTCGTCCATCACCAGCGGAATTTCGTTTCCCTGGTTCTGTACAACATTTAGGTTCTGTGGGGTTTGTCGGAAATTATTATTGTTTCGCATATTTCTTATATTATTGTTTTGCATGTTAGAGTTGTGTCTGAAATTGTTGTATGTGTTTATGGGTGGCGTTCTGTTATTGAATGTGGGGTTTCTGTTTCTTTGTGTAAAATTTCTTTGAGTGTTGAAATTTCTCTGGTTATTGGTCCAGTATAAATTTTGGGGGATGTATTGGAATTTGTTTCGTGTTTTGTTTGTTCTATTGTTCTGATTGTTTATTCTGAGTATTTGAGAGTTATTTTGAAAGCTATGGTCTTTTTCTAATTCTAGAGCTGAGTTGACTGTTTGGGTTAACGATTGAGGTTGAGCAGCGAATAGGGTCTGTTTGTACCTTTCGTCGATGCCCTTTTTGAATAATGTGAGAGCATAACTGTCATTGATTTTTGTTATGACCTCACGTTTAGCTGTAGTTGCCGTAGTGCCTAAGTCTTGAATTTGTAAGTTATTTAATTGTTCTATTAGACTAACTATTTTATCTCTATAATTCTCAATGCTACCTCGTTGTTGTAAATTGTTTAGTGTATTATGTATTGTTGGTATTGTGTGTGGGTTTTTGAAAGTATTTTTAATAGAATTGTATAGTTCTTCTAATGTGTTAGGGGTTTCTATTAAACCTATTGCCGTTTTTACTTTCTGAGTGAGCTTTATGTGGTAAACAAATTTAAGCAAATCTGTTTTACCAGCTTCTGAAAGATTTTTGGACAATATCTCAACGAATTTGCAGAAGTTTTCAACTTCTTCAAATTTGCCAGAAAAGATAGGCAATGTTTTCATTGCCAATTCCATATTGAAAGCCATTTTAAAATTTCTTAATTGTTCTTCAAATTTTTCTTTTAGATTTGTATATGTATTCTTGAAGTGGAGTTTTAACTCTAAAGGTATTTTATCTTGATCAAGGTTTCTAAATTGGTCTTTTAGTGTTTCTAATTCTACCAATTTGTTTTCAATCGGTTCTTTTTTGTACGGACGACTGGGCGTTTTCCTTAAATTTGTTTAAATTTTTAAAAGATTTTGTAATAATTCAGTCGATTGGTCCATACGAAAATTGTTTACAAAAAAAAAAAGTGGTAAAAATTGAAATTGCTTAACTTATCAAAGAAAAGTGTTACATTAAATGTGTGTATATTTACATATTATTTTCATATGTATATTTTTATTTTATTTTATTTGTTTATTCATTTTTTTTTTTGCGAATATGAAATTTGTATAGAAAAATATACTAATTTGGGAAGATAAGATATATTATAGCAAAGTAAATTTTGTTTTTGGTTTTATTTATTTATACATTAGACAAACTTATGGTTCTATTTAATTTTTTGTTTATATATTGTTTATAATATCTATTTACTTTGATTAAGGTATATCTCAATATTATTATTATTATTATTAATACTACCAATGTTTCTGTTGTTATTTTTATTGTGGTCACGTGTGCATTGTTGTCGCCACTGTTGTTATTATTGTTGACCACGTTCACTTGTTCTTGGTGCTTGCTCTTTGAAGAGCCCATTTCTGTCTTTCCTTTTTGATTAGATTGATAATTTTTTCTTTCGTCTCGCCAGTTGCAATATTTTTTATTCGATGTAGGTCGCGTATTTTGTTTGCATGTTGTACCCTTTTACCACCACGTTTCCTGTTCTTTGGCGGCACTGGTTGTTGTGTAGTCTTCTTGTGGTATTCCTGCTGCTTTCTGTATTTCTCAATAGTGAGGCGTTTAGGACCGGGGATGGGTGTCGGCGTATATGGTGGTGCCTGTATGGCGGGACCAGCGATAATATACGTTTGCATCGACAGGCAACTAGATGAAGTGAATTGATGTTGATGGGCAGGATGAACAATTTGGCGGGATCAACAATTTGGTAGGATCAACGATTTGGCGGGATCAATAATTTGGCAGGATCAACAACTTGGCAGGATCAATAATTTGGCAGGATCAACAACTTGGCAGGATCAAAAATTTTGGCAGGATCGACAACTTGGCAGGATCAAAAATTTTGCAGGATCGCCATGTTATAATTGATGACTTTGTGTGAGTGTGTGTGTGTGATCTGTAACATTATATGTCGCGCAACGCGCAACGTATGAATCCAGCTGAAAAGCTCGGTATTTTAATGTTACAGATAGTAAGACTTTTACAAGACGAAGCTATGTTTTAGTCTATCTTTATTTTTCAATTTCGTTTCCTTATATAATAATTTACAATACTACCTTACACTAACAAATAACAATGAAAATTATACTGCTTACCTAGCTTAATTTTAATTTGGGTTAATATTGAAAAAAGAGAAGAAAGTTATTGACATAGTAATTATTAAAGTTAAAGTCAGTAGAAGAATAAAAATAAAGAATACAATTACAGTGTGTTACAATTTTTATTAAAGTTAAGGTCAGTAGTAAATGATAAATTGGTGGGCATTATTTTATATGCACACTACAGCATGTTGTTGTTTCTGTACCACATCAAAGCCTTACCTCTTAGGAATTTGGGTATTGCTGTTGGTAGTTCATCATATGATACGTCCTTATGATGATCCAATTTTGCTCTCATTTGTTCAGTTACTTCAATAAGAGCGGTAGTACATGATCGATTTGGGCGAAAACCATATTGATATTCAGATAAAAGATTATTACCTTGTAGATAGGAGTATACTTGTTTCTGAAGTATACGTTCGAAAGCTTTAGACAAAGATGGCATTAGGTCGAAAATCACCGGTTTTTTTTGCAGAGGGATAATTTTAGCCATTTTCCAGCAAACAGGAAAAGTGGATTTTGTTAAGATATCGTTAAAAATGTGGGTGATATGCGTTATGATGATAGCTAAAATAATTTTTAAGAACTTCGGATTAACATTATCAAAACTAGGTGAACTAGATTTAATGGAAAGAATGCTTTCTAGCACATCCATTTCATTCACGTTACAAAAATATAGTGGCAAAAAGTTGTGATCTGTGAATAGTACGATGGGTTAACAGTTTGAGTTGGCAGGTCAACAAATTTTCTATTAATATCATTAATGTCAAGTTCAGTGGATTCATGTATTTGTTTTCTGCCAACTCCAATATCGCGTTCCATTTATGCCTAGTATTAATTGCAGTGCGAAAACTAAGGTCATAATAATTGATTTTAGCCAGTTTGATATTATTTGTGACAGTACGTGTAGCTCTTTTAAAAATTGCATAAAGTTCCGGAGTTTGGAAGCGCTTCCATCTTTTGTAGTAATCATCTCTAATCAACATTAATTCAGCAATACGATCGTTAAACCAAGGCGGTTGATTGCAGTACACTTTTTTAATTTTGATAGGGACACACTTATCAAATAACATTGCGATTGAGATAAGCTAATTTAGTATCAGAAGTTGTCATTAAATAGATCATATCCCAATCAACGTTACAAGCACTATTTTCTAAATCTGAATAAATAATATTTTTAAAATCTCTATAAACAGTGTATTTAATCGGTATATTAACTTCAATATGGTACGCAAGAAAGATCAAATCATGCTTCGATTTGGTCATAATGACGTATCTTTAAAATATTATTCACGAAGAAAATATCAAGAGGGGTGCTCGATGTAAAGGTAAAGTGTGAGGGAATAGTAGTATTTACAGGCACTAAATCAACAGCATGCAAAAGTATCTTAATATTATTCAAATGGATTTCAAGTTTTGCAAGCAGTAATAGAGGGAAACAAATTATCCAAATAAGACACCACTCCTCCTGGTCCCAAAGGCAATATTTTATAAATTGCATTAAATTATGGAATGCTTTACCTGGTCATATACAGACAACATGTAATCGGAAGTTATTCAAAAAACAACTAACCCTGCTTTACAACTAATTACAAACTATAGCTATTAACATCATGACAGAAACACTAGCTCATCACAGTTATATACTTATATTTTATCAGTACATACATATACACTCTAAATATATGCTTACATACAAACTTATATATATAACAACACGCATTAGTTTCATGAGTTCTACATATATTGTTTTATATATTTTACGTTAATGCCCAAAAATGAATTAATTTCCATTAATTTGAATTGTATTCATATACTAATGTTTATATTAATAAATAGTAAGTTATACATTACATGCACAACTGTTGAATTGTATATTATACACACCTATACTATAATAATAAGGCATACGCCTTGTTGTATAGGTGAAAACAAATCGTAAATAAATTAGTAAATAAATTAGTAAATACAAATTCAACGAAATTTGTATTGTTGGACTTACATAATACTTTAAATTTAATCCCTGATTTAATATAGATTGCTACGCCACTAGCATGACCTAATCTGTCGGCGCGTACAACAGTGTAGCCATCTACACTAAACATGGAATCCTTATGACAAGGACAAAACCATGTCTCAGAAATGCATATGGCACTCATATTACTCCCCTAGAACAGATATTTAAATTCATCAAACTTATTGTTAAGGCTTTGGGCGTTTAGGTGACAAACGTTAAACATATTTTTATTCCGGTTGCACAGAATATTTAAAACACTACGCGATATTAAGTTGGAACTCCGTCTATCATTATAACTTGAGGTCATGACTCAAAACAAAAACAAACACTCCAAAACTTAAGAAGAACAGCGGAAGCAACACTGACACAAAAATAATGTGAATGTTATACATAACAATTAAAATTATAAAATTAAAAATAAAAGAAGTATGTGCAAATGATTCGTGCAAATCATGCAAAAGAATGCAAGTAAAAAGGTATATAAGTAAATGGTATATATATTAATAGTATAAATAATAATAATAAAAATAATAATAATAAAATAAAATTCACTAACAGATTGGTGTACAACAAGAAAAGGATCTAAAGATGTATGTTCTTGCAGTTTGCTGTACCGAACGGTTAAGTTCGATGGGTGCGCATGGATATTAACAACGTAAAAAGAAATAAAATGAAAAAAAAAAAAGAGGAGGAGATAACGGTAAAATCGCGTGACAAGAAAAAAAAAATCTGGATGATAAAGATTATTGCGCGAGAAGATCTTTTTTTTGGCGTGGAGAAAATAAAAAGGAAAAGGTGTGAGTTGAGTTGAGTTCGGTCATTCGATGAGTTCGCACGGATATTAATAAAGTAAAAAAAGACAAAAAAATCCCGAATCAAAGCTTGATCCTGCAGATTAAAACAACTTAAATCCATGTGTTAATAATTACCAGCGATATAACTATCAAATTTAAATCTGAATACGAGAACAGCCTAATTCCATGTGTTAATAATTACCAGCAATATGCCTATCAAATTTAAATCTGAACACGAGAGCAATTTAAATCCATGTGTTGAGAATTACCAGCAATATACCTATTGAATTTAAATCCGAATATCAGAGCAGCCTAAATCCGTGTGTTAAGAAATATCAACTATATCCTGATCAAATTTAAACCTGAAAATGAGAGCAGCCTAATTCCATGTGTTAAGAATCATCAATCATGTCCTGATCAAATTTATACCTGAATACGAGAGCAATTTAAATCCATGTGTACATGTATTTGTTCTTAAATTATATATAATATTAAAGTATGTATGTTCTCATTAACGGCCCTTGTCCAAATTTGCTTACGCAAATTTGCAACAAGACCGCACTCGTATTGCTGTTGTGATTTCCTGTTACTTGTTTATTTTACAGGTGATTTGTAACCAGACTTCGGGAGAGCTCCTTCAGGGTCGAGGTTTAAAAGAAACGCGATTTCAACAAAACAAAAAGAAAAGGGAGTAAAGAAATAGCGAGGTACGATTTTTATTTATTATCCCTTATCCTTATTACACAGCAATAGGGGTCTAAGAATATTCCACTCCGACTAAATTCAATTCAATTACATGTGTGTTTAAAACTTTGTTTGGCTTTTTTTTTTATTATTAATTTTTTTGTTGCTATGTCAGTCAAAACCCTCTTTGATGAGTAAAAAGAGATTTTTATTTTTTCTTTTATAATAATATAAGGAATATTCCACTAAATTCAGTTAGGATATACGAGTATATGTTTGAAGCTTGTCATTTCTTTCTTTTCGTTTCTTTTTCTGTTTTGGATATTGTAATTGGAATAAAAAATTTATAAAATG
The DNA here is from genome assembly GCA_963978525.1 of Ornithomya fringillina. Classification (NCBI taxonomy): domain Eukaryota; kingdom Metazoa; phylum Arthropoda; class Insecta; order Diptera; family Hippoboscidae; genus Ornithomya; species Ornithomya fringillina. The sequence continues at coordinate 16,186,682 of OZ021690.1, read as the reverse complement.
GAAAATAAAAACTTGGAGTAAAAGAATAATTGGGTGGTGAGCCTAGTGTTGGGTGGGGCTGTTTATTTTTTTTGGTTTATTTTTCTCCCAGTTACAGCCAGGTTGGGGAGGGCGAGAGAAAAAAAAAGGGGCGATCATAACACCTACCCTAGGGGAGGATAAGAGGTCGGTGTATATTCAAGGCGTGGTTGACGGGATAAAGGGGGAGATGTATAAGGGTTGAGATTCCTCTCTGAGTTGGAGAACGTGCTCCATAGCCGGGGCCATTCCGTCTACCTTATACGCCATATTTTTGCCCCCTGACGGTAAATAATGACACAACACCTGGTCATTATTTGTGTAACAATGTAAAGTACTGAAAATAGAGCGGTCACACTTCGAAACTAACAAATCTCATGAAGACAATCAAGTCGCTCAACAACATGTGCGTCCGGATCGTTTAGTGATCTTATGTACACAATGCCGCTCTGCAGCAGCAGCAGCAGCTCTGAAAATGGTATAGTTGTGTGGGGTAAGGCACTCGTTGATGTAGAACGGAACGTCAATATGAAGGCCAGTATGCGATAAACGTAGTTTAGATTTATTTTGCTTCATGTAAATTGCCAGTTTGCTTTGCAGCAAATATTTATCGGACGTCGTGTTTAATTTTAAAATTATAGAAGAGCCCTTGTTCCCATTTTTTTTTTACGGATAGCTTATTTAAAATTTTTTCTCACTCTCACGGAGAAGATCGAAGAGAACCTGCTCCTGTTGCTTGAAACAAGCATCAATTAAGCGAGATGAATTATCATCTACACCATTTTAAGGTTAAATTGAGAACTTCCAAATTATAATTGAGAACTTGCAAATTGAAATTGGGAAACTGAAGTTTTAAATTGAGAAAACCAAACTCAAATTGAGAAAACTAAATTGAAATTAAGATAACCAAGTTACGCGTGCGCCACAAAAACAAACAATTGAGAAACCAACAGCTTTTTTGTTCTTATTATAATTACGTGCTGTGGGTAAAGTCGACTTATTTGCGCACGTCCCTACAATTATACGTGGATGGCTCTTAGATAACATATGTATATGTTAGGAAGGAATGATTTATTTGTCTATTCTGTCATATATAGTGTGGTGGTGTATGAGTTGCATGCGCATATAACCACAAATCCACACATGCTAGGAGGAACTTAATATGTTTCGCTTCGATAGCGCACATAGCAAAGCTGTGTTGAAGATTTGTTAAAATTTATATTTTTCAACCACTTCAGGGTGATGATGCAAAATTTCGCAAGTGTATTGGTAAAGAGATGCGCGAAGCAAGGGGTTTTGTCCGTGTGAATATACTAATACATAACCAATTTACTCTGCTTTTTTTCCGGACCGAAAACAGTGAAGAATTAGTTTTTTGTTGATTTTTGGTTTTTACGCATGTGTTCCTGTTGTTGTTTTTTTTTGTTCTTATAAGCAGAGCAAAGGGAATACCATTGATTGCAAACATTTGTACGTATGTAATTTTATATATTATGAATGAATGAATGAATAAATAAATATTGTAATTAATAAATGAAAATAAGGCTTTCTTCTATTTTTCTTCCTTCGACTTTTCCACTTTTCGACTTTTCGACCATTTATACATGTATTCTTGATGTTTTGTAAAGATGTTTTTTTCAAATTTTTTCTATTGTACTATTGGGTAGAAAAGTATTGAACAATCCTGTAAAAAATATATAAAACTAGTAATAGTAAACACAAGTCAGCGTAACAAAACAAGTAAAATATTTGTGTATACATTTGCTTGTAGGCATTGTATATTGCCCTACAAATAAATCTTGAGTATACATTTGATAGTTTGTACACATTTGCTTGTATGCATTGTATATTACCTTACAAATAAATCTTGAGATTTTACCCGCAAAATTTAAGAGCATGACATTCCGTCTCTATATTTAGAAGTCTCTGTCTACGCTTGCCTAATGACAGAGACTTGTAAATATAGAGACGGAGTGTCATGCTCTTAAAATTTGGTGGCAGAATATTTTTATTATTTTCGAGGCCCAAATAAATGTATAGAAGCAAAGTTGTCGTAAAAAAGCAATATTGTTGCTCTGACTTGTGTCAACAAATGTGGCTCGTTTTAATTTTTGAATACCAGAGACTTATTGTTTATATTAAATGTGGCTTACATATACTAGTTTTATACATATTTTAAAGAAATTTATATATTTGTTAACACTCCTCGACAACATATGTCATCTAAGAGCCATCCACGTATAATTGTGAAATAGAATAAAATAAGTCGACTTTACCCACTACACGTAATTATAATAAGAACAAAAAAGCTGTTGGCTTCTCAATGTTTGTTTTTGTGGCGCACGCATAAAGTCGACTTATTTGCGCACGTCCCTACAATTATACGTGGATGGCTCTTAGATGACATATGCAAATGTTAGGAAAGAATGATTTATCTGTTTATTCTATCATAAATAGTGTGGTGGTGTATGAGTTGCATGCGCATATAACCATAAAACCACACATGCACATGACGAATTTAATATGCTTTGTTTCGATAGCGCACATAGCAAAGCTGAGTTGAAGATTTGTTAAAATATATATTTTTCAACCACTGCGCGGCGATGTTGCAACATTTCACAAATGTATGGGTAAAGAGTTGCGCTAAGCAAGGGGTTTTGTGTCCGTGTGAATATACTAATACATAACCAATTTACTCTGCTTTTTTTCCGGACCGAAAACAGTGAAGAATTAGTTTTTTGTTGATTTTCGGTTTTTTGCGCATGTGTTACTATTGTTGTTTTTTTTTTGTTCTTATAAGCAAAGCAAAGGGAATACAATGCAAACGAATGTTTGTCATTATGGCGCATGCGACTTAGAGACTTTTGGACAGTGGCTTTTTACGTACATATGTTACTATTGTTATTTTTTTCTGATACGTAAAGCAAAAGGGAGTACCGCATATTACACATACAAAACAAACGAATATTCGTCATTGAGCCTACTTTTGGCGCAAACACTTGTACTTATGTAAATTAATTTGTTATGATGTGTATGTAATTTAATATATTAGGACTTCAATAAATGAATAAATGAAAAATTAATAAATGCAAATAAGGTGTTATTTGATTTTGCTGCGTTTGACCTTTTCACTTTTCGACTATTCATACATATGTACATATTTATGTAGAGTATAGAGTATATGATATGTGTATGAAAAATTTTATGCACAATAATGATCTCTGACAATAATATTATGATGTATATGTTCAATATACACAACGAATTTGTTCTACGTGCAATTATATTGCTGCAGTATTAAGCGGTAGGTTTGGAAAATAGCGTGTGGTTTGGTGGTAGAGCGATCGGTTTGTAAACAGTATATTGCTGGTTTGATTTGTGTCCTCTTTTTATTTGATATTTTATAAAGTTGCTTTTTATCAACTTTTTAAATTGTAATATGGTGTCGAGGAGTGTTAACAAATATATAAATTTCTTTAAAATATGTACAAAACTAGTATATGTAAGCCACATTTGATATAAACAATAAGTCTCTGGTATTCAAAAATTAAAACGAGCCACATTTGTTGACACAAGTCAGAGCAACAATATTGCTTTTTTACGACAACTTTGCTTCTATACATTTATTTGGGCCTCGAAAATAATAAAAATATTCTGCCACCAAATTTTAAGAGCATGACACTCCGTCTCTATATTTACAAGTCTCTGGTACAGGGTAACTTTAACATTTTTTTCTCTTCAGAGCATAAAAACAAAGCATATAAAAAAAAGAAATATGAAACAAAATATCTCAACTTCATCTAAGGAAAATAACGTATGATAACGTGTGATTAAACTTATGCTAAAAATAACGTATGATATAAAGTGATAGGGTGATAAAAATATAAAACAAAATTATATTCAACTTCATTGAAAAATAAAGGGAAAGAAAAAGATATGATAAGTAAAGTTCATAGTATAATATGATTGTGTGATGGAAATTTTCACAGTAAAATTTCCTTATCACAACACAAATTTGTATCTTTTCGTAAATGTACATATAATTTGTACGTTTTCTCAAATTTGTAATTTAAATCTCAAATTAACGTTTTAAACCAAATTCACGATATATACATATATATATGACTATATACTCGTATACATATATACCAATGTAGTGTACTCATACATTTAGTCATAAACATTACCTACACCGACATTATCAGCAATAAGCTGATTTAATATTAAATAACTGTAAAAATGCATACTTGCATTTTATAAACTTCACCTTAGCATAGATTAACACAATGTCACCTAATTACCTACTTGTTACTTAAGGTCAATAATTGTGCTAGAATAAGTATTCTTATAACACTAAGAAATAAGTATAAATAATGTAAAATTTTGAAGAATAAAATAAGAAAAGACTTTGACTTCAACTGAAGTACAATTCTCTGTCTTTTGCTCTTTTTCTATATACTACATCTCCCCTTACCAGGCATATAGCCGAAAGGACGCTGCTCTCTTTTAGCAGCTGGAGGTTAGTAAATATAGTAAAATAATAATAATAATAATAATTACCAAAATATTATCATAACACCAACAAACAATACTTGTTGTAAAACAATTAAAAAACAAACAAAAAAAAACTTTACTAGATCAAATGTAGGTAGCACAAGTAACTAAACTTTCGCTTAAAAGCGTGTAAAAAAAGTTATCTCAATATATCAAAAATGTCTTAAATTGTTCCTTTCTCAAATTGATTAAATTTCATATGTATATAGGACTTTCCCAGTATGATGTCTGAGGTGTTTCAGTGAGTATATTTATGTAAATATAAAAATAATTCTGTTATTGAAAAGGTAAGTGATCTTCTAGCGTCAGTTTTATCCGTACACATAAATTCCCTATCCGCACAATCGTGTTCCTACACCATGTAGGTATGAGATGCGTCTGTTTAACATAACGGACCAGACACAACTGATTGGATTCTACTAAATCTACAGGCTACCTGTCCCGAATCTGTAACTCAAAACTAAACATATCCTATAACCAGGACCAGACGTGATTCTCCTACTACTTTCTCTGAACGGAACTAGGCGATTCATGGGGTGTCTTCATGACAAGACTTCCATTTATTTTTGATTGGGAGCCATTAACAGACTAACATTTATTTTTTTTATCACTCGGAGCGACCACCCTATGCCTAACATTTTTCAGGGATGGGGTCTCAACCCTCAAACAAAAATGTAAAATGGCGGAGGTGTAATTGTCCCGCATTCAAGTCCTGTCTACCCAGAAAGATATCGCCTCGGTCACAATCTTACCTTACGCAATCATTAACAAAACAAACCAAACATGAAAAAAAAAACAAATAAAACCAACAATCTAACGCGAAACTTAAGTTCAATTCCAACTGAAAAACATCAGGCGCGATGACAGCAAAGATTAACAGTCACGAGGCAAAATGGAAAAAACACCAAACTAACGGCGTCTCCATCTCCGTTGTACTCACTTCACATTTCCTTCACTTTTTTCCCCAGCTGTCCAACACAGGGCAGAATTTACTAAGACAAAGGCTTACCGCACTACTGAAAGGACACCTAGAATGCAGTAATGTCCTTTCCGTGTGATCCGCTTTACCACGAAGTTAAATTCAAAAGTAATGCAGATCTTTTTTACTCACACTCCCCCGTGTTGCCGCCATACCGTAGAAACCGTCTAAAAGAAGTGTCGCGATGTACTTAATAAACTAAAAGCTCGAAATTATAATAGGTGATCTGCGATAGCAGACACCTTTGAGACGCACTACACCATTTCCAGTTTAATTTCAGAAATGATCAAAATAATTCAGAAATGGTCATTTGAAATTCAGATATTCCATTTGAAATTTAGACATTCCATTTAAATTTTAGAAATACTCATTTGAAATTCAATTATTCCAAATGAAATTTAGAAATCGTCACTTGAAATTTAGAAATTATCATTTGAAATTTAGAATATTTATAAATAAGCATAAAGAACTTTAAGAACTATGTATGTATTAAGAACGTTAAAAGTATTACTTTAAGATATGCTAGACCATGAATTCGTTAGTATTAGAACTATAAGTGATATGTCCACGGGACAATAGCTTTTATAACATTTTTATGTAATCTTTACAAAAAGTATCTTTATTTTAAGTATTTACAAATGTATAAAGATACTTTTTTACTTTGTAGTAAATTGACAAAGCGAATTGAATACTCAATAATATTTAATTAAATTGAATTTAATACTTAATAACATTTTTTTTATTTAAATACTATGTAATAAATGATAATAATAATAATAATAATACGTAATAATACTTTAAATAAAATCTCTTGTTGCAATCTATAATATTTTTTCTTTTTTTATTCTGTGTATTTCGGTTACATACAATATTATACAATATATAATATTTTTATTATCGTACAATTTCTAAACTTCAAATGGAATATCTGAATTTCAAGTGACAATTTCTAAAAATGAAATGGAATAACTAAATTTCAAATGGAATATCTGAATTTCAATTGACTGTTTCTAAATTTTTTTTGGAATATCTGAAATTTAACTGACTATTTCTGAAATTAAAATGGAAATGGTGTAGATATAACATTTGAATACTTATTGTGAATTTCTTACCTATATGAAGATACAATATCTAAATCTTCTTCTTTTTCTTCGCGTCAAATCTCAAAGGCTCAGATAGGACACAGGGCCCTTTGTTAGAGTCTTAGAAAAATGAGGGTTAGTTTGGTGCCTTTTCCATTTTTCCTCCTAACTTTTAATCTTTGCTGTCATCGCGCCAACAATTATTAAGTTTTAACGATATTACAAATTATTATACCCTGCACCACCCTGTGAAAAAGGGTATATTAAGTTTGTGTGGATGTTTGTAACTCCTAAACGGCAAATGCCACACCCACCTTCAGTTATACCGATCGATTCAGAATGGAAATCTGAATCGAATTAACAATGTTCGTTCTCCTGTCTGTCCATCTAAATTTGTGCGAAAGCGACAGGTCGCATTTTTTGAGATATTTTGATGAAATTTAGTACAAGGACATGTATTGGCCCAAAGAGAAACTCTATTGACAATTTTGACAATTTTCTTGTTTCCTTTAAGCCTTCATCTTTTTTTCTATTTCAATGGGTTAATTACTATTATGTGTATGAAAAAAAAACAAGATAGAGAAGTTCGGTTAAGACCGAAGCTTAAATACCCTCCACCTTTTATAATACTCTAAAAAATAATTTCCTATTGCCATATTTATGTATATGACTATTTCATGTACTTACGCAAATAGTGTTTTTTTTTAATTATAGGCATTTGCGTTAATCAATCACGCCCATTTTTGGCACAGTGTTGGATAACGGTACCACTTATATTTATACCAAAAATCAACTTGATAGGCATAGTATTGTGCGATATATAATTTTTCAAAGATACAATTTTTTCGAGGTATGATGAGATTTTCGTTTATTGTGGGCGTGTCTCTTTACCGATTTTTCCCAATTTCAATAAGAAACAGCGAAATTGAACTAAGAATACGTATGCAAAGTTTCAATTTGATATCTCAAAAATTACGACCGTGAGAGTGCCAACAACAGACGGACACACGGACACACGGACGGACATGTCTCAAACGATTTCTCTTTTCATACTGATTTAGAATATATATGGTTTGTGGGGTCTCCGACGCTTCCTTCGATGTGTTGTACACGTATGATCAAAATGAATATACCCTCTTCCCTAAGGTGGAGGGTATAAAAAAAGGATCTTATAATGACACCGATAAGAATTGAATTGCTCCCAACAGATTTAAGTGACCAGGTATGTGGGCGTTTACAGGCAGCTTAATGTTTTATATTTTTTTAATTTTTAGTTCATAAAACATTTCCTTGAGAAGATTTAGCCGTCTGATAAAACCAATAGGCTATGCAGACAGCTCTCCCACGGAATCAGTAAAGGTACAACCGTGAAGCCACAAGGCCGTAATAAAATGGTGACCCACAGCAATAAGAAATTGTAATGATGCGTCGTTCCTTCTTTTTAATTGTTTTTTCTTTTTTTAATTCTCAAATTTTAGTTTTTTTTTTTTCAAAAATAAAATGATAATTTTCTATAGCCACCTATATAGCCTATAGCCACGGCGGAGGCGTCAGTTGTTAAATCGAACGGTTTACTATAGTCAGGGTATGATAACATAATATCCTCGGATATAAGTATTTGTTTTAATTTATTAAACACTGATCGCGCACCTTGATCAAGTTCAGTTTTAACATTCTTTGAGAATTTTGCCCCTACATGTCCGTTATCCCCGCAAGTACTTAGTGAGAGGTTTGGCAATGCGGGTATAGTCTTTAATAAATAATCAATATTCAGAAAGTCCTAAAAACGATCTTAGGAACCCTAGTGATTTTCTTCATATTCGGTTATTGCTAGTTATTATGTTGTTCATATAAACCTGTCATACCCTACTTATGTCATCCCTCAATACATCATCAATTTCCCTTTGAAAGAAACTAGGTTCATTTTTTAACCCAAATGGCTAGCGGCAGAATTCGTACTTGCCATTATTTACACTAAAAGCCTTTTTTTTTCTAACGGACTCTTTTAAGAAGGTCTGTTGGAAACCGGACTTAAAGTCTAACGTGGTAAAGTACTTTGAGTTCGCCAAGTCGCGATAGGACGGATATGTCTTGCATCGAATACCTATTTTCGTAAGTTTGTTCAGCTTCCTAAAGTCTCTTACCAATCTGTGTTTGGGTTTCCCATTTTCATCGAGTCCCTTTTTCTCCACCACATGAATCGGAGAATTGTAAGCAGAAAAGGACCTTCTTATAACCTCATCTCTTAAAAGTGATACTATTTCCATGTTGCCGAATTCCGGGTTCGTAGCCTGCTTCCGTAACGGAATTCGTCCGTATATGGCCTAGATATATGGGATTGTCATACCTAGTGTGTATTTCAGCACAGACATTTGTATTATAGGGCAAAGGCGAACCAATTCCTTGTAAACATATCTTCAAATTGTCCTTTCACAGTTTCAGGAATTAAAGAAGTGTTTGTTTCCACACTATTAATTTCCTGAGTTTTTTCCTCGTAATCAAGGCAGTTTACTTCATTCCCACAACGGAGAATGCTTTTTCCAACGTCAATGTCAGCGGTGGCCTTTTTTAATGAATCATGACCTATAATACCGTCAAATTCGTGAAGGTTAGGCAATAGATAAAACGTTTCTATATGTCCAAATAAAATCATTTGCCATTTATATTTACTATTAGCGTTTACAGTTTCAATCTTAAATAGTTTGTTTAGCTTAAAAAATTCTATACCGTCCGATTTTTTAATATAATTGGCAGATGTGCCTGTATCGATCAAAAATTTTAAATTCCTGTCATTCAGTGTTTTGTAGATGAACGGCAGGTGAAACCTATTTTCTATGGGTCTAGGCTTAACTAAGTTTATTTGCTGTTTCCGGGTTGAAATAATACGACTGGTAGGTATATTTGGGTTGTTGAGTATTCTCCTAAACATTGACGAGCCTGGGTCAATATCCATGACAATTGGATTCTCATTTCAAAAATTATGGCTCTCATTAATTCCTACCGACATTCTACGAGACTGACTGGTTTCAAAAAAGTGATTGTTACCAATTTTATACCCCCACCTTAGTGATGAGGGTATACTAAGTTTGTTCTTCCGTTTGCAACAGGAGGCGTCAGAGACTCTACAAAATATATATATTCTTGATCAGCGTCAAAAACTTTACCAAGAGTAATAATTTTGTTTAGCAAAAGAAGAGTTCTAAATTTAAATAAATTATCTAAAGTCATTCCATATAATTTGTTTTTGTATGTAGTTAAACTATCGCGTCGTTTTAGCTTAAATACATATCTAATGATGGAGTTATACAATTAATTAAGCTTACAAGAAGATACATAGTCACATTTTGAAAAAATTTCACAACCATACAGTAGAATAGGCATTAAATATGTTTTAGCTAAAAGTAAGCGTATATTAAATATTGAGCAGGCCACAACGCTCTTAACATACCAAACACTTTACCAGTACAGGAGTTTTGTGATTGGACCAGTTTAATTTGGAGTTAAAAGTTAGCCCCAGGTTCATCGCACTTTTAACAATTTTTATTATCTCACCATTCATTGAAATGATAAAGTTAGAAGGACGAATGGCAATGCATTTACTTTTTGAAGGAATTATGCAAAGCCCATTAACACTTGCCCAGTTTGACACATTGGCTCTCTATTAATATTATTAATAAATTCCGGTGTTAAATCCAACGAGCAACTAAGGTGTAGTTGAACGTCATCGACGTACATATGAATTTTACACTATTCAAGAATAGTTGGTAAATCGTTGATATATAATGAGAAGAGTAAAGGTCCCAAAATGGAACCTTGAGGTACACCTCGAACAACTGGTAAGCTATTAGAATAAACATCTTTTACAAACACCCGCTGATATCTATTAGATAGGTAGGAACTAATTAAGTTGCATGATGAGGTCGAGAAATTAAATAATGTTTTAAGTTTGGGGCATAAAATGTTATGATTTACGGTATCAAAGGCTTTGCTGTAGTCGAGGAAAATCAGAAAGGAAATCATGCCATTATCCAATTTTGCTCTCATTTGTTCAGTTACTTTAATAAGAGCGGTAGTACATAATCGATTTGGGCGAAAACCATATTGATGTTCAGATAAAAGATTATTACCTTGTAGATACGAGTATACTTGTTTCTGAAGTATACGTTCGAACGCTTTAGACAAAGATGGCATTAGGTCGAAAATCACCGGTTTTTTTTTGCAGAGGGATAATTTTAGCCATTTTCCAGCAAACAGGAAAAGTGGATTTTGTTAAGATATCGTTAAAAATGTGGGTGATATGCGTTATGATGATAGCTAAAATAATTTTTAAGAACTTCGGATTAACATTATCAAAACTAGGTGAACTAAATTTAATGGAAAGAATGCTTTCTAGCACATCCATTTCATTCACGTTACAAAAATATAGTGGCAAAAAGTTGTGATCTGTGAATAGTACGATGGGTTAACAGTTTGAGTTGGCAGGTCAACAAATTTTCTATTAATATCATTAATGTCAAGTTCAGTGGATTCATGTATTTGTTTTCTGCCAACTCCAATATCGCGTTCCATTTATGCCTAGTATTAATTGCAGTGCGAAAACTAAGGTCATAATAATTGATTTTAGCCAGTCTGACATTATTTGTGACAGTACGGGTAGCTCTTTTAAAAATTGCATAAAGTTCCGGAGTTTGGAAACGCTTCCATCTTTTGTAGTAATCATTTCTAATCAACATTAATTCAGCAATACGATCGTTAAACCAAGGCGGTTGATTGCAGTACACTTTTTTAATTTTGATAGGGACACACTTATCAAATAACATTGCGATTGAGATAAGCTAATTTAGTATCAGAAGTTGTCATTAAATAAATCATATCCCAATCAACGTTACAAGCACTATTTTCTAAATCTGAATAAATAATATTTTTAAAATCTCTATAAACAGTGTATTTAATCGGTATATTAACTTCAATATGGTACGCAAGAAAGATCAAATCATGCTTCGATTTGGTCATAATGACGTATCTTTAAAATATTATTCACGAAGAAAATATCAAGAGGGGTGCTCGATGTAGAGGTAAAGTGTGAGGGAATAGTAGTATTTACAGGCACTAAATCAACAGCATGCATAGTATCAACCAGTCTATTATCGTTAAGGATATTGCTATTAAAATCACCACCTATGATAACTTCGGAATAATTCAGAGTTAAATCATATATTAATTCAGACATTTCAGTAAAATCAATGTTATTATTAGGTCTATAAATACAGCCCAAAAGTATCTTAATATTATTCAAATGGATTTCAATAAATACAAATTCAACGAAGTTTGTATGGTTGGACTTACATAATACTTTAAATTTAATCCCTGATTTAATATAGATTGCTACGCCACTAGCATGACCTAATCTGTCGGCGCGTACAACAGTGTAGCCATCTACACTAAACATGGAATCCTTATGACAAGGACAAAACCATGTCTCAGAAATGCATATGGCACTCATATTACTCCCCTAGAACAGATATTTAAATTCATCAAACTTATTGTTAAGGCTTTGGGCATTTAGGTGACAAACGTTAAACATATTTTTATTCCGGTTGCACAGAATATTTAAAACACTACGCGATATTAAGTTGGAACTCCGTCTATCATTATAACTTGAGGTCATGACTCAAAACAAAAACAAGCACTCCAAAACTTAAGAAGAACAGCGGAAGCAACACTGACACAAAAATAATGTGAATGTTATACTCTAAAGAATCTGAAAGGTGCTGGGGTAGACCCAGGGCCGACCAGAGTTCAATTCAAAGAATATTTTATTTCAATTCAAATAAAGATGACAATTTATTCACTAATATTCAATATTTCATACATACAAGAGTTTGACGATTATCTTAGCCTGATTAACAAAGGGGTATGCGACGACTAAACCTAAGATCTGTACCTTAGCTTATGGACTCTATACTTGGATAATGACAATGGTTTGTGGGTGAACTTTGATGGATTTGACTATGCTAGAGAACAATTTATCAAGAAATATGTCTAGAGCTTATTTTCAGATGTCTCGCGCGAAGGTTAAAATTCTGAGTTAAGTCTCCTTTTGTAATTGATGCAAGAGTATTTATCCCTGGTTTTGTCTTAGCTAACCTGAAGGGTGTATGGCTATATTTCGGTGGCTCTCGTACTTTTGTGGGATTTCCTAACACTAAGATAGAGGAGGACGGATCACTCTCTCGTACCTTTATATACCTCTGCCTAATGCTAGAGTAGAGGAGGACGTATCACTTGCTCTTGCCCTTTTCACCTTCCCTATGCTCTGCCTAGTATTGAGGTAGAGGAGGACGTATCGCTCGCTCTTACCCTTTTCCCTGTGCTCTGCCTAGTATCGAGGTAGAGGAGGACGTATCACTCGCTCTTGCCCTTTTCACTTTTCCCTATGCTCTGCCTATTATTGAGGTAGAGGAGGACGGATCACTCGCTCTTACCTTTTTCGCTTTTTCTTATGCTCTGCCTAGTATTGAGGTAGAGGAGGACGGATCACTTGCTCTTACCCTTTTTGCTTTTCCCTATGCTCTACCTAGTATTAAGGTAGAGGAGGACGGATCACTCGCTCTTACCTTTTTCGCTTTTTCCTATGCTCTGCCTAGTATTGAGGTAGAGGAGGACGGATCACTCGCTCTTACCCTTTTTGCTTTTCCCTATGCTCTACCTAGTATTGAGGTAAGGGCTCTTGCCCTTTTCACTTTTCCCTATGCTCTGCCTATTATTAAGGTAGAGGAGGACGGATCACTCGCTCTTACCTTTTTCGCTTTTTCCTATGCTCTGCCTAGTATTAAGGTAGAGGAGGACGGATCACTCGCTCTTACCCTTTTTGCTTTTCCCTATGCTCTACCTAGTATTAAGGTAGAGGAGGACGGATCACTCGCTCTTACCTTTTTCGCTTTTTCCTATGCTCTACCTAGTATCGAGGTAGAGGAGGACGTATCACTCGCTCTTGCCCTTTTCACTTTTCCCTATGCTCTGCCTATTATTGAGGTAGAGGAGGACGGATCACTCGCTCTTACCTTTTTCGCTTTTTCCTATGCTCTGCCTAGTATTGAGGTAGAGGAGGACGGATCACTCGCTCTTACCCTTTTTGCTTTTCCCTATGCTCTACCTAGTATTGAGGTAGAGGAGGACGGATCACTCGCTCTTATCCTTTTTGCTTTTCCCTATGCTCTACCTAGTATTAAGGTAGAGGAGGACGGATCACTCGCTCTTACCCTTTTCGCTTTTCCCTATGCTCTGCCTAGTATTGAGGTAGAGAAGGACGGATCACTCGCTCTTACCCTTTTCGCTTTTTCCTATGCTCTACCTAGTATTGAGGTAGAGGAGGACGGATCACTCGCTCTTACCCTTTTTGCTTTTTCCTATGCTCTACCTAGTATTGAGGTAGAGGAGGACGGATCACTCGCTCTTATCCTTTTCGCTTTTTCCTATGCTCTACCTAGTATTGAGGTAGAGGAGGACGGATCACTCGCTCTTACCCTTTTCGCTTTTTCCTATGCTCTACCTAGTATTGAGGTAGAGGAGGACGGATCACTCGCTCTTACCCTTTTTCTATTTTTCCTATGCTGATCCTACCCTTTGGTATTTACGTGCCTAATGCAATTCTATGCTTTGCCTAATGCTTGTTACCTAATTCCCTGCTTGACCTACCTGTTAGGATAGCTATCAGAAAACTAGCTGCTCTGCTTCGTGATGATCGCCTTTTTATAGGCCTATGGCCGAGCTTTTGTGTGTTTAAAAGCTTTGAAAAGAGCTTGCATCAATTACATCTGATCTTTGCTACATATGATTTTCTATGGCTAATCCTGGGTTAACTTAAATTATTAACATATGACTTATAACTATTACAGAGTAGCTTAAACATTATTTATAGTTCACTTATTTAATTAAACTAGAAATTCATGTTCAAATTCTTTTAATTCATAAGTAATAAAAAAAAAGTAAATAAAACATATTCATTTAATTCATGTACAAAAAAAGGAAGAAGTAACGATTGGAAAAAAGAAAATTGTGTATGTATGTAATTCAATAGTTGCTAATTATTATAAGAGAAGAAAAAAAGTATTAATAAATGGAATGAATAGGATTGTGGGGTGAAAACGCAAATGTTTAGATCGTGTGATGGTAATTTTTCCCTTTGAGAAATTGCCTCATCACAATACATAACAATTAAAATTATAAAATTAAAAATAAAAGAAGTATGTGCAAATGATTCGTGCAAATCATGCAAAAGAATGCAAGTAAAAAGGTATATAAGTAAATGGTATATATATTAATAGTATAAATAATAATAATAAAAATAATAATAATAAAATAAAATTCACTAACAGATTGGTGTACAACAAGAAAAGGATCTAAAGATGTATGTTCTTGCAGTTTGCTGTACCGAACGGTTAAGTTCGATGGGTGCGCATGGATATTAACAACGTAAAAAGAAATAAAATGAAAAAAAAAAAGAGGAGGAGATAACGGTAAAATCGCGTGACAAGAAAAAAAAAATCTGGATGATAAAGATTATTGCGCGAGAAGATCTTTTTTTTGGCGTGGAGAAAAAAAAAAGGAAAAGGTGTGAGTTGAGTTGAGTTCGGTCATTCGATGAGTTCGCACGGATATTAATAAAGTAAAAAAAGACAAAAAAATCCCGAATCAAAGCTTGATCCTGCAGATTAAAACAACTTAAATCCATGTGTTAATAATTACCAGCAATATGCCTATCAAATTTAAATCTGAACACGAGAGCAGCCTAATTATTAATTATTAACCATAACCTGATCAAATTTAAATCTGAATACGAGAACAGCCTAATTCCATGTGTTAATAATTACCAGCAATATGCCTATCAAATTTAAATCTGAATACGAGAGCAATTTAAATCCATGTGTTAATAATTACCAGCGATATACCTATCAAATTTAAATCTGAACACGAGAGCAGCCTAATTATTAATTATCAACCATAACCTGATCAAATTTAAACCTGAATATGAGAGCAGCCTAATTCCATGTGTTAAGAATCATCAATCATGTCCTGATCAAATTTATACCTGAATACGAGAGCAATTTAAATCCATGTGTACATGTATTTGTTCTTAAATTATATATAATATTAAAGTATGTATGTTCTCATTAACGGCCCTTGTCCAAATTTGCTTACGCAAATTTGCAACAAGACCGCACTCGTATTGCTGTTGTGATTTCCTGTTACTTGTTTATTTTACAGGTGATTTGTAACCAGACTTCGGGAGAGCTCCTTCAGGGTCGAGGTTTAAAAGAAACGCGATTTCAACAAAACAAAAAGAAAAGGGAGTAAAGAAATAGCGAGGTACGATTTTTATTTATTATCCCTTATCCTTATTACACAGCAATAGGGGTCTAAGAATATTCCACTCCGACTAAATTCAATTCAATTACATGTGTGTTTAAAACTTTGTTTGGCTTTTTTTTTTATTATTAATTTTTTTGTTGCTATGTCAGTCAAAACCCTCTTTGATGAGTAAAAAGAGATTTTTATTTTTTCTTTTATAATAATATAAGGAATATTCCACTAAATTCAGTTAGGATATACGAGTATATGTTTGAAGCTTGTCATTTCTTTCTTTTCGTTTCTTTTTCTGTTTTGGATATTGTAATTGGAATAAAAAATTTATAAAATGGAAAATAAAAACTTGGAGTAAAAGAATAATTGGGTGGTGAGCCTAGTGTTGGGTGGGGCTGTTTATTTTTTTTGGTTTATTTTTCTCCCAGTTACAGCCAGGTTGGGGAGGGCGAGAGAAAAAAAAAGGGGCGATCATAACACCTACCCTAGGGGAGGATAAGAGGTCGGTGTATATTCAAGGCGTGGTTGACGGGATAAAGGGGGAGATGTATAAGGGTTGAGATTCCTCTCTGAGTTGGAGAACGTGCTCCATAGCCGGGGCCATTCCGTCTACCTTATACGCCATATTTTTGCCCCCTGACGGTAAATAATGACACAACACCTGGTCATTATTTGTGTAACAATGTAAAGTACTGAAAATAGAGCGGTCACACGAAACTAACAAATCTCATGAAGACAATCAAGTCGCTCAACAACATGTGCGTCCGGATCGTTTAGTGATCTTATGTACACAATGCCGCGTTTGGTAAATAAAGATGAAAATTTTTTCTACTTCAACAGTTTATAAGCAGCTCTGAAAATGGTATAGTTGTGTGGGGTAAGGCACTCGTTGATGTAGAACGGAACGTCAATATGAAGGCCAATATGCGATAAACGTAGTTTAGATTTATTTTGCTTCATGTAAATTGCCAGTTTGCTTTGCAGCAAATATTTATCGGACGTCGTGTTTAATTTTAAAATTATAGAAGAGCCCTTGTTCCCATTTTTTTTTACGGATAGCTTATTTAAAATTTTTTCTCACTCTCACGGAGAAGATCGAAGAGAACCTGCTCCTGTTGCTTGAAACAAGCATCAATTAAGCGAGATGAATTATCATCTACACCATTTTAAGGTTAAATTGAGAACTTCCAAATTATAATTGAGAACTTGCAAATTGAAATTGGGAAACTGAAGTTTTAAATTGAGAAAACCAAACTCAAATTGAGAAAACTAAATTGAAATTAAGATAACCAAGTTACGCGTGCGCCACAAAAACAAACAATTGAGAAACCAACAGCTTTTTTGTTCTTATTATAATTACGTGCTGTGGGTAAAGTCGACTTATTTGCGCACGTCCCTACAATTATACGTGGATGGCTCTTAGATAACATATGTATATGTTAGGAAGGAATGATTTATTTGTCTATTCTGTCATATATAGTGTGGTGGTGTATGAGTTGCATGCGCATATAACCACAAATCCACACATGCTAGGAGGAACTTAATAAGTTTCGCTTCGATAGCGCACATAGCAAAGCTGAGTTGAAGATTTGTTAAAATTTATATTTTTCAACCACTTCAGGGTGATGATGCAAAATTTCGCAAGTGTATTGGTAAAGAGATGCGCGAAGCAAGGGGTTTTGTGTCCGTGTGAATATACTAATACATAACCAATTTACTCTGCTTTTTTTCCGGACCGAAAACAGTGAAGAATTAGTTTTTTGTTGATTTTTGGTTTTTTTCGCATGTGTTACTGTTGTTGTTTTTTCTGTTCTTATAAGCAAAGCAAAGGGAATACCATTGATTGCAAACATTTGTACGTATGTAATTTTTATATTATGAATGAATGAATGAATAAATAGATAAATAAATATTGTAATTAATAAATGAAAATAAGGCTTTCTTCTATTTTTCTTCCTTCGACTTTTCCACTTTTCGACTTTTCGACCATTTATACATGTATTCTTGATGTTTTGTAAAGATGTTTTTTTCAAATTTTTTCTATTGTATTATTGGGTAGAAAAGTATTGAACAATCCTGTAAAAAATATATAAAACTAGTAATAGTAAACACAAGTCAGCGTAACAAAACAAGTAAAATATTTGTGTATACATTTGCTTGTAGGCATTGTATATTGCCCTACAAATAAATCTTGAGGATAGATTTGATAGTTTGTACACATTTGCTTGTATGCATTGTATATTACCTTACAAATAAATCTTGAGATTTTACCCGCAAAATTTAAGAGCATGACACTCCGTCTCTATATTTAGTGGTCTCTGACAGAAAACTTCCGTACCTCAAGTTGAAAAAAATGATGCAGCCGTTAATGATGGAGATAATAACGATGATAATGATATAAGTGATAACAATGAAACGTCAGAAGAAGAATCGGAAGTATGCCCGTCCGGAAAACGAAAAAGGGGTAGGCCGAAGATCATACGTACCGGCAAGAGAGGAAGACCTAAAATCACGGAAGGCGGAGTTGAAATGCTGACTATTAAAGAAGCTCTAGAATCTGAAAATGGTGAAAAATGGAAAATGGCTATGCATGCGGAGTACAGTAGTTTAATCAAAAATCAAACTTGGGATCTAGTGAAGAAACCTCTTGATAAAAACGTTATTGGGTGTAAGCTGGTTTTTACGATCAAACGTAAAGCAGACGGATCTATTGAAACATATAAAGCCCGATTAGTCGCCCTTGGCTGCAAGCAGCAGTATGAAATTGATAATAGAGAAGCATACGCGCCAGTTGTAAGGCATACCACAATTCGTATTCAGTTAGCTTTAGCAGCAAGATATAATTGATTAGTTCGCGATATAGATATTGCAGATGCCTATTTAAATGGAACATTGAATGAGGAAGTTTATATGGTACAACCGCCAATGTTCGAGGATAGCCAATATACAGATAAAGTTAGTAAATTAAAGCGTTCACTCTACGGACTCAAACAAGCTGGTCGTGAGTGGAACCGAAAGATTACTAAGGACTAACATTGTAAAGGTAACAATTGTGTTTTTATTAAGCGAAATGGTAATAATATAAGCATTATCGCCGTTTATGTGGATGATATTATGCTGGCATGCTCAACCACCAATGAAATGATGAGGATAGTGTCTGCACTAAATCAATATGTCGTTGCCGTAGATCGTGGTGTAATTTACTTTTATCTCGGTATGGAAGTTGAGCGAGGCTCAATTAGTATTCATCAAACGAAATATACTGAACGATTGTTAAAAGAATGGAATATGTTTAATTGCATATTGAATACTCCAATTGCTTGTGGAACTATTTTGAAAAAATGTGAGGAGAAAGCATGTACACAAAATGTTGATATGAGAGAATACCAATCGCTAGTCGGTGGGCTAATGTATCTAGCCGTTATCAGTAGACCCGATATCGCATATACTGTCTCTAAGTTGGCAAAATTCAATTCGCATCCTCACCAGGAGCACCTTATTGCAGCTAAATACGTACTTCGATACTAAAAAATACTATGAAAGGTACTATAACATATAAATAATAATTATGAAAGTTTTTTATGCTATACATGTGACGGTCCCGTAGGGGGCAAAAGAGGTTGCATTTGTAAGATCGTTGCCAAACGAAATGGGTTTTCACAAATATCTTAATAATGCTACAACTATGTATTGTGACAATTAAAGTGCCCAAAATCCGAGCGTGCAAAAACGAAGTAAACACATTGGTGTAGGTTTCCACCATATAAGAGAGAAGTATATTAAGGGTGAAATAGACGTCAAATACGTACCAACATCCGAGAATGCTGCGGACATTTTAACGAAAGCACAGGCGAACAAACTCATGCAAAGGTTGTGAACTGTTGAATCTGAAGAGGGATTTAAATTGAATTTGAGGCGGAGATGTTGGATTGTTGATTGTTGTTGAATTGGCTTTTTCTTTTATGCTTATACTTGTCGGTGTTCGCTTATACACACTTTACTTCTTTTTGATCTTACTTTTACTTACATCTTGGAATTACTTAATATGTTGAAATAATAAAAATAAATTATAAAACGAACTGAGAAATTAACAAGTTTCTTTCAGTATATGTAAAAATAAAAACTCATTTTTCATTTAAAGGCTTCCTCAGTCTTTCAGACTTTCAGCAAGTATTAGTGTTTATTGAAATTTCATAGCAAACGTACAGGCTCAGCAATATTTTTTATACGAAAATGGTAAGTCTACTATATTGATATTGTAAAAAATTAATAAAATGAAGTTGGGACCAAATTAGGTCAAGGGTATACAAAAATTTATAATTTAAAACCCAATTGTGTTTACAAAATCACCGGATGTAAAGGGAAAAATACTCAGTTTGGTGAGAAAATTACATTACATCTTGATGATGGTGAGGGTAATTCTCTATGGATATTTTTACCTGGAAGACTGGGACAACTTTTTTC
Organism: Ornithomya fringillina; assembly: GCA_963978525.1. Classification (NCBI taxonomy): domain Eukaryota; kingdom Metazoa; phylum Arthropoda; class Insecta; order Diptera; family Hippoboscidae; genus Ornithomya; species Ornithomya fringillina. Next base: position 16,166,222 of record OZ021690.1, on the reverse strand, counting down.
ATCAAAAAATCCCTACAAAAAATTAAAAGAAAATAATATAAATTACATAATATTTTATTTTTTTTTTTGTTTGTAAGTACAAATATGACCTATATTGTTAATCAGTTTTTTGTATTTCTGATGTTCTAGTACATCCTGGGCCAAAGATCGTATTTTTTCCTTTTTAATAACAAGACTTGTATTTTCTTATTTGTCCAACGTTTCGTTTGTTGTTACAAACTTCTTCAGGGACTTTTTATTTACTTTTGTTGTGCTGCAATTAATATAAGTTTGATCTATTATATAAATATACAAATTTTATATACTTTATTATTATATATTGTTTCCTTACAACTTGATGTTTTTTCTCTTTCCCTATTGTATCATGTTGATGATCATTTCCCTTCTGTGTTGTAACTTGTCATTAGATGGTCATTTTTTTAATTTTTCATTTAATTTTTTTAATTTAAAATTAAATTGTATGTGAATTTCGTCTTATCTATGTCCTCTTTTGTGTTACTTGTATGTTGATGGTTTTTTTTGTATGTACAGGCTTTCTATTGTAAATCTCGTACTCATTCTTTTTTCCGTATCCAATATTCTTATATTATTTAGATCAGGTATATGTTGTTCCTTTCTTACAAAAAACTTTATATATGGCGCCTAGGGCATGGCTTTAGTCTGATTTTATTTTATCAAAGTCGACCAAGCCGAGCATAACCAAACTTACAAACATACATACATACATTTATCCTATAAGATCTAGACACACAAAATATGATACAAACAACAACAACAAAAATGTATAAGTGGGATGTCACTCAGGTTCCTCTCGCCAGCTAGTAATATCTTGTCCGCTCTACGCGCTTCCGTGTAATCAGATCATAGTTTACCTGCCCTCTTATGATTTCTCGACAAAATGTAGCTCGACTTCGGCCCTTAAATAATCACATGGCACACTAGCCATCTGGGAATTCACGAAAATGTTCGGCAGCATATAGATTGATTCCATTTATTAAGCAACCACGTGATTTTTTTGCCGTGGTATTTTGTCTTTTTTAACAATTCTTAAAATGTTCGGCAAAATGTGGATCAATTTGGATTATTAAATACCCACGTGATGTTTTGTCCTGTTATATTATCTCGTGGTATGGAAGCACATTTTAATTCCATACGGCGCAATAAAAAAAAATCATGACGGTTCATACTCTTTTTTTATCTTTCTTCACTTCAACACAGGTTAGCCGCCAAAAGCCCCAGTTTTCACAATGTACCTTTTTTCTTGTTAATTGTCTTATTAAGTTCATTCAAATCATATTCCCTTAATTTTTTTTTTTTATACCCTCCACCCTAGGGAAGAGGATATATTCATTTTGATCATCCGTTTACAACACATCGAAGGAAGCGTCGGAGACCCCACAAACCATATATATTCTTAATCAGCATGAAAAGAGAAATCGTTTGAGACATGTCCGTCCGTGTGTCCGTGTGTCCGTCTGTTGTTGGCACTCTCACGGTCGTAATTTTTGAGATATCAAATTAAAACTTTGCATACGTATTCTTAGTTCAATTTCGCTGTTCCGTATTGAAATTGGGCAAAATCGGTAAAGAGACACGCCCACAATAAACGAAAATCTCATCATACCTCGAAAAAATTGTATCTTTAAAAAATTATATATCGCACAATACTATGTCTATCAAGTTGAAATTTGGTGTATATATAAGTGGTACCGTTATCCAACACTGTGCTAAAAATAGGCGTGATTGAATAACGCAAACGCCTATAATTAAAAAAAAACACTATTTGCATAAGTATATGAAATACATAAATATGGCAATAGGACTAAACTGTAAAATTGTTCCAGGTTCTGGATAAGTAGTTTTAACTTTAGCGCATTCCTTTTTGTTTCTTGCCGAATCCACGATGTATTGGTGTTGACAAAAATCACAAAATTCTCCTCCAACATCCGATTGAGTGAATTGCTTTTTCACCAATCTTTGTATATTATGAATATACACATAATGATATGTGTTTTGCTCGCCATTTAATAATAATAAATTAATATGTATATTTTTGACGTCTTTTGTTGCTCTGGCCGGACCCACTACTTTTGGTATCTTACTTTGATTCAGCTTATATATATTAATGCTTATATGAGGATTATTTTTTTCGAATGTTTTTATTTCATTTACTCTTACAGGAAATGACATTCCTGTAAAATCCAAAATCTCGCCACGACACTTTATCACTGAAGATTTGATGTCCAACACCTTATAATAGTTTGCATTGGCTAGTTTTTTTTGTCCCCCTCATAGAATTACTTCTATAGGCGATTACAGCCAATATACACCATTACAAAATACATCGTTATTTTTGACATTAATTGTCGCCTTTTTTACTGTTATGGCTGAAGGCAATTTTATATATGAGCCGACTGGAATATGTTCTAATTTGCATATGGTTAATTCCATGTATTTAAAATCTAAGATAGCCCATCCACTATCTCTTTCTTGGAACTCACTTGCATGTTCTTCCAGCTCACTAAAAGCCTCCTGGAGGGTATCGTCAACTTCGTAGCTGTTTCTCACGCACTGAAACTTTGTTGTGAAATGTTTCAGGCTAACATTTGTTCTCAAATGAACTTTGTAGCGGGTTTCCAAAATATCCGTTTTACAAACAGTGCAATGTACACTGTTTGTTCTTTGTTTTTTACTTCTGCTTCCTGGCTGAAGCTAGGATCCAGATCTTTTTTTTTGTACTGGTGGTCGGCTCATCATCATCATCATTAATGATTATGGGGGAATTTGGGTAAGTTTGTTTCTAAATTCTCCTACTTGTAGTAGGGTCTTCTTCATCAATTATAAATTGTGAAGCGCTTTGAAATTTGTTGCGATTCATATAATGTGATTCGAAAGCAGCAAAAGCAACGCTACTTTCGCGTATGTCACAAAAACACAAATGAATTCATTTTTGATATCTATATCTATACTAATATTATAAAGAGGAAAGATTTGTATTTTTGTATTTTTGTATTTTTGTATTTTTGTATTTTTGTATTTTTGTATTTTTGTATTTTTGTATTTTTGTATTTTTGTATTTTTGTATTTTTGTATTTTTGTATTTTTGTATTTTTGTATTTTTGTATGTAACGAGTAAACTCAAAAACTACTGGACCGATTTCAAAAATATTTTCGCTATTAGAAAGCTACATTATCACTGAGTAACATAGGCTATATTTATTGTCAAAAAATGTTGGGGATCCCTGGACATTCCTACTATTACTAACCCAAGGTGTAAAAAAATTAGTCATAAAAAATCTTTCATCGAATACGCTGCGGAAAGTATTGATGTTAAAACAATAAAATGTTCTACAATATTATAGAACATATCAATATCTACAAAAAACTTCGCGAGACCATATGTCCAACTATTGTACTTATGTCACCATTGATAGTAATATTGCCAATTAAGAAATTAAGTATTCACAATAAGTATTTCACAATATTTAAATAGTAGGGAAATCTGAAATCTGACAACGGCATGTGTGGATACCACTCCAGATGCATCACTAGATTCTGGAGAGGATTTTGGGCATAGGCAACGTTTTATCTCGCGAGATAACCGAATTCCACGCAGGTGAAGCCGCGAACAACAGCTAGTATAATATATTAGTAAATGTATATTTATATGTATTTGTAAATGTATATGTATATATGTTTATAAAATATTTTTAAATTATATATATATATATACTTAACTCAATTTTCATGGCAGCGAATTTCGCGATAGTTTTTTTTATTAAATATACCTTTTTTTCACTTAGTGCTTCTTTATATCACTTCTAATTTTGAAATCAAAATTAATTTACTATAGGTTTTTCCTTCTTTTTGGAATGCTGTTTAACTACTAAATTTTGCTTCATCATTTGCTCAAAAAAAAGTTCTGCAGAGGAGCTGCATGCACCGCTTAACATATTGCGTTAAGAAATTTTTTTTACGATCTAGTATGACGATCAATTTATGGTTTCAATATGTTTGTTATTGCCTACCCGCCTAAGTACATTCACCATAATTCCATTGAAAATGCACAAGAAAAATTGATTGTATATATTATATAAGTCAAATCACACACACAGCATAAAAAGGTTAGTTTCCATGTTAGATAGATAAGACAATTTTCATAATATTATGAAATAGTGACTTTGTGTATAGTCAGCCCGGTGCTCAAGATATTTTTTATTACGCACTTTTGTAAATATTTTACTTTTTATTAGAAATTTACTTAAGAGAAGTTTTTTATCTTATAGTCCCCATATGCATTTTAACCCTAATTCCTCTACTACTTAGAAAATTTTCAAAACCCAAATATCATTAGGCTATCAGAAAAATTCACAGAGATCAACATGTTTTCTTTTTAGCTCGTAGTACCGTCTTTTTCCGAAAATAAGACACTGTCTTATTATTTTTTAAATACGCGCTACGGCCTAATTTCGGGGGTAGACCAAAATAAAAGTGTTTTTATATTCCTTAATTTAATATAAATTATACACAGCATACAGAATATAAAATTTTGTTGTTATTTTGTATTTGTATTTGTATTAAATACTTAAGTTTCTGTTTATTGTATTATTTAGAATACATTTGTTTTTAAGTCACTGGTTTGACAAAATTTTTTCTTTACTAGTCAAAAACATCTCATCCTGTGAAAACCTTTTTTGTGTTTGTTAAATAAAATAAATAAAATAATAAATATTAATTTATAATTCTCGCTATTTATTCATTACCAAATAAGAAATTTATTCAATTACAATCATTTCACCTTCTTCTAAATCTAAACATATTATTTTTTATACTTGAAAAATCGACAGCAACGAATTCTTTTTATGGCATTTTGTCTAGGGCTTATTTTCGGGGAATGTCTTATTTTCGGAAAAAGACGGTAGCACATGTGCACATGTGCGGGCGGTTTTCTTCAATATATATGTTGTACACACTTATGCTATCTCTTTGCCTTGTGTATGCTCTAAGCCTATTGTGTAATAGTTTTTCATATCTTAAGTGGCTTTTTTATTACCGACCCTTTTTTTATTACTTTCACATTTTTTATTACCTTCCATTATCTTGTGTAAATTTAACTTAAGTGATATAAAATATTTCTTTCCCCAGCTGGGATATTTTTCTATAAAATCCGTTATTTTCAAAAATATATATTTTTTTAAAAATTTTGGTTTTTGTGCAAAAATTCAAGATTTTTATCCCCTATTTTCCCCCTATTTTGCACCCTTAATTTCCCGGTTCCTCTATATCGCATACAACTCACACACGAACATAAATATTTAGATCGACTCAGTTATTGATGTTGATCAAGAATATATATACATTGTAGGGTCATTTTATACCCCCATCTTATGTGGAGGACATAAAAATGTTTTATTTGCACTGTCATGAGTTTGTTCGGATGTATTTTTGTATGACACGCGAATGTGCGCAAGCTACAGGTCGCATTTTTTTAGATATTTTGACGAAATTTGGTACAAGGACATGTATTGGCCCAAGGGGGAACCCTATTGAAAATGGATCGACACACTCATTAAAGTGGTTAGCAGATAACCACGTAGTTAACGACCTTAAATTTTAATGTAACTCCGAAAAAGCACCTAAAAATACAACTCTTTACGATAAAACTTCTCTGATATGTCAAATAATAACTGTTGTCACAAATAAATAAAATAAATTTAGATGGACAGACAGAAGGACAGACGGACATGGTTAAATCGATTCAGATTTTGATTCTGAATCGATCGGTATCGGTGGGTGTAGGATTTGCCGTTTAAGAGTTACAAACATCCGCACAAACTTGATATACCCTTTTCCACAGGGTGGTGCAGGGTATAAGAAGACATTTTATTTATTCAAGAAAATAATGAAAAAAACACAACTACTGCTTTATTTATGTGTTTAGCTAAAAAAGTATGCAATAGTGGTTTAACACCACCAGAAATTTTAGAAATAGAAGAATATATATCATCTTGCGTATTTAAAAGAGTTTCTGAAATCAAATCAAAACATAAATTCATAATTTTATAAATCATCATTTGTATTTATTAAATATTGGGCTAATGTATTTCTTAAACCAAATGCTTCATCAGTAGATTGATTTATTGTTCTCGACTGATCTCTCGAAAATTGTATCATCATTACAGTTATAATATATATATATGTATAGTAGAATTTATGAAATGAAAAAAAGAAAACTATAAAAAAAATTGCTGCTGCTTTATTATAATCGGTGTAAGCACGGCTGACTTTGATAATACTATTTCTATTCTTGCAATCATTTCATTCATAGGATATGAATAACACATTCTCGCTTGCAAAGTTCTATTTCGTTTGGAATGACATCACAAACGTACAACATAATTTTACCGAACATTGCAATTTATAAATATATAAATAAATGTAAAAACAGTAAATTTTTAAGATGTAGAGGAAGTCCCTAACGAACTCCTTCATAATGTCCACTATTATAATTTATATACATTTGATTCTCATTCCAGAATTTTGAAGCATTATCCAAAATGGGACGTCCTTGTTCGTGTAGTTCACCTCCAATTAAATAGGGTTTAGTAAATTCTCTGTAAGCTAAGCAGACTCGCCTCTCCACAATATCCTCTCGTAGTACGCAATGTTCAAATTGATAGCGCGCAGGGCCATATAATACTATTAAAGATGAACTGAAACGAAGAAGTGACATTCAACGAAGAGCATTTTTATTAAAATTAAAAAAACATACTTGGCCATGGGTATCCTTATTACTTTCCCTTTGAAAAAGTTCAATTTTTCGGAAGTCAGTAATGGTTCCAGCAGGTCATTTTCATATGTAGGTACTAGGTGTAAATTGTATTTTTTTTTTTCATTCCGAAAATTTTCTACGTTTTCTGATTCCTCGTATGAGGCTAATGTTAAAACTGCATTGCCCATACAGTTAACAGTAACTACACGTTCACCCCATATCCAACAGTCATCAATGTGCGGATCTATAGATGCTCCATTATCAGGGTTATACTCTAAAGTACACTGTTCTATAGTTTGAAAATTATTTAATATATCCATATGCTTAAATCTCTTCTGTATAAATTCCGTGAATCGGGGAAATCCTGAAAATTGACCATTTTGAAGTTTAAGTTTTTTAAAATTAGTCTTAGGACCAAAGTTTTGTTTTCGTCGTCCACTCTGTGATATACACCAAGGCAATTTATCCAAATGTTGCATTATGTTTTCTGTTTCTTGTGGGGTAAGGAAATTGTTTTGAACGAATACACCAGGTAATAGCAAACCGTCTTCATTATTATGGTGAGGATGCTGTCGCTGTATATCACTCGGCTTCCACCCGTTATAGAAACGTTGGCATTGAACACAAAATGCTAATGGGTACAACGTTTGCAGTGTTTTCGTGAGGCTACTTTTACTTATGCCAAATTGTCGTTCACATTTTAAACATGATCTTTGACCTTTGCAACCACATGGCCGTATTGTATTCATGACTTATTTAAAGATTCTTTGATGTTAATCAATGAACAATATAAACTAATTTGTGTGTATATATTCTTTACTTACTCGTTTTCTTAACTTTTCTTTGTAGCAATATACATTGCACATGGTGCTAATCATTTACAGTGACTTACATATGTTGGCAAAATAAAAGCAAATCTCGTGTTTTTGCATGTGTAAATTGTTGAAACTCTAAAAATGGTTCGATCAAATACAAATTTTACACAATTAATAATTAGGGAAATTAAATAAAAGAATATTAAGATATGCGAATTTTTTACGTATAAAGACTTAAAAAAGAAGTATCTTAAAAATTGAGGCCAAAACTTTGCGAGTAAGGGCAGACGACAAACGAACGAAAAAACTTCGATTTTGATTTTGTTTCTGAGTCAATCCGATTAACTAAAGGTGGCCGTGGCAAATAGTACTTGGGAGTTACAAACTTGCGCACAAAATCAATGTATCATATGTATAAATTTTATTTTCCGATACTATGTATATATTAGAGACCTCTAAATACTATATGGGCCTACAATTTGGCTTGAGATTCTGCTACTAAAATTTAAGAGCAACAACCTATTCTTTCGTTCGTTATTCTCCCTCCGGAAAATATCCCTTTTTCATTTCTTACAACGTTGCCACTACGTCAAAAAAAGTTTCGGGGATAACTTTCGTTGTTATCTTGGCGCAAGAAAATTTTTACACAAAAAAAAATGAAAACGTGGTCGAGTAAAGCGATTTTTCAATTACGGAAAATTAAAAAATAAACGCTATGAATAAAATATTTAATTAGTATTTTATTGATGCAACAATAAAACGAGAATATATAATATAAAAATTGTAGGTATAGTGTAAATTTTCATTAAAAATATTTAGTAAAACGGTGCCAACAAGATAGGGCGTATATAACCCAATATAACCCGATTTTTAATTTATACATATATATTTATATAAAAAAATTGAATGGCATTTAAGTCGAATGCCACGGTGGTTGGTGCACGCACCTGTCGCACCAGCTTATCTTCAATTTTGAAAACGTACTCCCCCGCAGAACGTGACAAAGTTAAGAATTCTGTTATTAATAAAGTGAGATTTGAATTGCCCAAAACAAAGGGTATACTGGAAGCTGTTAAAGCAGTGGAGGAGACTCAAAACTATGAACTTATGACAGAATTTGTAGCTTTTCTAAACGCCAACAATCTAGAGGTAAATATTTCAAATGAATAAGTTGGCAAGAACTTGATTTTTTTAATATGCTTAAAGGACAACGAATTGCTTAATATTATTAATGATGCTCGAACTGTGGTCAATCATTTAAGCCCAAAGTTTACGCCTTTAGTTGAGGCACTATTGGCCGTCCCATGGCTCACGAGTTCACCTGAATTAATTCAAGCCTTTAGCGAATTCTATTTAGACATTTTAGTGGCTCATAATCGTTATTTATCATATGGTGTAAGCAAGCTAATACAATTATGGATACCTAAAGAATCTGAAGGGAATGTATGGTTGAATGATGTTCCCACTGAAGAGTGGAAGACTGAAAGGCGTATTGTACATAAACTGTTGGAAAGAATATTAAATGTCATACCACTAGCTTTTGATGCCATTTTAGATGCCATTGAATCGCAGTTTCCCTACTACAAAAAGTCGACACACATTATCGTGGGTTATATGTGTAATCTGCTGCAGCTACTGGAATATAAGCCCATATTTACAGAGTGTATAATGCAGTTTTTAATGCATAGGTATGTAATAAAATTGCTGTGTAACATATTTTCATTACGTAGAAGAAACATTATTGACAGTATGTATATAGATTAGTACTGTTAGATGTAAATGCTCCACGCAATGAAATTGAAGATTTAGAAAGTGATACTGAAGAAGATGGAGACGAAGAGGAGGTGGAGATAAAGGAATATATGGAAAAAGGTATATGAATCAAAGTGTTTGATCTAATCTGATCTAAGGCAATAATAGAATTTCTTCATTATTAGATTCGGATGAAAAAACAATGAAGCACCCTATAGCCAAAACTTTAGATTTATGCATGTTGGAAATATATAAATTTTTAAACACGAAGAATTTCGCAACAGGAACTGAAAAAGTGCAAACAAATGGCTTAAAATTTCTTAAGATCTTAATTAAAACTTTCGACGCCGTCATTTTACCCATACATAACACCCATCATGTACAGTTTCTTTTGTTTTTTTACTGTAGTTTAAAAGTAAGTGCGTGTACGTGTGGTAATGCGTTTAGGATGAATTGATAGAATTTTTATACTCTCCACATAAGATGCTAAGTTTGGTATTCCGATTGGCAACACCTAGAAGGAGGCTCCAGGACCCCAAAAAGTACATGTATTCTAATTTAGAATCGAAATAAACAATTTAGACATGCCCGTCCATGTATTCGTGATCTGTTTTTGGAACGCTCACGGTCGTACATTTTGTGATATTTTGTACAAATATTTCTTTTGTCTGTAGGTCCCAATTTATACGAACGAAATCGGCCAAGTGCCGCGTTCACAATCGGCAAAAATCTCTCATCCACATAAATTCATCTAGGAAATTGATATTTGATACACATATTTATAATTAGTGCATCCATTGATTTTCTAAAATTGGGCGTCGTCTGTTACAGATACGCCTACAATTTACAATAAACTTACAATAGAATCCGACTTGTGCGTTGATGCACGATTTATATATAAATGTGGAGGGTGTTTAAGATTTGGCATAAGTCAAATTTAATTGTTTACTTGTTTTTATATAAACCTTGACTTTAACTTTGTTAGGTCTCCTATGCGGAAATATTTTTGGCTAATTTGTGGGAGAAAATGAAAAATCCCAACGCATCAGCCGTTATACGTCATGCAGCTGTAGGTTATATGGCTAGTTTTTTAGCTCGATCCAAATCTATTGGATTGAAGTAAGCCCCTACATGCATCATGTAATAATTTTTACTTATAAAACGTTGTTGTTTAGCATAATAAAACATTACCTTACTCAATTGTGCGATTGGTGTCATCAGTATATTAAAGCCAGCGATCAACAATACCGTTCCAACAACTCCTTAAAAGCAAATTTGGTTTTCTATTCAATATGCCAGGCTGTATTCTATGTGATAGCATTTCGTAGTCGCGATTTAACCAAGGATAAAAAGAGTGAGTAACTATATTGAAAAGTCGCTATTTTCACATGTTTGAAAAGACTGACAAATGCGTTTTTTTACGATGTAGGTTTATTGTTTCTGCAATCCTTACAATTGTCGGCTTTAGTCACGTGCCATTTTAATCCTTTAAGAGTGTGTTTGCCCGCAGTGGCTACAGCTTTTGCGGGTGTTACACGAGCCTACCAACTGGCTTATTGTCATGCCATATTGGAACGTAATGCCCGCCGTAAATTGGCTTCGGTGTATGCAAACGACACCGCCACTCCCGAAGAAACCATGGATACATTCTTTCCCTTTGATCCTTATTCCTTAAAACTGTTCGTAAAAACTGAATGCGCTGTTAATTTAATTGAAAAAAGTAAATATCTCTTTTTGTACTTCAGGTCTTCTAAACTTATAAAGCCTATATATATGGAATATCAAGCAAGTGAGGCAGAGGAATGTACAAATAATATTAGCTCAGAGTGCATAAATTCAAATCGAAAGAGATGCATTTCGGAAAATCAAGATGATCATGATATTGATGACTTCCTGGTGCCTATGGATAAACGCCAAAAATCATCAGCAGCAGACTTAAGAAAAAGTCTTGATAAGGATGTGACATTAAATAATGGGTTGCATTGTTAAGAGAATGTATACATTGGAATATGTAAATTGTATGGGAATGTGTGTTTCTTAGAAATCATATGTGCATATGTATGTTCAAGTTAATTTTCGTACTAAAGTTTAAAAGAAAAAAGTAAAAACTTGTATTGTTAGCAGGACAATGCGTCAAAGCAGTTTTCATGTGAAACCCCGCTTAAATACCTCTTTATACCCTCCACATAAGATAGGGGCATACTAAATTGGTCATACCATTTGAAACACCCAGAAGGAGACGTCAGAAACCTTAGAAAGTATAAGTATTCCTGATAAACATCAAAAACTGAGTCGATATAGACATGCGTGGCAATGTGTCTGTCTGTTGTTGGCAATGACACGGTTGTAAATTTTGAGATGTTAAGCTGAAAAGACATTTTGTTTCTGCACGCAGATGGTTGTTTAATTTGGGCAAAATCGGTCGAACCACGTCAAATCAACTAGAATCTATGTGCCTCTAAAATTGAGCTGAAAAGTCCAAATAGGGTACACACCCTTATATTTATAATTAAATTATATTATTTTTATTCGATGTGCTAAAAATGAGCGAAGTTGGATAACAGAAATACCCGCAATCGATAAAAATCTTTTTAATTGCCACAAAAAATTATCTATGAAGTTAAATATTGGTACACATAATGGTAATTATTCCATCCATCGATGTGTTAAAAATGGGCGTGGTCGGTTAGCAGACACGTCCATAATTTACAAAAACCCGTATTGAACGAAAAACTATTAGTAAGTTGATACATAATATATACACTATCACGTCCACCGTTTGTATGTACATATGGAGGGTATTAAGATGTGGCCTAATCAACCATTTCCTACCACGCTTATCTCAATTTTTGCACTGCTATAAAGTTTGCGCATATAAAGAAATTGGCAGAAAAATTGATTTCTTTTCAGGTCAAAAATATATTTATATATTTGGTGGCGTTCCTGTTGGGGTTTCAAACGCAAAAAAACTAAAAAACCTCATTGTAGAGTCACTTCCATTTATTTAACATAGACAACTCAAGTACAGAGGTACATTTACAAAAGTATTTTCCGGCAGTACCTTATTAAGCAATGAATTCATAAGGAATGGGAGCCAATGTAATGGGCTCTTCCACTTTCTTAACAAAATGTGCCCTTCTGGGTTGAGCTGGTTGACGTTTTAAATTTACAAACACTCCCTTCTCTTTAGCCTCTTTCAATTTACGTTCATTTTCCTTAACGCGACGCAAAAAATCATCACGACACTTGGAGTGCTTAATATGTTCAATACGAACATTAATGCGTTTAGGTAGAATTTTACCGCGTACCCGCTTATTAACAATAACACCTACAGCATGCGATGTCACATTGTAAACACGACCTGTCCTGCCATGGTAAGCTTTATAGGGCATGCCTTTTTGTATGGCGCCATTGCCTTTAATATCCACATAATCACCAATTCTGTAAACACGCATATATGTGGACAACGGGATAGTGCCATGACGACGGAAAGGTCGTGAAAACATATCCCTAGTGCCGCGGCGATAACCTTTGGAGTTGGTCATTGTAATAAATTGCTTTGTTTAGTCCTGAAACATAGATTATTAATACTTATTTTTTTTGGTAAATTTATTAAATGTAGTTAATGTTTCGCCAACCTTAAAATAAAATAGCGACCACGCGGTATCAAAATTGAGAAAAAATAATGGCGTGCTAAATACTGCCAAGCAACACAGGTTGCCATAAACGAAAAGCCAGTAATGCTAACAATACGTACAATTAAAAACGCTTATTTGGTTCGTTGGTGTACATCAATTGTGAACTAGAGGGGTGCTATATAGTTCTTTTTGGTGAACCAAGTGAAATTTCGTTCTTTTTTTACTTTAAATTTATCTTAGTTCAACGCGTCTTTAGAGTTCTTTATCATTTGCTTCATGCATTAAATTTTTGCATGCACAAGTATATGTAGTATATCATCATATATGATATAAGTAAGTTTTTCTGTCATATGGAAAAAGGAATGAAAGAGATTGAAAAATAGTTGTGCCAATATATGTTTTGATTCAACACTCAAATAAATCAAATCTCGAAAGAAAGTAATAGGAAAGTATGAAATGGAAAAGTTCTAAAAGAACTATTTAGCATGAACTAGTTCAACCTTTTTAGCTATTGAATCGCCAAAAAAACTAGTTCATTCGCGAACGGCGCAACTCTATTGTTAAGCAAAGGTTGCGGGATTTGGATATCACTGCATGTCGAAATTAAAAGGATTAAAAATTCTGAAAATATGCAAGAATTCCCAGATTTAGAAAAGATTTTATACGTTTGGTCTCAATCAGACAATTTGCAGCAACAAGTTGAACAAATAAAATCCAGCACCCGAGGTGACGTACAAGTAGAAAATGTGAATCGTTTATCATTGGGTAAATGGAAAGATATTTATCTAAATGTTTATTATATTCTAAGTTCTTTCCAAGTTTCATATAGCAATGCTACATTTGATTTAATTGTCTTGGAAAATGCTGAATCTACTAATAATTATGGAAATGTTTTGCGCCTATTGAAACCTAAAGGAAAATTTCATATATTAAAATATGCCGGCAAACAAAATGACATATTGCTTGAATTAAAATTAGCTGGATTTATTAATGGTTCTGCCAAAGACACGACATTAACCTGTGAGAAACCGGCCTATGAAACTGGTTCAGCACTTAAATTGTCTTTTGCTAAAAATAATACTGAAAATGTAGCAGCTGTGTGGAAAATCGATGATGATGATGTGGTCAATGAAGGTCTTATTAATGAAGATGATTTACTGGATGAAGAGGATAAAAAGAAACCTGATCCAGAATCATTAAAAGGTAATTTGTAATATATTTTCACATTAAATAGATATAAAAGTGGAAATGAAAAAAATTTGGTGTAAAACCTTTGCTTAAACCCTCCTACAGTTCCTAATGAAATTTCTAGACATTCCTAAAAATTCAAAGTTCAAATTGTTTTAGTTTGTGGCACCACCGGTAAACGCAAAGCTTGCAAGAATTGTTCCTGTGGTTTGGCTGATGAATTGGCTGCTGAAAAACAAAATTCTCAAATAGAAACACAAAATGCTAAATCCAGTTGTGGCAGTGTAAGTTTATTTTAAAGACAATTTTATTCTTTTTGTATAAAAAAGGTGTAATTACTTGTGTATGTTTGCAGTGTTATCTAGGTGATGCCTTTAGATGTTCCACTTGTCCTTACTTGGGCATGCCAGCTTTTAAACCAGGTGAGAGGGTACAACTTGCTGGCAATTTACTTAATGATGATATATAAGAAAATATACATATTTTTAAATACAATGTAGTTGTGGGGAATTTATTAAAAAGAGAATATAATACGAGAAAATTTATATTTGTTTTCATTATTCACAAACAGTGCCCTTGATTAGATCACGGTTTTTGCCAGTTAATATGCGATAATTGATTTGACTCGAGTTCAGACCTTGATACATATAATTCGATAATTTATCTGACAACACCCATATATTGCCTTCCGCATCAATTTTCATGTCATTGGGAAATATTAAAGCATAGGAGTCGGAATCAATTAGGCCTTGGGTTTCAGGGTTGTACTGTCGCCTTACGTTCCAACAAGCTACAGCATCTTTATTGACTTGTGTGTAAAAAATGACTCCAGTTTCATTATCAAATACTTCAGAGGTAGATTGACCATTCATGCCGCGATCCCCTACATATTGGAAATCATAATAGGACTTGGGACTGGTTACATACGATTCATTTTGTAATACACGATTCGAAACTTTAAATTCTTTGGTGCTTGCCAAGGCATGGAAGTAGATGTCTTTGCTGTTATCTGCCTGGGTAGGACCAATAGTCATACCGAACACTCCATCAGTCCATTGAAAGTTGATACCGCCAATATTAAAATCTCCTTGCAACGGATCAAAGTGGAAAAAATTGTGCTTCACTCGATAGGAACGATTGCTGTATAAGGAATATACCAAAACTCCATAAGCTCCCAAATCTGGTACATAAGCAAAAGCCTGATCACAATTAGAACGATCTGTGTCTACTATCTATTAAAATTTAAAAATTAATTTAAATGGGTTTCTTGGTTAATAGAAATCATATAAAAATCTCGTAAACATCAAACTTACGATATTAGCAAAAAAACTATCCTCCTTGATTTGCTCCTCCGGTATAGTATAACGTTTTATTAATTCATCTGTTCGAAGATCATATATTACTATAGTATTGGGTGCAATCTGTTGGGCGTCTCCTAAAATATCGGCCAAACCAGTATCCACCGCCCATAAACGATCACAAGCGTCAACCTGTATACGAAATATGGAAACTAGTGCGGAATTATATTTTATAGATTGGTCTGTACGCTCATTGTGATAGGTAGGGATTGGTATTTTGTTGGCCATCCAATTCGGATATGGTTTAAGTTTTGGTGATTTATCAGAATCATTCAAATTCACATAATTTAATGTGGCTGCTACACCGGATTTCCATCTATAAAAAAGACAAAAGGGACAATAACTATAACGACCACCAATTAGTTAAAACAATGCTTTGAGCTTTGTGATAAAAACAAATTTTCAAAAGAAAGTATTGAGATCAACGAGTTTATGTCATACTAGCTGTTGCCCGCGGTTTCACCCGCGTGGAATTCGGTTATCTCGCGGGATGAAACGTTGCCTATGCCCTTCCCTAGGTTCTGAAATTTTTTAAACCGATATTGCCCGATTTTACTTACAACCTGCCTGCAGACACCTAACACATGTGTATCAAATTTCAGCTCGATATCTCAAAAATTACGGCCGTGAGAGTGTCAGGAACAGTCAAACACATGGACACGCGGACGGACATTGTTTAAATTGATTCAGTTTTTGATCTTGAGCAAGACTATATAAAGTTTGTGTTGTCTTCGACGCTTCCTTCCGAATGTTGCAAGCGGGAATTCCATATAAATGTTGCTCCTCTCCAGAACCTGGTGGTGCATATGTTCTTCGAATTCCATATAAATGTTGTTTCTATTCCAAATTCATTAAAAAATGGTCCGAAAATCCAGTATTGGCCAAAAATCCTCTCCAGAACTTGTTGGTGCATATGTTCTTCGAATTCCATATAAATGTTGCTTCTATTCCAAATTCATTAAAAAATGGTCCGCAAATCCAGTATTGGCCAAAAATCCTCCCCAGAACCTGGTGGTGCGTCTGGAATGGGAATCGTAACATATGCTCTTAGAATTCCATATAAATGTTTCTTTTATTCCAAATTCATTAAAAAAATGGTCCGAAAATCCAGTATTGGCCAAAAATCCTCTCCAGAACCTGGTGGTGCATATGTTCTTCGAATTCCATATAAATGTTGCTTCTATTCCAAATTCATTAAAAAATGGTCCGAAAATCCAGTATTGGCCAAAAATCTTCTCCAGAATGTGATGGTGCATTTGCAGTGGGACCCATAACATATGTTCACTATAACCCCTTTTTGTACCCACCATTGATAGTAATATTGCCATACAAACATTGCATTCACATGTACCCAGACAATTAAGAAATTAAGTATTCACAATAAGTATTTCACAATATTTAAATAGTAGGGAAATCTGA